>CAMXCT020004280.1:0-41429 GCA_947184155.2 Cladocopium goreaui | reverse complement strand
TCCTCCCCAGTTCAGCACGTGGGTGTTTGTGTCATCCTTCCTGCCTTTTGTGGTTTCATGGTTTCTGGCGAACTTTTGAAGCAGCTGGGTGCATTCCGAGCGTCATGTCGCAACCCCAAAAACAGGATTGCCACACGCTCCAACGCGTGGATTTGGCGCGCCCGTTTTTGGTCTCGCCTGCTATTAAAATAGAAATTGGAAACAGCCTCGAAATGGCCCTGTCCAAAGCGAAAAGCGGAAGCGCGTGGCAATCCCATTTTTGGCAGTGTGGAACCTTGCGACCTGCTCGAAACACGAAGCTCTTTACATTACGCAAGTAAACCAAAGTTGGGTTTTGTTCAAGCAGCAAACTTTCAACGCAACTGGGGAGGACCACTTCTTGGAGTCCAAAAAGCCAATGTGTTTACGGCCCCGAAAATGAGATTGCTGCAGTGACCTTTTTGCGAAAAATTGCGCAGCTTTAACAAAAAGCAATACTCTTGCAAGTGTAACGGAATGGCAGGATTCCGGGGAACACGGTTGCTGATTGAAGGTCTCTAGCCCGCCTGCATGTCGCCACTCTTTGCCAAAGCACCATGTTGTTTGGAATTGTTTGGGTGTTGTTGTCGCAGGCTTTCGCAACATGGCGTGGGTGAGGTGCTGATTCCGCTGCGACATTGCTGGCGGGGTGGTTTTTTTGTGTTTGCGTTTGCACTGCTCAGTTTTGTTTTGGTCTCTTGATGCGTTGTTTGTTTTTGGGCTCCCCCCCCTTCGCCCCCCTAGACTCCTAACGCGGCAACTTTGCGGGTCGGGTTGTGTATGTCGCCCGGAGTTCCATCTCATCCGGTTAAAGAATAATAGTATATATTTAAAACCGGATGATTCCTTTGTTTACATTGGGGGAAGAGTTTCGATTTTTTCATGGACTTCCAGCGATTTCCGTAAGAAGGCTGGAGGATGCAAAACTTCGAATTTTACCACAGTTTGGTGCCAGTTGATGTCTTTAGCTGCGGAGTCTTGCCGGAGTCGGGCGGAGTCGGTACACCTGCTGAAACCCCATTTACAATGGGGAAAAGGTTGAAAGAGTTCCAACTTTGTGACTCCAGACGACTCCGCAAGAAACCGCAACATGCGCAAGATGATGTCACTGAACTGTTCGATTTGTTTGATGCCCATTTTTGGGGTTGGAAAGGTATATAGAATTTGGGACTCCCAAAGGTGGTCCTCCCCAGTTCAGTACGTGGATGTTTGTGTCATCCTTCCTGCCTTCTGTGGTTTCATGTTTTCTGGCGAACTTTTGAAGCAGCTGGGTGCGTTCCGAGCGTCATGTCGCAACCCCAAAAACAGGATTGCCACACGCTCCAACTCGGGGATTTGGCGCGCCCGTTTTTGGTCTCGCCTGCTATTAAAATAGAAATTGAAAACAGCCTCGAAATGGCCCTGTCCAAAGCGAAAAGCGGTTGCGCGTGGCAATCCCATTTTTGGCCAGTTGTGGAAACCGTGCGACTGCTCGAAACACGAAGGCTCGTAGATTTACGCAAGTAAATCAAAGTGGGTTTGTTAAAGCAGCAAAGCTTCAACGCAACTGGGGTGAGGACCAACTTTTTGGGAGTCCAAAAAGCCAAGTGTTTACGGCCCCTGAAAATGAGATTGCGCAGTGACCTTTTTTTGCGGAAAATTGGTGGCAGCTTTACCAAAAAGCAATACTTTTTGCAAAGTGTAACGGAATGGCAGGATTCCGGGGAGAACACGGTGCTGATTGAAGGTCTCTAGCTCCGCCTGCGTGTCGCCAGTCTTTCCAAAGCACCATGTTGTTTGGAATTGTTTGGGTGTTGTTGTCGCAGGCTTTCGCAACATGGCGTAGGTGAGGTGCTGATTCCGCCATTGCTGGCGGGATGCTTTTTTGTCATGATTGGGCGTCGCACTGCTCAGTTTTTGTTTTGGTCTCTTGATGCGTTGTTTGTTTTTGGGCTCCCCCCTTCGCCTCTCTGGACTCCCAACGCGGCAACTTTGCGGGTCGGGTTGTGTGTCGCCCGGAGTTCAGTATCATCCGGTTAAAGAATAAGAGTAAAACCGGATGAATCCTTTGTTTACATTGGGGGAAGAGTTTCGATTTCATGACTCCAGCAGATTCCGTAAGAAGGCTGGAGATGCAAAACTTCGATTTTACCACAGTTTTGTGCCAGTTTTGATGTCTTTAGCTGCGGAGTCTTGCCGGAGTCGGGCGGAGTCGGTACACCTGCTGAAACCCATTTACAATGGGGAAAAGGGTTGAAAGAGTTCCAACTTTGTGACTCCAGACGACTCCGCAAGAAACCGCAACATGCGCAAGATGATGTCACTGAACTGTTCGATTTGTTTGATGCCCATTTTTGGGGTTGGAAAGGTATATAGAATTTGGACTCCCAAAAGCGGTCCTCCCCAGTTCAGCACGTGGATGTTTGTGTCATCCTTCCTGCCTTCTGTGGTTTCATGTTTTCTGGCGAACTTTTGAAGCAGCTGGGTGCGTTCCGAGCGTCATGTCGCAACCCCAAAAACAGGATTGCCACACGCTCCAACGCGTGGATTTGGCGCGCCCGTTTTTTGTCTCGCCTGCTATTAAAATAGAAATTGAAAACAGCCTCGAAATGGCCCTGTCCAAAGCGAAAAGCGGTTTTTTTTGGTCTTTGGGGTTCGGTTCTTATTGTTTAGCCGCGTGGGGCCCAATTCCCATTTTTGGCAGTGTGGAACCTTGGGACCTGCTCGAAACACGAAGCTCTTACATTACGCAAGTAAATCAAAGTTGGGTTTTGTTCAAGCAGCAAGCTTCAACGCAACTGGGGAGGACCACTTTTGGAGTCCAAAAAGCCAATGTGTTTACGGCCCCGAAAATGAGATTGCTGCAGTGACCTTTTTGCGAAAAATGGCGCAGCTTTAAATACTTTTGCAAGTGTAACGGGATGGCAGGATTCCGGGGAACACGGTTGCTGATTGAAGGTCTCTAGCCCCGCCTGCATGTCGCCAGTCTTTGCCAAAGCACTATGTTGTTTGGAATTGTTTGGGTGTTGTTGTCGCAGGCTTTCGCAACATGGCGTGGGTGAGGTGCTGATTCCGCTGCGACAGTGCTGGCGGGATGCTTTTTCTGTGTTTGCGTTTGCGCTGCTCAGTTTTGTTTTGGTCTCTTCATGCGTTGTTTGTTTTTGGGCTCCCCCCCCTTCGCCCCCCTAGACTCCTAACGCGGCAACTTTGCGGGTCGGGTTATGTATGTCGCCCGGAGTTCAGTATCATCCGGTTAAAGAATAATAGTATGTATTTAAAACCGGATGAATCCTTTGTTTACATTGGGGGGAAGAGTTTCGATTTCATGACTCCAGCAGATTCCGTAAGAAGGCTAGAGATGCAAAACTTCGGTTTTACCACAGTTTTGTGCCAGTTTTGATGTCTTTAGCTGCGGAGTCTTGCCGGAGTCGGGCGGAGTCGGTACACCTTCTGAAACCCTATTTACAATGGGGAAAGCGTTGAAAGAGTTCCAACTTTGCGACTCCAGACGACTCCGCAAGAAACCGCAAGATGCGCAAGATGATGTCACTGAACTTAGTTCGATGTTTGATGCCCATTTTGGGGTTGGAAAGGTATATAGAATTTGGACTCCAAAGGCGGTCCTCCCCAGTTCAGCAAGTGGATGTTTGTGTCATCCTTCCTGCCTTTTGTGGTTTCATGGTTTCTGGCGAACTTTTGAAGCAGCTGGGTGCGTTCCTAGCGTCATGTCGCAACCCCAAAAACAGGATTGCCACATGCTCCAACGCGTGGATTTGGCGCGCCCGTTTTTGGTCTCGCCTGCTATTAAAATAGAAATTAAAAACAGCCTCGAAATGGCTCTGTCCAAAGCAAAAAGCGGTAGCGCGTGGCAATCCCATTTTTGGCAGTGTGGAACCTTGCGACCTGCTCCAAACACGAAGCTCTTTACATTGCGCAAATAAATCAAAGTTGAGTTTTGTTTAAGCAGCAAGCTTTCAACGCAACAGTTCAGCACGTCGGGGATGGAGAGGGGATGTTTGTGTCATCCTTCCTGCCTTCTGTGGTTTCCTGTTTCTGGCGAACTTTTGAAGCAGCTGGGTGCGTTCCGAGGTTCATGTCGCAACCCCAAAAACAGATTGCCACACGCTCCAACGGGTGGATTTGGCGCGCCCGTTTTTGGTCTCACCTGCTATTAAAATAGAAATTGAAAACAGCCTCGAAATGGCCCTGTCCAAAGCGAAAAGCGGTAGCGCGTGGCAATCCCATTTTTGGCAGTGTGGAACCTTGCGACCTGCTCGAAACACGAAGCTCTTACATTACGCAAGTAAATCAAAGTTTGGTTTTGTTCAAGCAGCAAGCTTCAACGCAACTGGGGAGGACCACTTTTTGGAGTCCAAAAAGCCAATGTGTTTACGGCCCCGAAAATGAGATTGCTGCAGTGACCTTTTTTTGCGAAAAATGGCGCAGCTTTACCAAAAAGCAATACTTTTTGCAAGTGTAACGGAATGGCAGGATTCTGGGGAACACGGTTGCTGATTGAAGGTCTCTAGCCCCGCCTGCATGTCGCCAGTCTTTGCCAAAGCATCATGTTGTTTGGAATTGTTTGGGTGTTGTTGTCGCAGGCTTTCGCAACATGGCGTGGGTGAGGTGCTGATTCCGCTGCGACATTGCTGGCGGGGTGCTTTTTCTGTGTTTGCGTTTGCCCTGCTCAGTTTTGTTTTGGTCTCTTGATGCGTTGTTTGTTTTTGGGCTCCCCCCCCCTTCGCCCCCCTAGACTCCTAACGCGGCAACTTTGCGGGTCGGGTTGTGCATGTCGCCCGGAGTTCCATGTCATCCGGTTAAAGAATAATAGTATATATTAAAAACCGGATGATTCCTTTGTTTACATTGGGGGAAGAGTTTCGATTTGATGACTCCAGCAGATTCCGTAAGAAGGCTGGAGATGCAAAACTTCGATTTTACCACAGTTTTGTGCCAGTTTTGATGTCTTTAGCTGCGGAGTCTTGCCGGAGTCGGGCGGAGTCGGTACACCTGCTGGAACCCCATTTACAATGGGGGAAGAGTTGAAAGAGTTCCAACTTTGTGACTCCAGACGACTCCGCAAGAAACCGCAAGATGCGCAAGATGATGTCACTGAACTGTTCGATTTGTTTGATGCCCATTTTTGGGGTTGGAAAGGTATATAGAATTTGGACTCCAAAGGGGGTCCTCCCCAGTTCAGCAAGTGGATGTTTGTGTCATCCTTCCTGCCTTTTGTGGTTTCATGGTTTCTGGCGAACTTTTGAAGCAGCTGGGTGCGTTCCCAGCGTCATGTCGCAACCCCAAAAACAGGATTGCCACACGCTCCAACGCGTGGATTTGGCGCGCCCGTTTTTGGTCTCGCCTGCTATTAAATAGAAATTGAAAACAGCCTCGAAATGGCCTGTCCAAGCGAAAAGCGCGGTTTGTGGGTTAGGCGTGGTGGCATTCCCATGTTTGGCGTGTGGTAACCTTTGCGACCTGCTCGAAACACGAAAGCTCTTACATTAAGCAAGTAAATCAAAGGGTTGGGTTTTGTCAAGCAGCCAACTTCAACGACAACAGTTTCAGCACGTGGATGTTTGTGTCATCCTTTCTGCCTTTTGTGGTTTCATGGTTTCTGGCAAACTTTTGAAGCAGCTGGGTGCGTTCAGAGCGTCATGTCGCAACCCCAAAAACAGGATTGCCACACGCTCCAGTGCGTGGATTTGGCGCGCCCGTTTTTGGTCTCGCATGCTATTAAAATAGAAATTGAAAACAGCCTCGAAATGGCCCTGTCCAAAGCGAAAAGCGGTAGCGCGTGGCAATCCCGTTTTTGGCAGTGTGGAACCTTGCGACCTGCTCGAAACACGAAGCTCTTTACATACATTACGCAAGTAAAGCAAAGTTGGGTTTTGTTCAAGCAGCAAGCTTTCAACGCAACTGGGGAGGACCACTTCTTGGAGTCCAAAAAGCCAATGTGTTTACGGCCCAGAAAATGAGGTTGCTGCAGTGACCTTTTTTTGCGAAAAATGGCGCAGCTTTACCAAAAAGCAATACTTTTGCAAGTGTAACGGAATGGCAGGATTCCGGGGAACACGGTTGCTGATTGAAGGTCTCTAGCCCCCGCCTGCATGTCGCCAGTCTTTGCCAAAGCATCATGTTGTTTGGAATTGTTTGGGTGTTGTTGTTGCAGGCTTTCGCAACATGGCGTGGGTGAGGTGCTGATTCCGCTGCGACATTGCTGGCGGGGTGCTTTTTCTGTGTTTGCGTTTGCACTGCTCAGGTTTGTTTTGGTCTCTTGATGCGTTGTTTGTTTTTGGGCTCCCCCCACTTTTCGCCCCCTAGATCCTAACGCGGCAACTTTGCGGCCGGGTTGTGTATGTCCGCACGGTAGTTCCATGTCATCCGGTTAAGAATAAAGTATATATGTTTAAAACCGGATGATTCCTTTGTTTAATTTGGGGGAGAGTTTTCGATTTTTTTTTTTTTTCATGACTCCAGCAGAGATTCCGTTAAGAAGGCTGGAGATGCAAACTTTTCGATTTTACCACAGTTTTGGGCCAGTTTTTGATGTCTTTAGCTGCGGAGTAAGTCTTGCCGGAGTCGGGCGGAGGTCGGTTTACTACACCTGCCTGAAACCCCATGTACATGGGGAAAAGGTTTTGAAGAGTTTCCAACTTGTGGACTCCAGACGACTCCCGCAAGAAACTGCAAGATGCGCAAGATGATGTCACACTGAACTCTTCGATTTGTTTGATGCCCATTTTTGGGTTGTGGAAAGGTATACAGAATTTGGACTCCCAAAGGCGGTCCTCCCCAGTTCAGCACGTGGATGTTTGTGTCATCCTTCCTGCCTTTTGTGGTTTCATGTTTTCTGGCGAACTTTTGAAGCAGCTGTGTGCGTTCCGAGCGTCATGTCGCAACCCCAAAAACAGGATTGCCACACGCTCCAACGCGTGGATTTGGCGCGCCCGTTTTTGGTCTCACCTGCTATTAAAATAGAATTGAAAACAGCCTCGAAATGGCCCTGTCCAAAGCGAAAAGCGGTAGCGCGTGGCAATCCCATTTTTGGCAGTGTGGAACCTTGCGACCTGCTCGAAACACGAAAGCTCTTACATTACGCAAATAAATTAAATAAATGAAAGTTGGGTTTTGTTCAAGCAGCAAGCTTCAACGCAACTGGGGAGGGACCACTTTTGGGAGTCCAAAAAGCCCAATGTGTTTACGGCCCCGAAAAATTGAGATTGCTGCAGGTTGACCTTTTTTGGCGAAAAATGGCGCAGCTTTACCAAAAAAGCAATACTTTTGCAAGGTAAAGGAATGGCAGGATTCCGGGGAACAGGGTTGCTGATTGAAGGTCTCTATCCCCCCGCCTGCATGTTGCCAATCTTTGCCAAAGCACCATGTTGTTTGGAATTGTTTGGGTGTTGTTGTCGCAGGCTTTCGCAACATGGCGTGGTGAGGTGCTGATTCCGCTGCGACATTGCTGGCGGATGCTTTTTCTGTGTTTGTGTTGGCAAGTGAATCGTTTTTGTCACAGATTGGCGTCGCACTGCTCAGTTTTGTTTGGATCTCTTGATGCGTTGTTCGTTTTTGGGCTCCCCCCCTTCGCCCCCCTAGGCTCCTAACGCGGCAACTTTGCGGGTCGTGTTGTGCATGTCGCCCGGAGTTCAATATCATCCGGTTAAAGAATAATAGTATATATTTAAAACCGGATGAATCCTTTGTTTACATTGGGGGAAGAGTTTCGATTTCATGGCTCCAGCAGATTCCGTAAGAAGGTTGGAGATGCAAAACTTCCGTTTTACCACAGTTTTGTGCCAGTTTTGATGTCGTTAGCTGCGGAGTCTTGCCGGAGTCGGGCGGAGTCGGTACACCTGCTGAAACCCTATTTACAATGGGGAAAGCGTTGAAAGAGTTCCAACTTTGCGACTCCAGACGAATCCGCAAGAAACCGCAAGATGCGCAAGATGATGTCACTGAACTGTTCGATTTGTTTGATGCCCATTTTTGGGGTTGGAAAGGTATATAGAATTTGGACTCCAAAGGCGGTCCTCCCCAGTTCAGCAAGTGGATGTTTGTGTCATCCTTCCCGCCTTTTGTGGTTTCATGGTTTCTGGCGAACTTTTGAAGCAGCTGGGTGCGTTCCTAGCGTCATGTCGCAACCCCAAAAACAGGATTGCCACACGCTCCAACGCGTGGATTTGGCGCGCCCGTTTTTGGTCTCGCCTGCTATTAAAAAAGACATTGAAAACAGCCTCGAAATGGCACTGTCCAAAGCGAAAAGCGGTAGCGCGTGGCAATCCCATTTTTGGCAGTGTGGAACCTTGCGACCTGCTCGAAACACGAAGCTCTTTACATTACGCAAGTAAATCAAAGTTGGGTTTTGTTTAAGCAGCAAGCTTTCAACGCAACTGGGGAGGACCACTTCTTGGAGTCCAAAAAGCCAATGTGTTTACGGCCCCGAAAATGAGATTGCTGCAGTGACCTTTTTGCGAAAAATGGCGCAGCTTTAAATACTTTTGAAAGTGTAACGGAATGGCAGGATTCCGGGGAACACGGTTGCTGATTGAAGGTCTCTAGCCCCGCCTGCATGTCGCCAGTCTTTGCCAAAGCATCATGTTGTTTGGAATTGTTTGGGTGTTGTTGTCGCAGGCTTTCGCAACATGGCGTGGTGAGGTGCTTAGATTCCGCTGCGTTCCAAAATTGCTTGGCGGGATGCTTTTTTCTGTTGTTTTGTGTTGGCGTTGAATCGGTTTGGTCACGATTGGCGTCGCATGCATCAGTTTTGTTTGATTCTTGATGCGTTGTGCGTTTTTGGGCTCCCCCCCTTCGCCCCCCTAGATTCCTCACAACGCGGCAACTTTGCGGGTCGTGTGTTGCATGTCGCCAGGGAGTCATATCAATCGGTTAAAGAATTAAATAGTATATATTTAAAACCGGATGAATTCCTTTGGTTACATTGGGGGAAAGTTTCGATTTCATGGCTCTCCACGCGAGTCCGTTAAAGAGGGTGGAGATGCAAAAAACTCCGTGTTACCCACAGTTTTGTGCCAGTTTTGATGTCTTTAGCTGCGGAGTCTTGCCGGAGTCGGGCGGAGTCGGTACACCTGCTGAAACCCCATTTACAATGTGGAAAGAGCTGAAAGAGTTCCAACTTTGCGACTCCAGACGACTCCGCAAGAAACCGCAAGAAGTGCAAGATGATGTCACTGAACTGTTCGATTTGTTTCATGCCCATTTTTGGAGTTGGAAAGGTACATAGAATTTGGACTCCCAAAGGCGGTCCTCCCCAGTTCAGCACGTGGATGTTTGTGTCATCCTTCCTGCCTTTTGTGGTTTCATGTTTTCTGGCGAACTTTTGAAGCAGCTCGATGCGTTCCGAGCGTCATGTCGCAACCCCAAAAACAGGATTGCCACACGCTCCAACGCCTGGATTTTGCGCGCCCGTTTTTGGTCTCGCCTGCTATTAAAATAGAAATTGAAAACAGCCTCGAAATGGCCCTGTCCAAAGCGAAAAGCGGTAGCGCGTGGCAATCCCATTTTTGGCAGTGTGGAACCTTGCGACCTGCTCGAAGCACGAAGCTCTTTAACAGTACGCAAGTAAATCAAAGTTGGGTTTTGTTCAAGCAGCAAGCTTTCAACGCAACTGGGGAGGGCCACTTCTTGGAGTCCAAAAAGCCAATGTGTTTACGGCCCCGAAAATGAGGTTGCTGCAGTGACCTTTTTTTGCGCAAAATGGCGCAGCTTTACCAAAAAGCAATACTTTTGCAAGTGTAACGGAATGGCAGGATTCCGGGGAACACGGTTGCTGATTGAAGGTCTCTAGCCCCGCCTTCATTTTGCCAATCTTTGCCAAAGCGCCATGTTGTTTGGAATTGTTTGGGTGTTGTTGTCGCAGGCTTTCGCAACATGGCGTGGGTGAGGTGCTGATTCCGCTGCGTCATTGCTGGCGGGATGCTTTTTTTTGTGTTTGTGTTGGCAGTGAATCGTTTTGTCACGATGGGCGTCGCACTGCTCAGTTTTGTTTGGATCTGATGCGTTGTCGTTTTTTGGCTCCCCCCCTTCGCCCCCCTAGGACTCCTAACGCCGGCAACTTTGCGGAGTCGTGGTGTGCATGTCGCCCGGAGTCAATATAATCCCGGTTTTAAAGAATAAAGTAATATTAAAACGGATGAATCCTTTGTTTACATTGGGGGAAGAGTTTCGATTTCAGGCTTCCAGCAGATTCCGTAAGAAGGTGGAGAGACAAACATCCGTCCTTTACCACCAGTTTTTTTGTGCCAGTGTTTTGATAATGTCGTTTAGCTGCGGAGCTTGCCAGGAGTCGGGCGGAGTCCCGGTACACCTGCTGAAACCCTATTTAATATGGGGGAAAGGGTTGGAAAGAGTTCCAACTTGTGTGACTCCAGACGATCCCCAAGAAAACGCAACGATTGCGCAAGATGATTGTCACTGAACTGTTCGATTTGTTTGATGCCCATTTTTGGAGTTGGAAAGGTATATAGAATTTGGACTCCCAAAGGCGGTCCTTCCCAGTACTTCTTTGCAGTTTCCTTGGCTTTGAGCCAAAAGCAACCATGCAGCTTGACTGCAACAATTATTTAAACGTTCAAGATCCGAAGATCTTTCTCTCAAAAACTTTCTTCCACTAACCAGAGACAGGCAACAATGACACTGCGGTCGCTTCTGCCCCCCTCAGACGACCAGCACCCCATTTTGTCATCTCACCATGATGACGGGTGCTTGGTCTGTTGTCATCATTGAGGGGCATAGGCGACCACCGTCTCGAAGTTAACCTGTCAACCAACAAAACTCAAACGACGTGTCGACTGCCTTGCTTCACAGACTTTCAGTCTCAATTTAAATTTTATCTTTATTGCTCACACCCCCTCTGCATCAAACTTCCATGGCCCACACTTCTTACTATTAGATATCTTATAAAACATATATATCTTTCTGTTACCCCATAGGGTGTGCTGCCACTGGCTCAAGTGTCATGCCAGCGCAACACATGAAGGCTCCAGAGCAAGCTCGTGAAGTTGGAGACATATCAGTTGTCACACTGATAAGAACAAAGGCCGAGAAGGAAAGAATATATATGGCTGCTCCAGCCATGTGCACATGTATGCCCTGGCTTCCCACCTTTTGAGTGCATGGTCGCCTTCTTAATCCCATGACCTAGAAACTCTTTACAGTGAAGAAACAGCATTCCTTATGCTAAGAGTTGGCAACAGCTCGCAAGCTAGTTGCCTCTCAAGAAATTCTGCTATGGATGACTCCATCGGAGACTCCTAAGGCGTTACACGGGACCTCTGGTGTCTTGGCTTCTCCCTCTGAGTTGGCTTCACGTGTCCCCACGACACCTCTTCCTGCGCCGTAGTGCAGCGTGCGTCCCTTTTCTCGACGCACTCTGCAAACCTCCCTGTCTGTGCCCCTCTGCCTGTTCTGAGCTCCTCTTAGTGTTCAGGATTGTGTTTGGATATTGCATTGATATAACATTCGTGGATGCGGTGAGACTGTTATCTGTTGGGATCTGTTTTATGGTAACCGTGAATATTTGTAAATAGATGCGAAACCTGGAGCACTTTTCGGACATCTCTTGATGACACTGAGGAGTTCAGGATTGAGCTGTGAACGTTTGCATGCGTTGGGAATCAATCTGAATTGAGGACGTTTGAATGCATGAGTGCATTTTGAAGTAATCCAAGAATGACATTTGAATGCAAGTGGAATCGTATGCATAGAAAGTGTTTATGAATTCAAAGAACCTGGAATGGAGTTTCCAGAAACCCACAGATTTTTTCGGCGAAAGTTGCGTTCTGTGAACTTTACTTTTGTGGGAAACTTTCATAGAAAGTTTCCGGACTGTGGTGAACCAATTTGAACTTTGAACTTTGGACTAAACTGAGTTTAGAGTGGCTTCTTTTTTGTAGCTGAGTGTGTAACTGTGAATAGACTTTAAGGATGAAATCTAGATTGAGACTGAAGGTCTGTGAAGCCAGGCAGCGGGGGATGGAATTTAAAGATAAAGTCTAGATTGAGACTGAAAGTCTGTCTGTGAAGCAAGGCAGCGGGGGAGGAATTTAAAGATGAAGTCTAGATTAAGCCGCCTCCTGAATTGAGGCAGGGGAGGTGGAATTTAAAGATGAAGTCTAGATTGAGACTGAAGGGAGGATAGAATTTAAAGATGAAGTCTACTACTACTACAGTCGAGGTTCCTTTATGGCCGCCATGTTTCTACTAGTTATCCTGTTTTCGGGGCCATGATGAAGCAGGCTTGTCGCCAAACACTAAAGTCTTTGGCTGCTGAATGTCTTGTTGGCGTTCGTTTGGGGCTGCTGAATTTCTTGACTCCTGTCTGCGTGGACTAATTGTTTTGGTTGCTTGCATTTGGTGCAGGTGGCTGTTTGTTTTGGACAGATGTCGTTGACACACTTCCTAGATCTGGGTTGTGGGTTGGTGCCTAGAAAGTGTTTTTTTGCTGATGAACACAGCTACAATTTTTATCCCGCACCCGTCAATTTGGGAATAGACCGAGAGGGGACAGCGAAAAGCCAAGACGGTCAACAAAAAGGAACATTGGCCCATGCAAAGCGTAAAGTTGCAACGGCCCTTTCAATGAAGGTGAAACCTGTTAAAAAATACAGACATTCATGTGCATTTGCTCCAATTTCAGCCGTCGAGGCTTGCCTCGAAAATTCTCCCTCATCCTTACATTTCTTGTTTTGTTGTAATTTCTACAGCCTCAAGGCTGCCTTGAAGCCTGCTTTGAAGCCTGCCGCCATTTTTTTTTCCGTCCAACGCCGTATGGCTTCCGCCAGGTCGTTCAACATGTTTCAAAGCATGTTGCAAATGGGATTAATTGATTAATTAAGTCGCGCAAAGGCCCAAGCTGTAAAGGGCGCAAAAGTAAACTGGTAGAGGACCGATACATAGTCCTTTGTACTGTCACATTCATCAGAATAAGAAACGAAGCACAAAGAACCAAAACCAAAAACAGCACCAAAAACAAAAACACAAAAAACAACACACACAAAAAGCCAACAAAAACAAACCACCAAGCAGTGACGTGACAGTGCCAGTTTATGGATGAAAAAAGATCTATTGGGGCAAGAGATGATAGCACAGTATCATCCCGGCGCATGCAAATGACAACTTGTGTGTAGGCGACCCGATGGCTCAGTTGGTATGGCGTTGGTCTTGCCAGCGCTGACAGACTGCCGGTGGCGGTTCGAATCCCTGCTGGTCCACTCGGGAGTCTCAAGTGCGACCCGCCGAAAGGCAACGGGCGCTGACAAAAAAAAAAGCAAATGACAACTTGTGTGCCACGCAGGCCCATTAAACAAAACAACAACAGGACCAACCACAAAACTTGGAAGCTTTGAAGCCTGCCGCCAGGCTCACCCTGAAAGATTGTTTGTTTTGCTCCAAGTTCGCATGGTCGAGAACCGGAGTTGCAACAGAGGATGCAAATGCCTTTTTCCCGTCTTGCAGAAAGCGCGCTGTTTTGCGCTAACTTTGCTGTCGCCCCTGCGGGTTTGATTTGCTTGGCATGTGCAATACTTCTGGCAGTCGCGGTGTGAAAACTGACAGCGTTTAGTGCAGATTTTGGTGGCAGGTGCGGTATTTACGGCGTGTGTGACACTGAACCTACAGAGGGTGAGCGTTTAGTACGACAGTTGTGGCACTACACGCCTTTTACCGTGGAAAAAACAAGCAAAACAGGTCCAGCGTGTAGCGTGTAGTGGCTCTTTTTTCTAAACTATATTGATCTTTAAAAAAATAATTACAACCGAACGGCAGGAAACGGCGAAAATGTGTCTCCGGCCACAGCGCGGAGCGTTTAGTGGGGTACTACACGCCCAAACGGTCGCATCTAAAAATCGCTGTTTTACCACGGTGCGAAGCGTTTAGTGCCGATCTTACTGGCAGGCGCAGTATTTGCGCTCTGCGTCGCGCCAAAATCACAGAGGGTGAGCGTGTAGTGCCGCCAGTTGTGGCACTACACGGCAGGTTTCTGTGCACAAACCTTGGCAGGCGCAGTATTTCAAAAGGAAACATGGCCACCCCACAGCTTAAAGCCTGCCACGGCTGAAGCTGTGAGGTGGCCACGTTTGTTTGTCAAATACTTGCCACGGGCTAAGCTGTGAGGTGGCCATGTTTGCTTGTCAAAAACTGCCCCTGCCAGGGTTTACGCTTTGTAGTGGCCATGTTACCTTCTGAATTACTGCGCCTGCCAGCGTTTAAGCTGTCCAGGTTAAGCTGTGAGGTGGCCATGTTTGTTTGTCAAGTACCGCAGTTGTCAGGGTTTAAGTTGTGAGGTGGCCATGTTTGTTTGCAATATTTGCCACAGGTTGAGATGTGTGTGTGGTTGTTTACTTCTGAAATGCTGCGCTTGCCACGGGTTTAAGCTGTGATGTGGCCATGTTTGCTTCTGAAATATTGTGCCTGCAACGGGGTTGTTAGCTGCCAAAGTACTGCGCCTGCCACGGACTTAAGCTTTTGAAATATTGGGCCTGCCGCTTTAAGAGATCTGTTGAATACGCCCCGCTCCCCAGCGGCAATGCTGCGTCAGTGTGAGATGGACTGAAGGTGTCACATGCTTCTTTACAGCGTTCCACCAGTAGCATTGCCGCCGGGGGTGTGGGGGTTCTGCGCTGCCCGCGCAAAAACTAACGGGAGAAAAAATGCAGGATCACATGGAGGTGAGGCCATGGCGGCCATATTGTATCTTCTTTATTTCGCAAGAGAAACGGAACATATCGAGGGACGAAAATATGCATGTGCTTTGAAGTTAAGGTCCCACACGGGGCATGTGTCCACATTTTGGACTGCAGGCTTTCATAAAAGCAATGGATATCTTGGCTGGTGATCATCGCCAGCGTTTTTTGGTTTCAGATCATTCAGTCTTGACGTGTATTATATAGATTCGAGTCCCCGTGAGCCTCGCTTTGTCCTCGTGCCATACGTTTTGCGTCCGAGGCCTGGCCTCGGGCAGGCCTCGGGCCTCGGGCAGGCCTCGGTGAGCCTCGGAGCGCCTCGAATGCCAACAAACCTGCTTCATCATGGCCCCTAAAACAGGGCCGAAAAAAGTGTTCAAAACATGGCTGCGATAGAAGGACCTCGACAGTAGCAAGCGGCCTTGGGACGCACAAAGAGAAAAAGGTATGTGTTGACATTCATGTTCAAGCTGCTGGGTCGCAAATCTGCTTGCAAAACATTTGCGGGCAGCAACGAAATTCTCCGATGGCTGACCCCATTTTTGGGTCCAAATATGGACCCCAAAATGGGGTCCAGAATTGGATCACATTTTCATTCCTTCTTTTAGGTCTTTGCTTGTGCCCCGTTTTGGGGTCCAGATTTGGACCCAAAAGTGGGGCCAGCCATCGGAAAATTTTGCTGCTGCCCGCAGATGTTTTTCAAGCAGATTTGCGACGCACTAGCATGATCGTAAGCGTTAACACATGCTTTTTCTCTCTGTGCGTCCCAATTTGTTTCTTGTACAGTCGAGGTCCCTTTATGGCCGCCATGTTTCTACTAGTTTTTTGGATCCTGTTTTCGGGGCCATGATGAAGCAGGCTTGTCGCCAAACACTAAAGTCTTTGGCTGCTGAATGTCTTGTTGGCGTTCGTTTGGGGCTGCTGAATTTCTTGACTCCTGTCTGCGTGGACTGATTGTTTTGGTTGCTTGCATTTGGTGCAGGTGGCTGTTTGTTTTGGACAGATGTCGTTGACACACTTCCTAGATCTGGGTTGGTGGGTTGGTGCCTAGAAAGTGTATTTTTTGCTGATGAACACAGCTACAATTTTTATCCCGCACCCGCTGTCAATTTGGGAATAGACCGAGAGGGGACAGCGAAAAGCCAAGACGGTCAACAAAAAAGAACATTGGCCCATGTAAAGCGTAAAGTTGCAACGGCCCTTTCAATGAAGGTGAAACCTGTTTAAAAATATAGACATTCATGTGCATTGGCTCCAATTTCAGCCGTCGAGGCTTGCCTCGAAAATTCTCCCTCATCCTTACATTTCTTGTTTTGTTGCAATTTCTATAGCCTCGAGGCTGCCTCGAAGCCTGCTTTGAAGCCTGCCGCCAGGCTCATCCTGAAAGATTGTTTGTTTTGCTCCAAGTTCGCATGGTCGAGAACCGGAGTTGCAACAGAGGATGCAAATGCCTTTTCCCCGTCTTGCAGAAAGCGCGCTGTTTTGCGCTAACTTTGCTGTCGCCCCTGCGGGTTTGATTTGCTTGGCATGTGCAATACTTCTGGCAGTCACGGTGTGAAAACTGACAGCGTTTAGTCCAGATTTTGCTGGCAGGTGCGGTATTTACGGCGTGTGTGACACTGAACCTACAGAGGGCGAGCGTTTAGTACGACAGTTGTGGCACTACACGCTTTTTACCGTGGAAAAAAACCAGCAAAACAGGTCCAGCGTGTAGCGTGTAGTGGTTCTTTTTTTCTTTTTTCTAAACTATATTGATCTTTAAAAAATAATTACAACCGAACGCCAGGAAACGGCGAAAATGTGTCTCCGGCCACAGCGCGGAGCGTTTAGTGGGGTACTACACGCCCAAACGGTCGCATCTAAAAATCGCTGTTTTACCACAGTGCGAAGCGTTTAGTGCCGATTTTGCTGTCAGGCGCAGTATTTGCGCTCTGCGTCGCGCCAAAATCACAGAGGGTGAGCGTGTAGTGCCGCCAGTTGTGGCACTACACGGCAGGTTTCTGTGCACAAACCTTGGCAAGCGCAGTATTTCAAAAGGAAACTTGGCCACCCCACAGCTTAAACCCTGCCGCGGCTGAAGCTGTGAGGTGGCCACGTTTGTTTGTCAAATACTTGCCACGGGCGAAGCTGTGAGGTGGCCATGTTTGCTTGTCAAAAACTGCCCCTGCCAGGGTTTACGCTGTGTAGTGGCCATGTTAGCTTCTGAATTACTGCGCCTGCCAGCGTGTAAGCTGTCCAGAATAAGCTGTGAGGTGGCCATGTTTGTTTGTCAAGTACCGCAGGTGTCAGGGTTTAAGTTGTGAGGTGGCCATGTTTGTTTGCAATATTTGCCACAGGTTGAGATGTGTGGTTGTTTACTTCTGAAATGCTGCGCTTGCCAAGGGTTTAAGCTGTGATGTGGCCATGTTTGCTTCTGAAATATTGTGCCTGCGACGGCGTTGTTAGCTGCCAAAGCACTGCGCCTGCCACGGGCTTAAGCTTTTGAAATATTGGGCCTGCCGCTTTAAGAGATCTGTTGAATACGCCCCGCTCCCCAGCGGCAATGCTGCGTCAGTGTGAGATGGACTGAAGGTGTCATATGCTTCTTTACAGCGTTCCACCAGTAGCATTGCCGCCGGGGGTGTGGGGGTTCTGCGCTGCCCGCGCAAAAACTAACGGGAGAACAAATGCAGGATCACATGGAGGTGAGGCCATGGCGGCCACATGGTATCTTCTTTATTTCGCAAGAGAAACGGAACATATCGAGGGACGAAAATATGCATGTGCTTTGAAGTTAAGGTCCCACACGGGGCATGTGTCCACATTTTGGACTGCAGGCTTTCATAAAAGCAATGGATATCTTGGCTGGTGATCATCGCCAGCGTTTTTTGGTTTCAGATCATTCAGTCTTGACGTGTATTATATATAGATTCGAGTCCCCGTGAGCCTCGCTTTGTCCTCGTCCATTACGTTTTGCGTCCGAGGCCTGGCCTCGGGCAGGCCTCGGGCCTCGGGCAGGCCTCGGTGAGCCTCGGAGCGCCTCGAATGCCAACAAACCTGCTTCATCATGGCCCCTAAAACAGGGCCGAAAAAAGTGTTCAAAACATGGCTGCGATAGAGGGACCTCGACAGTACTACTACTACTGCTACTACTGCTACTACTGCTACTACTGCTACTACTGCTACTACTGCTACTACTACCACTACTACTACTACTACAACAACTACTAGTACTACTGCTACTACCACTACCACTACTACTACTACTATTACTACTACTACTACTACTACTACTACTACTACCACCCCCTTAAAGCCCCCTTCAAGCCCCCTTCAAGCCCCCTTCAAGCCCCCTTCAAGCCCCCTTCAAGCCCCCCTCAATCCCCCTTCAAGCCCCCTTCAAGCCCTTTTCGTGGCCCCTTCAAGCCCCCTTCAAGACTCCTTCACCTTGAAACCCCATTGAAGCCCCGTTGAAGCACCCTTGAAGCCCCCTTGAAGGTCTGGACCTTCAAGCCCCCTTCAAGCCCCCAAGCCCTTTTCAAGCCCCCTTCAGGCCCCCCCCAAGCCCTCCAAGCCCCCTTCAAGCCAGCCTTCACGAAGGTTAGGCCCCTTGAAGCCCCCTTGAGGTACTGTCAAATTTAGTCTTCGGATCCTTCCTGACACTTCTTGCCTGCGCAGATTGGCGTTGCCGTGCCTGCTGGGGCCGAAGCTGTACTGCGCACGTGCCTGGTCTGAACGACATTCAGGCGCTGGAAAGAAGACGCTGGTAAAACTTGATTTTGAGAATGCGTTCAACACAGTGTCCGCAAGGAGGTCCTCAAAGCCGTGCAGTCACACTTCCCTTCACTATCGCGTTGGATTTCCTGGTGCAACTGCCAGGGTCCCAATTTTGCCTCCAAGAGGCGCTGCTTGGAATGACGTCTGAGTTGACACAGCATGCCGCCAATGAACCTCCAGGCTGATGCAACCTCCATGGTTTTTGCTTGTCATGTTGGTTGGCGGTGCTTCGTGAACTCTGTTGCATAGCGGTCTAAGACCACCATGCACCCGAAGCCTCCGCACTCCTGTGACCAGCGAAGTTGTGGTTCGCTTGCAGCAGAAAATGCTGTCACCGTCATGTTTCGTGCGCATGCTGCACCGTTTGTTGGAACCAAGTTTACGATCCAATTCTTTGTGGCCATATGAGCAGGACACATCATCATTAGGGTTTGATTTTTTCGAGTGAAACAACAAATCTGATGAAACGATGTGAAGCATCCGTATTTGAATATCAAAGGAACATATTTTGGATTTGCAAGAGAGCTGACAGCATGCCATGTGAAATTCCATTGTGCAGTGCAAATGCCTGAATTGAGTTGCAACGTCAAGTCGCATGCGCTGACTGGCTTAGCGACAGCTGCATTGCAGGCACTTTTGCGACGGTAGGTTCCATAAAAATCAATTTGGTCGCATTTTTTTTGGTCAGACGCAATTTTTGTGACAGACATGTGAACAAATCAGCGACAAATCGTTGCAACAACATATTTTTTTTCCTTTTCGGTGACTCTGTTTGGAAGAAGTGACCGTGACAGCCCATCTTGAGAAGAAAAGCCGGTCGAAAACATTGTTATTCGACTGTTTTCGTGATTTTGTTTGAATGGATTGAGCATGAATATTTTTTGCCGTGAGCAATCACCACTTGATGAGATCAGATGGCACCATGCGATATTTCCAATTTCATTGTCTAGTGCCAATGCCGAAGCTGAGATGCAATGTCAAATCAGATGCACGGGCCAGCGTGCAACTACTTTTGCAGTCACTTGGCGGGGAGATACCATTGAGTGGCCCATTTTCACCGACATGTTGTCTTATTTACCCGACGTTTGCATCAACGCTGAAATTGTGGTAATTATATGGGTGACCTTCGTTTGAACATGTACATGTGTATTTTTAAACATTTTACACGCGGTAGCAAGGGTAAAACTGAGTTGCAACATCGAATCAAAAGCACCGGCTAGTACCATGCAACTGCTGGAACAAAATTCCCTTAATGAGTGACTATTTTTTGCCGGCAGGGCCCCGTTCCATTTTCTAGCTGGCATGTCTTACAATTTTATCTGGGACATGTCACCGCAACAATTTCAAATCGAGTTTGCAGTTTTTACAGTCTCATTTAGGTCCCTGCTCCTCCAAATGTCAATTTTCCAGCTATTTTTTACAGTTTCATCTGCGAGCCCGCCGCCGCAAAAAACGTAGAAAATCCAGCATGCGAGCGCCACATTTTCATCTGAGCCTGCCGCAGGAAAAATTCAAAAAATATCCAGCTTGGAGCTGCCACATTTTCATTTGCAGCCTGCTGCCGCAAAAAAGTAAGGACGGTCCAGTTTCAACTGTCACATTTTCATCTGGGACCTTGCCACCGCAAAAAGGGCATGAAAGGCCAGCTTGCAACTGTCGCATTTTCACCTGGAAGTCAACCTAAAATTGCCAGTTTCCTGAAATCTGGTGGATGAACTTTTGTGGAGGTGGGATAGAATAAGGTTTTTTATTTAATCATATCAATCTTCCTTTGTGTGAACAAAAACATCTAATCTATCCCACCTTCTGTTTCGCAATCTGGATTTGAGATTTTTCCGGTGGCAGGCCCCCAGATGAGAATGCGATACTTGCAAGCTGCACCTTTGTGCGTTTTTGCGGCGGCAGGCCCCTAGATGAGTGTGGCAGTTGAAAGCTGGACCTTCTTTACCTTTTTTTTTGCGGTGGCAGGCTCCCAGGTGAAAATGTGACAGCTGCAAACTGGATATTTTTGACATTTTTCCGGTGGCAGGCTCCCAGATGAAAATGTTACAATTGCAATCTTGACTGTCTTTACATTTTCCAGGTCAAACAGTGGAAAATAAAAAATGGCACCTTACAAAAAATGAGTGTGGTCAAAAAAATCCGAGCAAAACAATTGAAAATAAAAAATGGCACCCTACAAAAAGGACTGCGCACAAAAGAACCGTACCAAACAGTTAAAGGTGAAAAATTGGACCTTACACAAAGGACCGTGACTGTGCCCACAAAACGGCATCAAACAGGTGAAAATGAAAAATGAGCCTTGCCAAAAAAATTGCGCCCAAAAAAAATTGAGCCAAACAGTGGAAAATAAAGAATGGCACCTTGCAAAAATGATTGTCTCCAGAAAAACCCGAGCGAAACAATTGAAAATAAAAAATGGCACCTTACCAAAAAGACCGCGCACAAAAATCCCGAGCCAAACAGTTGAAGATAAACCAAAAGAAACAATGGCATTTGAGAAAAATGACCGTGCCCCAAAAAATGTACCAAACAGTTGAAGGTAAAAAATGGCACCTGAGAAAAATGACTGTACCCCAAAAAATCGTACCAAATAGTTGAAGGAAACAAATGGCACTTGAGAAAAATGACAGCGCCCAAAAAAAACACCAAACAATTGAAGATAAACCCAAAGGAAAAAATGGCACCTGATAAAATGACCGCACCCAAAAATCGTAAGTTGAAGGTAAAAAATGGCACCTTAGTAAAATGACAGGGCCCAAAAAAACCAACCAAACAGTTGAAAATAAAAATGGCCCCGTAAAAAAATCACAGTGCCCAAAGAAAAACGCACCAAACAATTGAAGATAAGTGCCAGGTTCCTAGATGAGACTACGACATTTGCAATCTGGACAGCGGACATTCTTGCAGTGGCACGCCCCCAGATGAAACTGACAAAAAACCAAACTAGCAAGCTGACGTTTTTGAGGTGGCAGGCTCCGAGATGACATTGTGACACTTGCAAGCCAGACGGTCGAATTTTTTTTGCGGTGGCAAGTTCCCAGATGAACTGTGACACTCCTAATGTGAACCGTTGAGATTTTTGCAGTGGCAAGTTCCCAGGTGAAACTGTGAGATTTCATCTCTGCTCAGGTGTCATCCAAGTTCTTCTTACCAATTTGAATCTCATCCGGGGTTCTGCGCAACCTTTCTCATCCATCGAAGCTCTCCTTAGCCTTAAGTCATGTCATCTCTTCTGGACGTCAGAAAGGAATGTTCTAGGAAACATTGTTTTCTTTCCCTTAGTTTACCCTGAAATCAGATTAACTAGAGATAGGGTTAAGTTGCAGGAAGCACCTTGCCTTCTGAGGTGTTTGGTGTGTTCTCAACTGCGCTGGAAAGCCCGAAGGACAGATTTATTCACACCCGTGGCGATGCAGCTGTTGGTGTGAGCCTGAGCGAATTCTTCTGGTGCAGATTTGGGTGGTAGTGGCAAATATCCGCATGAAGAATTTGGAAAGCAGATCCAGGTGAACAGCAATGGACAATGGACATGGGTTAGTCGATCTTCACAGAAAGGGATGTTCTAGGAAGCGTTGTTTTTTGGCTTAGTTTACCATGAAATCAAATTATTTGGAGATAGGGTTAAGTTGCAGGTAAAACACCTTGCCTTCCGAGGTGTTTGGTGTGTTGTTGACTGCCTTGGAAAAGCCGAAGGACAGATTTATGCACACCCCTGGCGATGCAGCTGTTGGTGTGAGCCTGAGCGAATTCCTCTGGTGCAGATTTGGGTGGTAGTGGCAGATATTCGCAGGAAGAATTTGGCAAGCACATCCAGGTGAACAGCAATGGACATGGGTTAGTCGATCCTAAGAGAAAGGGATGTTCTAGGAAGCGTTGTTTTTTTGGCTTAGTTTACCCTGAAATCAGGTTATTTGGAGATAGGGTTAAGTTGCAGGTAAAACACCTTGCCTTCCGAGGTGTTTGGTGTGTTCTCAATTGCCCTGGAAAAGCCGAAGGACAGATTTATGCACACCCGTGGCGATGCAGCTGTTGGTGTGAGCCTGAGCGAATTCCTCTGGTGCAGATTTGGGTGGTAGTGGCAATTATTCGCATGAAAAATTTGGAAAGCAGATCCAGGTGAACAGCAATGGACATGGGTTGGTCGATGCTAAGAGGGAGGGCTGTTCTAGGAAATGTTTTTTCCTCCGTACAACCCCGAAATCAGATTATTTGGAGATAGGGTTAAGTTGCAGGCAAGGTGTTTGGTGTGTTGTTAACTGCCTTGGAAAAGCCGAAGGACAGATTTATTCACACCCGTGGCGATGCAGGTTGGTGTGAGCCTGAGCGAATTCTTCTGGTGCAGATTTGGGTGGCAATGGCAAATATTCGCATGAAGAATTTGGCAAGCACATCCAGGTGAACAGCAATGGACATGGTTAGTCGATCCTAAGAGAAAGGGATGTTCTAGGAAGCGTTGTTTTTTTGGCTTAGTTTACCCTGAAATCAGGTTATTTGGAGATAGGGTTAAGTTGCAGGTAAAACACCTTGCCTTCCGAGGTGTTTGGTGTGTTCTTAATTGCCCTGGAAAAGCCGAAGGACAGATTTATGCACACCCCTGGCGATGCAGCTGTTGGTGTGAGCCTGAGCGAATTCCTCTGGTGCAGATTTGGGTGGTAGTGGCAGATATTCGCAGGAAGAATTTGGCAAGCACATCCAGGTGAACAGCAATGGACATGGGTTAGTCGATCCTAAGAGAAAGGGATGTTCTAGGAAGCGTTGTTTTTTTGGCTTAGTTTACCCTGAAATCAGGTTATTTGGAGATAGGGTTAAGTTGCAGGTAAAACACCTTGCCTTCTGAGGTGTTTGGTGTGTTCTCAATTGCCCTGGAAAAGCTGAAGGACAGATTTATGCACACCCCTGGCGATGCAGCTGTTGGAGTGAGCCTGAGCAAATTCCTCTGGTGCAGATCTTGGTGGTTTGCAACACTAACTGGCATCTGAAGACCATGTCAATTTTGATTCATGTTGCTTCGAAGATACGCTCAGTTCTTTTCGGTGCATGTTTGATTCGGGCTGTGGCAGCACAGCCTTTCTTTTCGATGTATAAAGTCAACCTTGCTTACCACAGGACTGGAGTTCCGTCCATTTGCTAATCTTACGCACCAGTGATGAGTTGGACGGCAGGCACTGACTGTGCCACTGGTGTTGCCTCAAGAATCCAAACAAACGTGAGAACAACATGAACAGTTTGATCATTACATTTCAACATCTTCAGACAAGCGCTGAATTTGATCAAGAGCCGCATTGGACCCATGTGATGACTCCACCAACCCACTCCACGTTTTCTTGCTCTGGCATCCATGCATCCATGCCAGGAGTCATCCTTTTTGGTGGAAGCAGCGGTGATCAAGAGCGGCGCTGGACACCATCCGATGCCTCTACCATCCAAATCAATCCCTTCAAGCAGATGAAGCCCTTGAAGCTCAGAAAGAAAAGCCGCAGGGGATCCCCTTGAACCCCTGCAGTCAATGTTGACATGCCGGGGACCTTTCAGAATTAAATTTCTGATGTCTATCGAGGAGACCTCCCAGAATTATACCCTTTGATGTCTGTTGACGTCTTTCCGATCGGAATTTAAACATTGACAAATTTCAACATTGACCGCAGAGGTCATCAGTGTTTTTCTAGGGGTCGCAAGGGATCGGATGTGGTCACATCACCAATGCTTTTCTATTGTCAACCTTAGCGCTGACTGCAGGGGTTGCAGGGGATTTGGACTGGCCATAGCATCACCGACTCTGGTTCAACACGGCCGAGCGTTGGCGCTGAAGAGGTGTGACCCTTATGGCTGCAGCGCCTTGTCACAAAGATTGCAAGAAAGCCTACTGAAATGATGTGCCACCTTGCACCTGCGGAAGAGTTATTTGTTGCACGACAAATCAGCATGATTCCTAACCGTCTGTACCTCTTCTTTGTCGTCTCTGGTTCCCTGTTCTTCCGTCCTGCTGTTATTTATCTTCCTGCTTTCTCCCTGCACCTGCAGGCTTTGCTTCGTCTACGCGTTACTGCTCAGCGTAGATTCTGCTTGCGACCTTTGCATTCTGTTTGAGAAGCGCAAACGGCTGAAAGTTGTATCTTTGCGCGTTTTTGTGCCCAGTGCATGCACATGTGTTGCGCAAATCTGGAATGTAACAAGTTTGTACCTCTTGGTTCCCGTCTCTAGTGGGAGAGGAGAATGTGCTTTGTGAGATATCAAGCAACCTTTGCAGTTGTGGGTCGAATGATCAAAGCCAATGTTCCGACCAAGCTGTGGGAGTGATGGTGGTGATGCTAGCAACGCATTGGTGGCGGAGGCCTTGGTTTTGTCCCTGCCGGGAGAGCTTCGTTTTGGGTAGGTAGGTTGGGACCTTAACTGTAGAGATGCAGCACCGCGTCCAGAATGCAAGCTGTCAGGAACTGATAGCGCCTTAAGTTAAACAGCGTGCAAAAATTTTTCTTGCACAAAAATTTTTGAGCCAGGTGATTTGTTGCGCCTAGGAACGCGCGCGTACCTGCGTCACATCCTGGATATTATATGTCCAGTGAAAACCCAAAATGTTTTAACTTCCTTTGTACCTGTCTTTGATGTTTTGGGTTCTGTTTTGAACTATATGTTCATACCTTGTGGCGCATGTTGCACACACGCGTTCGGATGATCGAACTCTGTCTTTTTCGTTTGTGCGTTGGTTTTATTTGTTATTTTGAAACTGTAAGTTGGAGATGTTCCAACCCTATGTGATGTGACACAGTGTGAATGCAACATGTCTCAGTGATGTCCATCTTGTTGAAACAAACGTGAAACGATTTCTGTGATGTTCGTTTATGCGGTGCTGATCCTAATCTGGTATTTATTCTTTTTCACAAGTGACGTTTGGTTTCAAGTGGGTTTTTTCCCACCCAATCTGCGATTTCCCACCCTTTCGTTTGCTGCACGACTGTCTTGTTCGTGCCTATGTCCCCTGAAGCCATCATTTCACTGACGGCGGCGATCAGCATTGGTTTCCGATACCTTGAACCAATCCACCATAACATGCAAACGGCTCAGAACCTTCAGGAGCAGAGGCTGTTGGATTTTGACAAGATAGTGAGTGCCTGCAAATGGATCATCCAACAGGTGGGCCGTCCGAAATATCTGGACAGCATTTGGAACCTTTGGTCCCAACTGTCCGAGAGTATGTTCACTCTCGAACGCACGTTGTGGCCGACCCAACCTCCGGAGACCGAATTGCATATCCGGCTCCCCCCACAACCACGTCCTCTATCCGACGTGTTGTTGGACAACTTTGACGAATATGCTGCCTATGCCCCGCAGCCATTGATCCTCTTGAGCGATTTCATCAATGGTTCGTGCAGGTGTACGACATTGTCCTCCATGCGGAGTTCAACAATATGCTACAGGATTCAATTTTGCTTTTCAGAACCATTGAATCGATGTTACGCACGAAGCAGCGCCCCCAGCCCCCGTTGCCGCAACCGGCAGCCGCTCCTGTGACAGCGGCTGCCCATTCAACAGCGGCACCATCGGCTGCTTCCACGATGCCTGTGGATCCCGAGCCTGAAGTGCGCGATGCTTCTGGAGAGGTATTGGCTTGGTATTAACATGAGCAACCCATGGAGGATGGATCCTTGCATGTGGAAACAGCTGGATATTTTCTCTTGCAATTGACCGGATGGATGCTTGCATGTGAAACAGCTGGATATTTTCTTTTGCAATGTGCCACGCTGGCAAACAGACCGATGAAGGTCGTATGATGTCTGCAACGGAAATTTGAGCGAGGATGGTGTAGCGTTGATCGTCACTATGGATGCGCAATCCAGCTTGGAACAATTGAGATTCTCCCCACGCTGTGTTTAAAAAGAATGTGCGAGTGTTTGCGTCGGATTGCATCAGTGATTTCAACTTCCACATGTTCACATGTTGTTTTCTTTTTGGTTTTATGTTTGTTTTGTTTTTCCTGGCGTTCCTCGTAACTTGGAAGGATGACTTCTTCACTTGGCGTCTTAGCGTGTAACTTAATACCAATTCCATCCATAACAGCGCAAACTTGAGAAATTACGCTGAACGGGTGAGCCAACTAAATACACTTAGCATTATTAAGGGGATGTCTTTTGTCCGAACTTTCTTAGCAACATTGTTCCTTTCAGAGAAGCATGAATTTTATGGCTGTTGCATGCTTTGAGAAGCATTGCTACCAGTCTTTTTTCTTTTATGTTCAGCGTCAAGCCCCTGGCTGGCAGGAAATTCAACCGTCGAATGCAAGCTATCCGCGCCGCGCTGAGGGAGCGCAAGAGAGCTGCTGATTCTTTGGGTTTGTCTCCCCGTTGCGTTCAAGTGGTTCTAGCAGCTTATATTGCTTCGCGATATGACCGGAGCCTGGCTGTGGACATAGTCAAAGCTTTGCTGCAGAAACGCTCCATTCAAATTGAATCTGGAGAGTGATGCCCACATTGGTTCCCAGCTAGATAGGTGGTTCGTATCTTTGTCAGAGAGGCAACTCCGAGCATTCATTCTTCCAGACTCGCCCTGGCAGCAGCGTGTATGCAATCAAGGTGCAAGATTGGTTGCCGCTGCGCGATGTGTGCAGTGGGTTGCGCAAGAGAATTTCAGTCGACGGGTTGCGCCTTCTCCATCTGCTCTGGTGGAAACATATGCAGCTGAACTCAGAAGCTTGGGGCTGCATCAGCCCCCACTGAAACAGTTGTTAGCTAGGCGGTGGGTCCACTGTTGGCGCAAGCGGTGGCATATATCCCGAGCCCAACTACCTTGTCGCGATATCCAGCCAGAGGAAGATATGTAAAGAAAGGCGGGGCGAAATGTTTATTTTTCGGTGTTCACCCTGGTTCCCGTTTTGGGGCCTTTTCTTAGCTCCCTTATTTCCCAAATACTTTTTTGGTAGAGGTTCCATTTTTGGGGTCATTCCAGGGACCCAGAAATGGGCCCGCAAATCTGGCAAGAAAAGAGGCAGGATGATTTCTATTGGCGAGCTTTTTTGCGTTGGCGTCATGAGCAAGCGCCCCCTTTACATCAACTTGGATGAAACAGCAGTTGGCATGGCCATGCCTTCCTTGCGAAGACTTGTTTTGGGTAAGCATCAATGGAATCAATGGCATCAACAGGGCAACCCGAAGAGCTATGATGACCCACGTGTGCATGATAACCCACAATGCAAACCTTCAGCAACACCTGCCGCAATATTTCCTTGCAAGCAAGAGATGCTTAACGCAGACCGCCTTACATGCTCTGGATATTTTGCCTGGACAGGTTATATTTCTCCGGCGCAAAAGTGCTTGGAACACTGGTTTTCTGATGGTCCAGATTCTGCGGAGATTGGCAAGGGTTGTCGAGCCGTACCGAGATACTTTCCAGCCAATCTTGGTACTGGATGCTGCCAAAATTCATTTGACTGCAGAGGTCATAGCAGCTGCTTCTGGTCACAATGGTTGCAAGTAGTGCCTACATTGTGCACACATTTGCTGCAGCCTTGTGACACGCACTGCTTCTCAGCTTACAAACCTTATTTGAAGCAAAGGTACCCGGCAGCCAAAGATTGTTCTGGAAGCGTGGGAATGTCGCAGTGGCTCCAAGTCTTGGTGCAGTTGTGCAGCAACTTCTTAATTCGAGATTGGAACCAAGCTTTCGATCAAACAGGTCTTCTTGGTGATCGCACCAAATTGCTGCGAGAGCTGCAGCCTTATGCCACCCATGTGAGAGACGGACCGATGGAAGAGTGGAAGGCCTTTTGCCTAAAAGGCAAAGGTTTAATTATTTCCAACTTATTGGAAATGCCCTTGACCTGACCGAACTGTATGGCAAAACTTCCAACCTTCAGTTCGGGAACACCACCCTGAAAAGTGCAACAAGGAGACCCTCTCGGCCCACTACTGTTTGCCGCTGCTTTGCAGCCGTTGGCAGAGAAGCTCCGACCAGGGCCCTTAGACTTGGCAACCTTCTACTTGGACGATGGCATCATCGCTGGCGACATCCCGGCAGTGCCAGCTGCTTTGGCGCATGCTCAGCAACGCAGCTTGGCCCTCCGCTTGCGACTGAACCTGCAAAAGTGCGAAGTCATTGCTGTCGGGAACGTGTCTGACGCTCAACTCACCACCCACTTTCCTAATGCCATGCTCCGCACCGCCCAGGGGAAAAGCCGCGTCTGCCGGAGCTTTGAGCTACTAGGAGCCATTGGAGAGGACACTTGTGGCAGCCCACACTAATGCCCGAATAGCCAAGGCGAGCAAACTGCTCGAAGCCATCGGGGACCTGGATGATCCACAGATCGCCTGCAGCCCCCGCCAGGTGGGCGTCTATGTGGGCCTGGATGGAGGCAATGGACGCCCAGCCACGGGCCTTGGTGGCGTCACCATGAAGGCAGCCAGGCACCGGTAGAGGCGAGCAGCGGCAGGTCCGCCATCCACATCCATAGCTGCTCTTGCCCCGGCCCCCTCGGGGCGAGTGGCTCCGTTGGCGAGCTCGTTCCCCTCCCACCCAGCGGTGTGCCCGGCGAGGGGGCCATGGATGAGGGATGGTGGGGGAAGCCACGGAAGCCGCCCCTCACACCCCCCCGGCACGGAGGCAATGGAAAAAGAGAAGATCAGGCCCTTGCTGTTACAAGGCTAAGACCCCTTAGGCCTTGGGATTTTAAATCGTATTTTTTATAATTAGGGTTTTCATTGGAATCTTAGGGGAAAACTTCGAAATCGAGTTTTTGGCAATATTTTGTATAGATTATTGATTTTAATAAGGGATTTCATCAAATTTTAAATCGTTTTTTTATTATTAGGGTTTTCATTAGATTATTAGGGGCACCCTAATGCACAATACACCCTAATAGTATAATTAAATCCCCGTGTTTACCATTTGGTGGGGTGTTTTAGTAATAGGGAGGGAAGATTATCTGGGGGCTTTGCCGGCGTAATTTTCTTCAGTTTCGAAAACCGTTTTGTTTCGGGCCAGAGGGAAGTCGTGGTAGCAATTCCACTCCGCTATATTTTGTTAAAAAAACATTTGCGGAACAAATGGGAACATCAGTGGCGTGTTCTGGGGAGACAAAATGGTTTTGAAGGGTTGCAAATTGCAAGTCTTGGTTCAAGGAAGGCAGTGGCTGTGGTTGCTTTACATGTTGTTGCTTTATCTGTATTGCGCATTCCACGTTTTTGCAAACAATGAAAATCAAGTCACTTTGGGTTGACAGCGTTAGGCAATTTCCAATCAAATGACCATGCAATGCCAATTTAAATTTCGTGGTCACAGCCGAACACCCCCAAAATGGGGAATTACTTGAAGATCCCGACACCATAGGCACAACAGGCAACAGGCTGAATTTTTCAATCCACATTTACTCTCACAAATCACAATTTAGAATGCAGTTGAATTCGTTTGTATTTTTGTGTGTGTGTGTGTCTTGTTTTCACAGATATTCAATGCGCAAATTTGCCCAATTGTTTTTGGCGCTGTCTATGGTTTCGTCATTCGCAATGTGCGAGTTGCAACCATGCAAACTGATCCTTCCAGATCATTGCAAGGCGCGAACCAACAGATGCGACATCCCAAGCAAATTGTCCTTCTACGGCTCGTGCCACTGCTTCTTTATTTCTTGCATTGTACGGCAAACCTGCCAGAGTGTACAAACAAAGAGCCACCAAACCTTCTTGTCCAGGTTGTAATACAAAATGACAAGTAGATCGACTTGCCAGAACCTTGAGCGAGGCAACGGATTTGCACCTGTGGTGTTGTGAATCTCGGAGGGATTCTTGAATCTGACACGCTTGATTGCCAATATGTGACAAACACAGTTCACACAATGGAAATATCGCGTTGGCATCGTAAGTAAAACAAAATTATCAAGTGGTGTTTAGTTTTGGGCACAATATTTCGGTTAACAAATCAAAACATTTTCGTACCTAACAAAACACATATGCTGTCACGTGTGCTAATGATTTTCAGAAAATCCAATCCTGCTGGTGAATTTTGGTCACCCTGCAAGGTAAACTAGCAGAAACATATAACCAAGGCAACACTCACAATCGAATCGATTGTGGTCGATCGTTGAGTTACGTTAATTTGTCTATGAGACCACAGGATTCCGGAATAAAAAAGGCAGGTGATTGCAGTAGCAGAGCAAATACGTTGCCAACTGTTGAAACAATATTGAAAACTGCCAGACATTTTGGAGGTCTTTATGGCTTTGCTGGTTTTGTCCTCAGCAAACTTTCAACTGAAACGGCAAAACGGCACAATGTGCTGCCAGTGCAATGCCACCACGGAATTTGCCTAGGTTGGGCAAGCAAAGGTCAGCCGGAATGCTTCCGCTACATTGGCGTTTCAGAAGTACCGATTGAAACTCAGCAATCTGATTATATAGGATAGGATATGTAACATTTACCAAATTATATAGTCATGTTCTTGATGTGACGTGGATTTTCAGTAAATGCGCACGAATTCATTCAACTCTGCAAGGTCAAGAAACTTCCCAAAAAGATGACGAGGTGACTCTATTTGACCGACAAAAAAATGTTTATTCTTGTGGTGAATCTTTTGACCAATTGTATTTGCGCATTCTATGCAAAGAGGTCGACTCAAGATCAAACTATGTCAAGATCGACATCGAGCGTGTGGATTCAAGGTCTGGGTCAAACTCTTGAGCACAATTACATCGATTTTGTTCACCAACTCGCCGTGGTTTTCTCTTCAGTGCAATTTCATTGGGTTCTTGCTCTAATTCCCTCGTTTCTGTTTCTGCCTTTGTTTTCCTTTGAGAATGACACTGCACTCATGTGCAATTTTGCAAGCGGAATTGCTCTGCAGCTCGAAGTTGCCATAAGTTGCCTAGGTTCAGAGCGAAGCTGCACCTTGAGGTAGCGAAGAGTTTCGCGGTGTAGCAAACTTACCATCTCATGGTCCCATGGTTCCTTAATCGCCGAACACATTGTTGAATTTTGTTGAATTGACTGTTTGGACTTGTTGAACGGACTCATTTGAATCTGATGAGCTTCAATTCAACAGACGCAAAAGGGCATCTAGGAAAGAAACGTTGAATCACGACTTTTATGCCTTTCCAGTTTGCTTCAAGATTCTTACAACAGCGAACATATCAAAAGTGGGATCCTCTTGATGGCACGAGGTTTGGACCTGCAAGAGAAAGCAGACCAGAAGCCATCAATGATGGAGCGTTGGACTGAGAACCGTCTATTCTTACAGGGAAGTCCAGATGTATAGAAATTGCTGAAATCATCAGCACATCATGATGTTTCAGTTATAAGTCTTCCACGCCAAGGCAGAGATGGGAAAAGCATTTGTTTCTGATGGTGCAGCAGGAACGCGACGAGTGGCTGCATCAAACTCAATTGGCTTTTGAGATATCCCCTGCAATGCATAGAAGAAGTTGCTTTGCCTGCACTTTACATCATTAGGTATTGATATGTTTCTGAGGCTGCTTTGAGTGCCCGCAAGTGGTCTCTTAAGGACTGCAAGAAGTTCTGTCATACTTCCTTGTTTCAAAAGATGCTGCCACGTATGCAAATTTTCTTGCTCCGGGCTTTACTGCGTAGCCAGGAGATTGAAAATGCCGACGAGAGTCTTCTGGAGGACGAGACACATTCAGATCTAGTGACCTTGAAATACCATTGTAAACATTTTTTCCGCGTGCAAAAAACTCAATAGCAATTGAAATTGAATTGGTGTCAGCATGTTCTCCTCGTGCTGTAGTCTTTTAGTCCATGCGGCCAAAATAGAGATGATGATCAGGGGTGAAGGTGGTTTCAAAGCAAGATCTCAAAGGGCTGCAGACTACAAGGAATTCAATCTTTGCGTCATCCTTAGCCAACAGGCTCTTGGCACAAGTGCTTTAAGATATTTTGTTGAAATGAGCACATTTTTCATATTAATTTCATATTTCTTTGTTTTTGAGTTGTTTATTAGAGTTTTCCGTGTCTGGGGCTTTCAGTGGCTTCTTGGATACTTCAGGGTCTTCTTGACTTCAGTGGCTTTTTGGCTTTTTGGGCTTCCTGGCTTTTGTAGCCTTTTAGTGGCTTACGTGGCTTCTTGGCCTTTAGTAGCTAATGTGATTATATATATATATATTTGGATATATTTGGCATATTACATCCACAATGCCGCAATACCTTAATGCCGCAAATATCATGCAAACAAAAGGTCGTCGTACATAGTTTGGTGACAAAAAATCTCGACATACATTCATTCATTCATGCATCATTGATTCATTCCCTCACTCACACATTCATTCATTTGGGTCTACATTCACTTGCGGGGCAGGGGTCGTGGTTCCAGCGCTAAAAAAGGGATTGAATACACAGTGCAACGCAAGACTTGAGTTCACAAGTAAATACGATGCACACGAGAAACTATCAGATCTGAAGACAATGCAAAAAAGGATCTTTGACCATAGAAAGGAGACAGGCTTTTGTCCCAAAGATCGCAAATAGTTTCTTTGGTGTTACTGTAGTTTGAATGTATCGCACAAGCAAGACATTAGTCCAACGCAGCAGAGGAGTGAGCGTAAAGCTCAAAAATATCGCAAACACCATGAAAGTGAGAGTTTCCATGAGGTTCCAGGTCCAAAACTTTGCAACTGGCGAGGAAAGCACTTCCAGGCAAAAATACATGATGAAAACAACAAGACAATAGAATATTTGAAAACTCCCCGAAATCGCCGAAATCACAATCCTTTCCTTTTCAAGATTCGTGGCTGCTCAGCTGTTTGTTGTGTACACACTTGTGTCATTGGCCTTCGCCGGTTCCAGGGATTCGTCATCAGCAACCGGGGGCTACTTGCCTGATTGATTTGGTTTGGACGACAATTCAGTATGCTTCTGGTGTTTCTTATTGCGAACTTTCTCTTTCTTGGCCATTCTTCAAGGTCAACCAGCGACGCCAAGAAACGGCTTATTCCAAGAGGACCAGAATGGAACACCAAAAGGAAAGCAGAGCAGGGCCAATGTGGTATGATTGTAACATTTTTTTTATTGTTTACGCAAGTACCAAATCTGAAACCTACAGATCAGACATGCGGTGTCAAAGTCTTGAAGAATCCGTAGTCATTTTACTTCTTTGTGAAAAAAGTCTGAAGATTTGCTCTCATGGCAAAGCGGTCAGGAGAGGGATGGGTACGGCATGATGATGTAACTCTGGTGAACCCCCAGAGTCAGGCACGGGCAGTTGCAAGGGTGTGGTGTTTTGAGATTCCCTTCGAGACGATTGTCCTTTTGTATCCAGGTACTGGGAGCTATGGTTTTCCTTGCGATGCTTATGTATATCTATATAATATATATCTATAATATATATATATATATATCTATATAATATATATCTATAATATATATATATATATATCTATAATATATATATATCTAGAATATGTGTATATAGCCTCGTCCCTGCTCTTGGAACCGCGCAAACCTGAATTAGGTTGGTAAAACTTGTCAATTCCGTGACGAAATTTAGTCGCGGAATTGACAAGTTTCATTAGGGTCATCATCATCATCATCATCATCATCATCATCATCATGCACATATGTAAGTTCAACTATATAAAAATATATTGAAAAAATGATGAATATATATATAGATATCTGAAGAATTCTGTAAATATATTCAAAAAATATATATATATATATTGTCCCAGTCCTCGTGAGCGTAGCATCAACTGCTTCTGCAAGTTCACATGAACGTTAACATCCCACCCCATCCCCCCCCACCCCGCGTGTGCGTAGCATCAACTGCTTCTGCAAGTTCACATGAACGTTAATTCACATGAACGTTAACATCCCACGTTAATTCACATGAACGTTAACATCCCACCCCACCCCCCACCCCATCGTATGTGGTTCAGGAGCAGGGACGAGGCTATGTATACATATGATATGTATATATATATATATGATATATATATGATATGATATGTATATACATATATGTACAGGTATATTTATTTGTGCCGACCACTAATTCGGAATTCGTGATAGTGTCATATCCTGTTTTGCTTGCTCCAGCGCACCTGTCTATCAGGTCTTGTTCTTTGACTGTGATTGGATTGATCCTTTTCTCGTAGTGTATTTTCAAAGAGGAGCTCATAGATTTGTCTTTTTCATTCCATCCAGTTTTTTTGTCATCGGTCGTTCCCTGTGGCAGTGATACCTCAGTACTTGGTTGTTTTTTTTGTATCCCGCTTGTCTGAGTTTTGTACACGTTTTTTCTTTTTTTTCCGCATCTATTAATCAATCCACCTATTTAGCTATCTAGCTATCTAGTTATGTAGCTATCTAGCTTCCTAGATATGTAGCTATATAGCTATATATATATAATGGCTATCTAGCTATGTAGCTATGTATATAGCTATCTAGCTATGTAGCTATGTAGCTATATAGCTATGTGGCTAAGTGGCTACCTAACTCCCTAGCTATCTAGCTTTTTATTCATCTATCTCTGTCTGTGTGTCCGTCTATCTGTCTGTCCGTCTATCTATCTGCCTGCCTGCCTGCCTGTCTGCCTGCCTGTCTGTCTGTCTGTCTTTACGTCTATTTGTCGATTTGTCTACTTGTCTTGCCCTACCATATCTTATGTTTCTTGTCTACCTTATTCTAGCTACCTTATATTATCCAATCTACCTTGTCTATCTTATCAATCTTGTCTCTCCTATCTATCCTGTCTATCTTGTCTATCTTTATGTGTCTATACACATAGATGTGTCTATATATATATCTATGAATAAAATAAAAAAACACATATCATATATATATATATACATACACATATCTATATACACATACATATTATATATATACACATACATACATATAAAATCATATATATATATATATATATATGTATATCTATAACATTATACAATGCAATGCAATTCAATGGTATTCCTCGATATACATACAGTTTTTTTCTTGTGCTAGTCCTCTCGGCGTCGCTGTACCAGCAGTTGGTTTTCTTTTTTGTTGCCTCAATATAATACGGTTGATTGATTTTGTTTGCATCACTTAACCAGCAACATCAGTGTTTGGTATAGTCTAAAATGTGCCAAAAGCCATTGCCAGTCTTGGGCTTGTTGAAACTTGTAGAAAACGAAGAGTTTGAGGTGCTCTTTCTGCAGGAAGGTGCACGAGTCGGCGCCTTGAAAGTTTACAGATAGTTTCTAAAACTGTTTTATGACAGTTTATTGATGTTTATAGTACTTTCAGGAGTCACTTTTCGGTACTTCCGTTTTCTTGTTTGCTCTTTGTCTGTGCTGTGTCTTCGCAATCTTTTTGTAGATTCTCGAGGCTGGAAGCTACATGAAACAAGATCCGGGCACAAAGAAGCTGACGGATGTGAGTGAGCCTCATGATGGAGCCTCAGTGCCGCACCGGAGAGCAGTCCAGAATGTTGAACATTGTTGGAACAAGTTGTGATAAGTTCATCTTGGATTCGGGTGGATTGACAGTTTATTTTCTTTTTGGAAGGATGAAGGCATCATGGAAGTGAATACTGAAACCACGAGCTTGTCTAACATCTGAAGATATGACTCCCAAGCTCACAACGCCTTTAGCCATTCCGTGAAAAGTTGGTCTCAAAGAAGAACTTGTCATTTTATTCAATGCACATTTGGTGAACAAAGAACATTTATATTCAATTGACTGAAATTTGAGGCACTGTGAGGCACTTGCAATCCACTGAAGCTCAGGTGCCACAAGAATTCAAGGCCTCTATTCGTGGTGCCACTGCGTCATGGATCCGTGGCAGCCTCAGAAGCCCATCCTCCATGGATTCCATGGATTCCTTGGATGACTGGAACTTGGGTGCAGGAAAGGGTGCCAAAATGGATCGGGCAGTGCTTCTCAATGACATTACCAAAATTGCCAGCCACAGCCTCAGTCAGCCTCAGTTGCCCTGAGCTACACCTGCCTACCGTGATTGAACTGATTGAACGGATTGAACCAATAGCAATATGCAAAATATGCAAACTCTACCTGCATTGGACTTGGTATGAGGGTTGGCCCTGAAGTTCCCGCTGAGCTTTGTTGACTTGCCAGCCTGTGCGCAGCTCTCAGTTTGTGGACTGAAGACATAGAACTAGCGTCCCTACCAGAGGCCTCAGCTCTCCAACGGCAGCTGTTTTTAGCTGTCGTTCTATTCATCAAGCTGTCCACTGGTTGATGATCACTTCCCGAACGTGGTCATTTGGGGGTTGTGGTATACTCCATTTTCAGACAGACCCATACAAGAAATAGTCAGGGAAGTAGTTCAGAACGAATGCAAACTATTTTGGAACAAGAGGAGCACAAAAAGAAGCTGGTCAAGAAATGCAAAAAACATGTAAACATGCTCCATTCACCAGATGTTGGCACAGCCACAGTGATAAAAAAAAGGTATTTGTCACACTTTTTTGTGCATGGAAGAGCGCGCAAGACACAGTGTTTGAAGTCTTTTCTTCGTCGTTTCAGACACTGCCAAAAATAGCAAGGCACGTTTGCTTCAAAAATCAGGGAATGCTGTGCCCATTGGCAACTTGGGCTTTGTTCTGCATACATGCTAAAAAGTGATAAAACACGAACCCTCTATGCTGTGTCCCAACCCGAGCCAACACGATTTGTACCAAAGGATAGGTAGGTAAGCTGCACCCCTGGCTGGCATGCCTGTGTAACAAGGCCCGTTTGCCTCGCTTTGGTGTGGGCCAACATGGAGAATAAACGTGTGCAAAACACCCACAGCAACGACAACAGCCCTGTAGCAGGTATTGGGATCTGAGAACGAATCCAGGGGGTGACCCATTGGTAGCTATTTGAGTTGTGTGGGAATGTCAACAAATTGTTCTAGTGAAAGCACGACCGGAAATCAGAGGGAACAGATCGAATTAGAGTTAAGGAAAGAAAGACTTAACAAATCTTGACAACCTACACCGACAGATAGCTGACGGCTGAAACAGGCTGAAACAGGCTGAAACAGGCTGAAACAGGCTGAAACAGGCTGAAACAGGCTGAAACAGGCTGAAACAGGCTGAAACAGGCTGAAACAGGCTGAAACAGGCTGAAACGACGCATTTCCGCTGAGGCCTATGCAATCTTCCAAGGCTTGCGAAGTGCAGAATCTGCCCAGCATCCCCGGCATGGTACAGTGTGATTCAGTGAGATGGTGAGTGCGATATAGTACCATTCTTGCAAGTCTTGAGCAAGTTTGAGTGAGTAGATGATGTAGATGCGAGTGGTCTTACTTTTTAGGTGGTGTGCTGAAAACTTTCACAAGAAGTTGCTACCCTTCTTAGCGGAGCAGTGTGCTGCCAAGAGTGCGATGCGATGCGATGCGTGTTTTCACAACGTGGCACCGCGTGAAATCTATTTGAACTTCCTGTGATGACAGTTTTTGAAGCCAATATGGGTATGGGTCAATACCTATAGATACATTTTTAGTGGGATGAACATCCATTTACCAGGTCCTGTACAGATCCAGACTTCAGAGCTTCGTGACACTTCGTGACTCTAGGATCCACACTTACGAGACAATCCAGCTGAAAAGACTTCTCGAGAGGACCCTAGAGGCACCAGTTGGCACCGGGAAGGTACCGGGAAGCCTTCCCCACTCCCTCCCCACTCTCTGCCGTTCCACGCTCTCCGCCCCCCCCCTGCTCCCCCCCTCCCATATCATTGTATCAGCTCTCAGTTTAAACCATCGTGTCAGCAACACAGCTGGTTTGGCTTTTTAGTAGCATGCAGTAGGGCTATGTAGGGCTGATATTCTTGGACAGAAAGTGCATGAATCGTAGTTTGTGTACAATCCGCCTCAAGTCTCAACATGTCTCAACTCCCCGGGCTTTGTATTTTCTTTCACGGGGGGGGAGCCTCTATTCATAATGTTTTGGTGTTGTTTTATCATAACGGCATACTTCGAATACTGGACTGACAGCCCCAGCTCCTCGCCTTCTAGGCTCTGGATGCTGAAATCCTGAAGAGTAAGAGTCCTTAGTCCGTGGTGTGTGGAGAGGTCTGGGAATCCCGCTTCTTTTAATATGTCTTAACATAGCTTAACATGTCTTAACACCATGTAGAAACATGGTCTTTCAGGGCCTCTGAAATGAAACATTGCAGGCATTCCAGCAGGAAACAATAACTTCCCTTGTGCTCGAGGTGCTCATGCATTTAGTGGCTGCTCAGCCATTCTTGTCCTTGTTTTGGGGGAGAGAGTGGTACTGGCAGGTGTCACAACCTGAGATGCAGATAGATGCAGTCAGACATGACATGTGACGCATATTGAAACAAGCGAAACTAGTATTGACGGTGCCGTAAAACTCTCAGGTCGGCCACGTGCGCGCCGTGCTGCTGCCCGAGAAGGACCGGAAATTGTCACTGGGTCACGTCTGTGAAACATGACAAGGGCAAAAGTGATGCAGTACGTCAGTACGATGCAAGGTGCCAAATTCTGAAGGATAGTTTTCCTCTTTGATGAAGTGTAGTTTGATACTGGTATTGTTGGCGTTTGATCAGAGATGAACAAGGCTATTATGACCAGGAGATGCAGTCTGCCATCTGCAGATTTTACTTTGTGTCAATGCAGAAGTAAATTGGCCAGCTTTCAGGGTGCGCCAAGAGAGATATTGGCAAATGCCTCAGGGACGAACTGCAAAGTTGAATCGCACTCGTCCTGAAATGTTTGGCATTTTATAGTGCAACTTTAGGAATAAGCGCAGAGACACCCAACCATCACCCAGGAATACATACACAAATACCAATGTATTTGCAAAGCTTTGCACCTGACATCGGGCTGAAAATGCTGAAAGATTCTGGCAATTCTCAAAGCAGGTGAGACTCAAGGGTCGGCCAAACCTATGTTTTCATGATATTTTGGATTTTCTATGATTTTCCCTAGAACTTATGTTTTTTCATGACATTGAATGACTTTTCCATGTATCAAAGTTTTTTATCCGAGGCTTGTACTGGCTCTCTCGAAGATCCAAGTGAACTGGAGTGTGGACCTCATTTTCTGGCCGTTCTCGAGGTCGAGTGCGTCCAGTGGGAGTCCAGTGCTTTTGAAAACGATCAAGAGATGCGAACAGGCCGTTAGAAAACAAGACGTGAATGCAAACAGACTGGCAATTCCTCAGGTTAGAGGAATCAGACTGGCTAGGTATCTTCAGTTGTGCAATCGTGTGACTCAAGTGACACAAGGTAAAAAAAATGGTGCGTTCAACTCTACCAGACTGTTGCATGATGCAGTTGCACTTAAATGCTGACGCTCATAACATTTCATGCACCTTGATGCACTTTCAAGGCGTGTGAGAGAGGCCAATGGCATTGTTTCGGATGGGTCAGATACTGAGAGAAGAGGAGAGCCACAGCCAATCCTCTGTACAGAGTCTATCAATGCCAATCAACAAGAGCAATGAACTTGATGATGCATTGAGTATATGGATCATCTATATCACAAGTTTGATTGCTTACAATTTACAAGTTTCCCTGCTTCCGGAATAGGCTTGTTTACAGCTCGATGGAGGGCTTAGATGAGGCTTGGGCAAAGTTTCTCAGTGCTCAGCATGGCGTCGGAACTGATGTTGAAGGCAATGAACCACAAATAGGGAATTTCCATGAATTTCCATGAATTTCCAATGTCAATCTTTAGGGACACCAAAAAGAAGGAATCTGGTGCTGCCTTTCGTAGCACCGACGCTGAGCTGACTTTTCAGGCAGCTCGCATTCTGTCTGCACGGTCTTCCTTTGAGGTGCTGAGAAGATCCCAAATAAACTCCTGGTGTTGAGCCACTGAGTCTCTGTCACATCAGTTCATTGTACGAATTGTACGAATTGTAGTTACGTAGTCCATCAGATTTCAGAAGTTTCATGGCTTCCAAACTGAAGGATCGACCTGTGACCATTTGCAGGTTTTGCAGCTGGAGCCAGGGAGTTCGTTGGACGTAAAGCAGGTGCAGCATTTGTCATACTGGCAACTTGGGGCTCTCTCGGAATACAAAGCGATGCTTCCTTGACCGTTCGCCAAGGTTCGCACTGCTTACCGCAAGCTCGCACTTCGCCTCAGCCATAGATTTCAACACAGGAAGATTTCAATGCCCTTTTTGTTTATTGTGCTCTGTGATGCTCTTTGTGTCTTGCGTTGAAAGTCTTGTCCGCCTGAAGTTCACCTTCATGTTTTATTCGATTGAGAGCAGACAAAAAAGGAGGTGCTGCAGGCAAACCTTCTATTGCTCAAGTGTGCTCAAGTGCAGTTGCATAACCAGATTCATGCGGAGCATATTTCATCGAGGAGGTAATTGTGAACGGCAATCAAATTTATGCAACAAAAATGTATTGTCATGAACATTATTCAAAACAATATCACAAGAGCAAGGTTTCTTTGCATTCATCTTGAAAAGGATGTCAAGTAGAACGGTTTGTTGCAAATGCCAAGGGGCCCAATTCATGCAACATTTAACAAAAGCTGAACATCACAGCGTCAATGTCCAGTGATGCCATACGTGGCTCATGCTGACTTGACATTGCCACATGTCAAGGTTGGATATTTGCATATGCATAGAAGGGAAGGCAAAAACTGAAGCCCTGGAAAGACCTGGAACCTGGAAAGACCTGGAAAGACCTGGAAAGACCTGGAAAGAGCTGCTTGTGGAGTGATTTTTTGATCTGTGCAGATTAGCGAAGATGGAGATCTTGGAGCATCAAGGCTTCCTTCGCTTCCTTTGCTTCCTTGGCTTCGAGCTTTCAAGCGACACAGTGAGTTCAAACGGTTCAGCTGTGAGTTCAACGTGTTGCCTGGAAGGCCATTGACCATTCTTGTCGGAAATGGACCGCCTATCATTGATAGTGAATCAGAGGAAGAGCAGGAGTGCAACGCAAACTTTTGTGCTGGTACACCCTCAGGAATTCCATTCCTTTTTGTCTGTGAACATATTTAGATTGTCGCATTCTGATTGCAGGTTTTCTGGCATCATACATTCAACCATTACAAATG
>CAMXCT020004279.1:472047-514495 GCA_947184155.2 Cladocopium goreaui | reverse complement strand
TTGTAGGAACCGATCTGTGAACTATAGAACCCATAGAAACCTATAGGAACCAGGTAGGAACCAATTTGGAACCAAATGGAACCAGTTTGTGCATGGAAGAGCTTGGAGATGGATTTTCGTTTGTTTTTGTGGTTTTTGGTGTTTTTGGATGTTGTTTGACCCATGTCTTAGAAACTTGATGTTGTGAACTTATTTGGTAGGAGTTCTTGTAAGGGTATTTTTGATTTGAGGCTTGAGACGTTTTAGTTGGAGAAGCCTGGAAGAACGTTTTGCAAGTTGAGAACTCTTTTGAGTAGTTTGAGAATTTGAGAACTGTTTGAGTGTCACTCTCACTCACTCTAGCTGCTTTTCTCTGCACGACTCTTCTAAGAAGAAGAGTGACTGAGCTGTCCAACCTGTGTGGTTTGGCTCAAGTCCGGGCTGTGAAAAAGATCTGCCACGCCGCGCTCGTGTTTTCACATGGTAGCGGAGCCATGAAATCTCTATAGAATCGCTGACACCAAGGTCGTCTATAAAATTGCAGACGTTGACACTGGATAGGTACCCCAAAACAAAGGATGGCTCTAAAACGCACCATGTTTCGAAGCTTCTAATTTTCGAGAGGATATTGCGAGGAGGAAAATTTAAATCAGGATGAATGGTTACAAGCCCTTGCGATTTCTGCTAGGCAGCAACGTCACAAGGCAAGGTCCGGAAAAGCGGCCATTTTGATTCACATATCTGCCAACGCACGCGCGGATGCCTGCGGATGCCCCTGCGGATGCGGAAAAACCCTTGCGAAGGACCACTGCGTATGCCAAAAACCAAAAACCCCCAACAAATGGCCGCGGATGCATTTCCGCGTTTGAGAAAATACAACGTATAGAAGCAACCCGCTCCTGCGGAATGCCCAATGGGGTGTGTGGCACATTGTTAATGGGGGTGGGGAGGGGGTTTGCTGTCCGTTTCCTTTCCTCCCTTTCCTCTGACCGCCTTCGTTTTGGGAGTTCTCTCTTCCCACTTGCGGCTTCCAGCCTCTTTCCAAACGTGGCCGGCCACGCTGTTGCCCCTCCTCCCCATCAGGTCTCGCCTCCCAGACTTGGCCCTGCCACATTCTAGGTTATCCCATAAAGGGTCATAAAGGGTAGTGCCTGCCAATGTTTGAACGGTCCTCAAGGCGTTTTCTTCCACGTAGCTCCTGCCAATGGGCCTCGGGCAGGCACTCCGGTAATCCTTGGAGCGCCTCGAATGCCAACAAACCTGCTTCATCATGGCTCCCAAAACAGGATCCAAAAAACCAGTAGAAACATGGCGGCCAGAAAGGGACCTCGACTGTACAAGAAACAAAGTGGGACGCAGAGAGAGAAAAAGCATGTATTAACACTTACGCTCATGCTGTGCCTCGCAAATCTGCTTGCACAACCTCTGCGGGGAGCAGCAAAATTCTCCGATGGCCGACCCCACTTTTGGGTCCAAATCTGGATCCCAAAACGGGGCCCAAGCAAAGACTTAAAAGAAGGAATGAAAATGTGATCCAATTCTGGACCCCATTTTGGGGTCCATATTTGGACCTAAAAATGGGGTCAGCCATCGGAGAATTTCGCTGCTGCCCGCACATGTTGTGCAAGCAGATTTGCGACCCTGCAGCTTGAACATGAATGTCAACTCATACATTTTTCTCTTTGTGCGTCCCAAGTCCGGTTGCTACTGTACAAGGTCCCTTTCTCGCAGCCAGTTTTGACACACTTTTTTGGCCCTGTTTTTTAGGCCATGATAGCAGTTTGTTGTCCATTCGAGGCGCCCAATGCTTACCGAGGCCTTGCCCGAGGCACGAGGAAAAGCGCGGCTCACGGGGACTCGAATCTATATAATACTATGGTTGGGGTCCCTTAGCCAGGCCATGATTGATGGTGTGGCAGAGGGACACTGTGGTGCCTTCTGGACTTGCAAAAGTACTGCTGTTTGTCAAAGCTGCGCCAGTTTTGGCAAAAAAAGGTCACTGCAGAATCTCATTTTCGGAGCTGTAAAAAATTGGCCTTGGACTCCAAGAAGTTGTCCTCCCCAGTTGCGTTGAAAAATTGCTGCCCAACTTTGATCCACTTGCGTCATGCGAAGACCTTTTTGTGTGAAAGTTTGGTGAGAGGATGTGCAGTGTACTGAACCACTTGAACCTACTTGAACATCTTTAAACCTATCTTGGAACAATGTTTGTGCAGGTGAACAGTTAGGAAACCATTTTAAGTTTGTAGGAACCGATCTGTGAACTAGAGAACCCATAGGAACCTATAGGAACCAGGTAGGAACCAATTTGGAACCAAATGGAACCAGTTTGTGCATGGAAGAGCTTGGAGATGGATTTTGGTTTGTTTTGTGGTTTGTGGTGTTTTTGGATGTTGTTTGACCCATGCCCTAGGAACTTGATGTTGTGACTGTATTGGGTAGGAGTTTTGTAGGGTATTTGTGAGTTTGAGCTGAAGACGTTTTATTTGGAGAAGCTGTAAGAACGTTTTTAAAGCTTGAGAACTCTTTTGAAGTAGTTTGAGAAGTTTGAGAACGTTTGAGTGTCACTGCGTTTTACTCTGCACGACTCTTCTAAGAAGAAGAGTGAATGAGCTGTCCAACCTGTGTGGTTTGGCTCCAGTCCGAGCTGTGAAAAAGAGCTGCCACGCCGCGCTCGTGTTTTCACATGGTAGCGGAGCCATGAAATCTCTATAGAATCGCTTACACCACGGTCGTGTATAAAATTGCAGACGTTGGCACTGGATAGGTACCCCCAAACAAAGGATGGCCCTAAAACGCACCATGTTTCGAAGCTTATAAGGTTCGAGAGGAGATTGCGAGGAGGAAAATTTAAATCAGGATGAATAGTTACAAGCCCTTGCGATGTCTGCTAGGCAGCAACGTCGCAAGGCAAGGTCCGGAAAAGCAGCCATTTTGCTGCACATATCTGCCAACGCACGCGCGGATGCCTGCGGATTCCCCTGCGGATGCGGAAAAACCCCCAAAAAAATGGCGCGGAATGATTTCCGGGTTTGGAGAAATACCAAAGTAATAGAAAGCAACCGCCGTGCGGGCGAGGCCCCATTAATAGAAAGCAACCCGCCCTGCGGATGCCCAATGGGGTGTGTGGCAAATTGTATGGGGGGAAGGGGGTTTGCTGCCGTTTCCTCCCCTTCCCTCGGTGACGCCTTCGTGTTGAGGAGTTCTCTTCTTCTCACTTGCGGCTTCCATGCCTCTTTCCAAACTGGCCACGCGTTGACTCTCCATCAGGTCTCGCCTCCAGACTTGGCCCTGCCACATTCTAGGTTTCCATAAAGGATCATAAAGGGTAGTGCCTGCCACATGTTGACGTCCTCAAAGGCGGTTTCTTCCACAGTAGCTCCTGGCATGCGTGCCTCCGGCAGGCCTCGGTAAGCCTTGGAGCGCCGCCTCGAATGCCAACAAACCTGCTTCATCATGGCCCCCAAAACAGGATCCAAAAACCAGTAGAAACATGGCGGCCAGAAAGGGACCTCGACTGTACAAGAAACAAAGTGGGACGCACAGAGAGAAAAAGCATGTATTAACACTTACGCTCATGCTAGTGCGTCGCAAATCTGCTTGCAAAACCTCTCTGCGGGCAGCAGCAAAATTCTCCGATGGCTGGCCCCACTTTTGGGTCCAAATATCTGGATTCCAAAACGGGGCGGCCCAAGGGCCAAGCCAAACCCCCCCCCCCCCCCCCCCGCAAAGACCTCCTCCTAACAGACGGATATGAAAATGTGATCCAATTCTGGACCCCCTTTTGGGTGTCCATATTTGGACCCAAAAAATGGGGTGTGGGGTCAGCCATCGGAGAATTTCGCTGAGGCCCGCACATGTTTGTGCAAGCAGATTTGCGACCCTGCCAGCTTCGAAATGTATTAGGTCACTCATACCTTTTCTTCTTTGTTGCGTCCCAAGTCCGGTTTGCTACGGTCAATGTCCCTTCTCGACAGCAGGTTTTGACCACTTTTTTGGGCACCGTTTTGGGGGCCATGGATTGAAGCAGGTTGTTTTGTGGCAGTCGAGGAAGCCCAAGGTTACGAGGCTGCCGAGGCCCCGAGACAAAACCAAAGCGAGGCTCACGGGGGACTCGAATCTATATAATACTATGGTTGGGGTCCCTTAGCCATGATTGATGGGGTGGCAGTGGGACACTGTGGTGCCTTCTGGACTTGCTGTTTGTCAAAGCTGCGCCAGGTTTGGCAAAAAAAGGTCACTGCAGAATCTCATTTTCGGAGCTGTAAAACATTGGCCTTGGACTCCAAGAAGTTGTCCTCCCCAGTTGCGTTGAAAAATTGCTGCCCAACTTTGATCCACTTGCGTCATGCGAAGACCTTTTTTGTGTGAAAGTTTGGGTACAGTGTACTGAACCACCTTGAACCTACTTGAACATCTTGAAACCTATCTTGGAACAATGTATGTGCAGGTGAACAGTTAGGAAACCATTTTAAGTTTGTAGGAAAACAGGAGGAGAGAGGAACCGATCTGTGAACTATAGAACCCAATAGGAACTATAGGAACCAGGTAGGAACCAATTTGGAACCAAATGGAACCAGTTTGTGCATGGAAGAGCTTGGAGATGTATTTTCGTTTGTTTTTGTGGTTTGTGGTGTTTTTGGATGTTGTTTGACCCATGTCCTAGGAACTTGATGTTGTGACTGTATTGGGTAGGAGTTTTGTAGGGTATTTGTGAGTTTGAGCTGAAGACGTTTTATTTGGAGAAGCTGGAAGAACGTTTTAAAGCTTGCGAACTCTTTTGAAGTAGTTTGAGAAGTTTGAGAACGTTTGAGTGTCACTGCGTTTTACTCTGCACGACTCTTCTAAGAAGAAGAGTGACTGAGCTGTCCAACCTGTGTGGTTTGGCTCCAGTCCTAGCTGTGAAAAAGAGCTGCCACGCCGCGCTCGTGTTTTCACATGGTAGCGGAGCCATGAAATCTCTATAGAATCGCTGACACCACGGTCGTGTATAAAATTGCAGAAGTTGGCACTGGATAGGTACCCCCAAACAAAGGATGGCCCTAAAACGCACCATGTTTCGAAGCTTATAAGTTTCGAGAGGAGATTGCGAGGAGGAAAATTTAAATCAGGATGAATAGTTACAAGCCCTTGCTATGTCTGCTAGGCAGCAACGTCGCAAGGCAAGGTCCGGAAAAGCAGCCATTTTGATTCACATATCTGCCAACGCACGCGCGGATGCCTGCGGATTCCCTTGCGGATGCGGAAAAACCCTTGCGAAGGACCACTGCGGATGCCAAAAACCCCCAAAAAATGGCCGCGGATGCATTTCCGGCGTTTGAGAAATACAAAGTAATAGAAAGCAACCCGCCATGCGGATGCCCAATGGGGTGTGTGGCACATTGTATGGGGGGAAGGGGGTTTGCTGCCGTTTCCTCCCCTTCCCTCGGTGACGCCTTCGTGTTGAGGAGTTCTCTTCTTCTCAACTTGCGGCTTTCAATGCCTCTTTACAAACTTGACAGCGTTTGACTTCTCCCATCAGGGTCTCGCCTCCAGATTGGGGGGGGTTTGGCCCTTGCCACATTTAGGTTTCCAAACGATTTTAAAAGGGTAGTGCCTGCCACATGTTGACGTCCTGAGAGGCGGTTTCTTCCACAGTAGCTCCTGCCATGCGTGCCTCCGGCAGGCCGCGGTAAGCCTTGGAGCGCCGCCTCGAATGCCAACAAACCTGCTTCATCATGGCCCCCAAAACAGGATCCAAAAAACCAGTAGAAACATGGCGGCCAGAAAGGGACCTCGACTGTACAAGAAACAAAGTGGGACGCACAGAGAGAAAAGCATGTATTAACACTTACGCTCATGCTAGTGCGTCGCAAATCTGCTTGCAAAACCTCTGCGGGCAGCAGCAAAATTCTCCGATGGCTGACCCCACTTTTGGGTCCAAATCTGGATCCCAAAACGGGGCCCAAGCAAAGACTTAAAAGAAGGAATGAAAATGTGATCCAATTCTGGACCCCATTTTGGGGTCCATATTTGGACCCAAAAATGGGGTCAGCCATCGGAGAATTTCGCTGCTGCCCGCACATGTTGTGCAAGCAGATTTGCGACCCTGCAGCTTGAACATGTATGTCAACTCATACTTTTTTCTCTTTGTGCGTCCCAAGTCCGGTTGCTACTGTCAAGGTCCCTTTCTCGCAGCCATGTTTTGACCACTTTTTTGGGCCCTGTTTTAGGGGCCATGATGAAGCAGGTTTGTTGGCATTCGAGGCGCTCCAAGGCTTACCGAGGCTTGCCCGAGGCACGAGGACAAAGCGAGGCTCACGGGGACTCGAATCGATATAATACTATGGTTGGGGTCCCTTAGCCATGATTGATGGTGTGGCAGTGGGACACTGTGGTGCCTTCTGGACTTGCAAAAGGATTGCTGTTTGTCAAAGCTGCGCCAGTTTTGGCAAAAAAAGGTCACTGCAGAATCTCATTTTCGGAGCTGTAAAACATTGGCCTTGGACTCCAAGAAGTTGTCCTCCCCAGTTGCGTTGAAAAATTGCTGCCCAACTTTGATCCACTTGCGTCATGCGAAGACCTTTTTGTGTGGAAGTTTGGTGAGAGGATGTACAGGGTACTGAACCACCTTGAACCTACTTGAACATCTTGAAACCTATCTTGGAACAATGTATGTGCAGGTGAACAGTTAGGAAACCATTTTAAGTTTGTAGGAACCGATCTGTGAACTATAGAACCCATGGGAACCTATAGGAACCAGGTAGGAACCAATTTGGAACCAAATGGAACCAGTTTGTGCATGGAAGAGCTTGGAGATGGATTTTCGTTTGTTTTTGTGGTTTGTGGTGTTTTTGGATGTTGTTTGACCCATGTCCTAGGAACTTGATGTTGTGACTGTATTGGGTAGGAGTTGTGTAGAGTATTTGTGAGTTTGAGCTGAAGACGTTTTATTTGGAGAAGCTGGAAGAACGTTTTTCAAGCTTGAGAACTCTTTTGAAGTAGTTTGAGAAGTTTGAGAACGTTTGAGTGTCACTGCGTTTTACTCTGCACGACTCTTCTAAGAAGAAGAGTGACTGAGCTGTCCAACCTGTGTGGTTTGGCTCCAGTCCGAGCTGTGAAAAAGAGCTGCCACGCCGCGCTCGTGTTTTCACATGGTAGCGGAGCCATGAAATCTCTATAGAATCGCTGACACCACGGTCGTGTATAAAATTGCAGACGTTGGAACTGGATAGGTACCCCCAAACAAAGGATGGCCCTAAAACGCACCATGTTTCGAAGCTTATAAGTTTCGAGAGGAGATTGCGAGGAGGAAAATTTAAATCAGGATGAATAGTTACAAGCCCTTGCGATTTCTGCTAGGCAGCAACGTCGCAAGGCAAGGTCCGGAAAAGCAGCCATTTTGATTCACATATCTGCCAACGCACGCGCGGATGCCTGCGGATTCCCCTGCGGATGCGGAAAAACCCTTGCGAAGGACCACTGCTGATGCCAAAAACCCCAAAAAATGGCCGCGGATGCATTTCCGGCGTTTGAGAAATACAAAGTAATAGAAAGCAACCCGCCCTGCGGGAAGGAGGACAAGGGAGTGGAAAGGGCAAGCCGTGGCCTATACTCAGTCAAGTGCGGTGATTGCGGTGTGGCACATTGTATGGGGTGAGGGGGAAGGGGGTTTGCTGCCGTTTCCTCCCCTTCCCTCGGTGACGCCTTCGTGTTGAGGAGTTCTCTTCTTCTCACTTGCGGCTTCCATGCCTCTTTGCAAACTTGCCACGCGTTGACTCTCCATCAGGTCTCGCCTCCAGACTTGGCCCTGCCACATTCTAGGTTTCCATAAAGGATCATAAAGGGTAGTGCCTGCCACATGTTGACGTCCTCAAGGGCGGTTTCTTCCACAGTAGCTCCTGCCATGCGTGCCTCCGGCAGGCCTCGGTAAGCCTTGGAGCGCCGCCTCGAATGCCAACAAACCTGCTTCATCATGGCCCCCAAAACAGGATCCAAAAAACCAGTAGAAACATGGCGGCCAGAAAGGGACCTCGACCGTACAAGAAACAAAGTGGGACGCACAGAGAGAAAAAGCATGTATTAACACTTACGCTCATGCTAGTGCGTCGCAAATCTGCTTGCAAAACCTCTGCGGGCAGCAGCCAAATTCTCCGATGGCTGACCCCACTTCTGGGTCCAAATCTGGATCCCAAAACGGGGCCCAAGCAAAGACCTAAAAGAAGGAATGAAAATGTGATCCAATTCTGGACCCCATTTTGGGGTCCATATTTGGACCCAAAAATGGGGTCAGCCATCGGAGAATTTCGTTGCTGCCCGCAAATGTTTTGCAAGCAGATTTGCGACCCAGCAGCTTGAACATGAATGTCAACACATACCTTTTTCTCTTTGTGCGTCCCAAGGCCGCTTGCTACTGTCCGGGTCCCTCTATCGCAGCCATGTTTTGAGCACTTCTTTCGGCCCTGTTTTAGGGGCCATGATGAAGCAGGTTTGTTGGCATTCGAGGCGCTCCAAGGCTTACCGAGGCCTGCCCGAGGCACGAGGACTCACGGGGACTCGAATCTATATTATATACAATACGATTGTTGGGGTCCCTTAGCAACGCCTCAAGGTTGCTGCGCATGTGTTGGTCAAGCCGTGGTTTGCCGCGCCTCCTCCTTTCACCTTTCACTGCTTCGTCAGAAAAATGAAAAAATGCCCATAGAAGATATACATCTTGCGCTGGCTCCCAATCCAAGAGTTTTACTTGGTTTCTGTGCACCTTCTAGTGTAGTTTCGGTTGCAGGCGGTTGGCGGGTTGCTGCAGTAGGTTTTGTTGTTGTCTTGCAGCGATATCGCTCATGTGGCTCTTGGGCGTGTCCTGGTGGGTTAGTTAGTGGCTGGACATGGTGTTGGTGTCGCATTTGGGGGTACCTTGCGGGTCGGATCTGAAGTCTCAAAGTCTTGTGATTGAAAGCTTCTCTGTCGGGAGTGGGGCGGTACTTAGTACCATGGGGGAAGGTTTTGGCGGCAGCAGATTCAAAGTCCTTTCTGGCCCTAGTTTCTGGGGTCACAAAGGAAACAACATGTGTGGAGAAATCTATTGCAGGTTCTGGTACGCGAGCTGAACCACTTCAAGCAGCAGCGCAAAGCGTTGCGACAGGCATCTCAACTGTGTTGCTTTGGCTTGCAGATGCAATTCGTCACTGTTTTCTGATGTTGGCCCTCTTGAAACCATCGCGGAGAACAAGACAGAACAGAAATCGGCAGCAAAGCGCCGCCAGCGGTTGCTAAAAGCACCCCAACAGCCGCCAAGCTAGGATGTGTGTTTTCCCACAGCGCGGAGCGTACAGTTGATGAACTTGGACTACTATACCCTGAAAACCGTGGAAATTTGCGGAAAAACATGGCCAGCGTATAGCGTATAGTTGGTTCAATTCGATAAAAAGACCTTACTAAAAAAAAACTTTCTTAGAATGTGAGCTGACCGGCCAAAATGGATCTCACGCCACAGCGCGGAGCGTTTAGTAGGGTACTAAACCGTCTGGCCCGCAACACCAAAATTGTGTTCTCGCCACAGCGCGGTGGGTTTAGTTGGGCTCTTTGTTTGTACGATTATTCTACAAATTCCATTTGTTCGCGTGACGGGCGCAGCACTTGAGAACCCCGTACGGCCATCTGAAAGGTTGAAGCGCGGCTGGATACTTTTATTTGACGCCTCCACATGGAGCAGTGGAAAGGTGGAAGCCGATGGTGCCAAGCACACACTGCCCTGTGGGTAGATCTCCTTCATTGGGGCACAGATGAAAGATTTCCCTCGTTTGCAGAGGAAACCAACAAAGCTATATTTCGTTGCTTGCCCCGTCCATGGAACAAAGCTGAAAAAATTGCAGTAGTGAACTCTTTCTCATCAATGTGGTTGGAAATCAACAGCGCTCTTGCGGCAGAAGGACAGCGCCCATCACAGTGGCAAGCCCAACCTGAAGCCTCCACCAAGAAAGATAAACGCGATCTTTGACTCTCAGCTATGATTGCTGTAGCTCCCCTTTTTTCTTCACTGGAAGACCGGACTATCTACACACACACACCGAAAGCCGGTGTGACGCTCGGAGATTTACAGATGCTTCAAAAGCGGCTTGTGGTGTTCAGATTTACAGTTCCTGTGGAGAATCCCGACATCGGCATTCCTGCAAAGAGGAATCGTTGATGTTTGCGCTTCCAGACTCCAGACTTGCAGTTGCAAATCCAAGATGAGGATTTGACGTATGTTTGAATCCCCGCGCCCCATCTTCAATGTTGGACGGAGGCTTAAATGTTGCAGTTTCACCTTTTGAACTGATAGCCATCAAAAAGAAATTTTGCCTCAGGTCACATCCTCAAATTGGAATTCACTTCTTAGTTGCAACAGCATCAACACACCCTGTCCTCGTGCCTCGGGCAGGCCTCGGTAAGCCTTGGAGCGCCTCGAATGCCAACAAACCTGCTTCATCATGGCCCCTAAAACAGGGCCCAAAAAAGTGGTCAAAACATGGCTGCGATAAAGGGACCTTGACAGTAGCAACCGGACTTGGGACGCACAAAGAGAAAAAGGTATGAGTTGACATTCATGTTCAAGCTGCAGGTCGCAAATCTGCTTGCACAACATGTGCGGGCAGCAGCGAAATTCTCCGATGGCTGACCCCATTTTTGGGTCCAAATATGGACCCCAAAATGGGTCCAGAATTGGATCACATTTTCATTCCTTCTTTTAGGTCTTTGCTTGGGCCCCGTTTTGGGATCCAGATTTGGACCCAAAAGTGGGGTCAGCCATCGGAGAATTTTGTTGCTGCCCGTAGAGGTTTTGCAAGCAGATTTGCGACGCACTAGCATGAGCGTAAGTGTTAATACATGCTTTTTCTCTCTGTGCGTCCCACTTTGTTTCTTGTACAGTCGAGGTCCCTTTCTGGCCGCCATGTTTCTACTGGTTTTTTGGATCCTGTTTTGGGGGCCATGATGAAGCAGGTTTGTTGGCATTCGAGGCGCTCCAAGGCTTACCGAGGCCTGCCCGAGGCACGCATGGCAGGAGCTACTGTGGAAGAAACCGCCTTTGAGGACGTCAACATGTGGCATCTCAACTGTGTTGCTTTGGCTTGCAGATGGAATTCGTCACTGTTTTCTGATGTTGGCCCTCTTGAGACCATCGCGGAGAACAAGAAAGGAAAGAAATCAGCAGCAAAGCGCCGCCAGCGGTTGCTAAAAGCACCCCAACAGCTGCCAAGCTAGGATGTGCGTTTTCCCACAGCGCGGAGCGTATAGTTGATGAACTTGGACTACTATACCCTGAAAACCGTGGAAATTTGCGGAAAAACATGGCCAGCGTATAGCGTATAGTTGGTTCAATTCGATAAAAAACCTTACTAAAAAAAATCTTTCTTAGAATGTAAGCTGACCGGCCAAAATGGATCTCACGCCACAGCGCGGAGCGTTTAGTAGGGTACTAAACCGTCTGGCCCGCAACACCAAAATTGTGTTCTCGCCACAGCGCGGTGGGTTTAGTTGGGCTCTTTGTTTGTACGATTATTTTAGAGATTCAATTTTTTGCGTGACGGGCGCAGCACTTGAGAACCCCGTACGGCCATCTTAAAGGTTGAAGCGCGGCTGGATACTTTTATTTGACGCCTCCACATGGAGCAGTGGAAAGGTGGAAGCCGATGGTGCCAAGCACACACTGCCCTGTGGGTAGATCTCCTTCATTGGGGCACAGATGAAAGATTTCCCTCATTTGCAGAGGAACCCAACAAAGCTATACTTCGTTGCTTGCCCCGTCCATGGAACAAAGCTGAAAAAATTGCAGTAGTGAACTCTTTCTCATCAATGTGGTTGGAAAGCAACAGCGCTCTTGCAGCAGAAGGACAGCGCCCATCACAGTGGCAAGCCCAACCTGAAGCCTCCACCAAGAAAGATAAACGCGATCTTTGACTCTCAGCTATGATTGCTGTAGCTCCCCTTTTTTCTTCACTGGAAGATTGGACTATCTACACACACCGAAAGCCGGTGCTTCAAAAGCGGCTTGTGGTGTTTCAGATTTACAGTTCCTGTGGAGAATCCCGGCATCGGCATTCCTGCAAAGGGAATCGTCGATGTTTGCGCTTCCAGACTCCAGACTTGCAGTTGCAAATCCAAGATGAGGATTTGACGTATGTTTAAATCCCCGCGCCCCATCTTCAATGTTGGACGGAGGCTTAAATGTTGCAGTTTCACCTTTTGAACTGATAGCCATCAAAAAGAAATTTTGCCTCAGGTCACATCCTCAAATTGGAATTCACTTCTTAGTTGCAATAGCATCAACACACCCTCAACATTGACAATGGGGTCGCAGGGGTTCAGTTTTTGGTTGGCCCTTGTGGGGGCCATGCAAGGAAAGATGGCCGTACGGGGTTCTCAAGGGCTGCGCCTGCCACGCTTCAATGTTTAAGATGGCCATACTGGGTTCTCAAGCGCAGCGCCTGCCGCGCGTCAACCTTTAAGATGGCCGTACTGCGTTCTCAAGCGCTGCACCTGCCGCACTTCAACCTTTACGATGGCCGCACGGAGTTCTCAAGCGCTGCACCTGCCGCGCTTCAACTTTGAAGATGGCCGTACAGGGTTCTCAAGCGCTGCGCCTGCCGCGCTTCAACCTTTAAGATGGCCGTACGGGGTTCTCAAGTGCTGCGCCCGTCACGCAAACAAATGGAATCTGTAAAATAATCGTACAAACAAAGAGCCCAACTAAACCCACCGCGCTGTGGCGAGAACACAATTTTGGTGTTGCGGGCCAGACGGTTTAGTACCCTACTAAACGCTCCGCGCTGTGGCGTGAGATCCATTTTGGCCGGTCAGCTCACATTCTAAGAAAGATTTTTTTTAGTAAGGTTTTTTATCGAATTGAACCAACTATACGCTATACGCTGGCCATGTTTTTCCGCAAATTTCCACGGTTTTCAGGGTATAGTAGTCCAAGTTCATCAACTATACGCTCCGCGCTGTGGGAAAACGCACATCCTAGCTTGGCAGCTGTTGGGGTGCTTTTAGCAACCGCTGGCGGCGCTTTGCTGCTGATTTCTTTCCTTTCTTGTTCTCCGCGATGGTCTCAAGAGGGCCAACATCAGAAAACAGTGACGAATTCCATCTGCAAGCCAAAGCAACACAGTTGAGATGCCACATGTTGACGTCCTCAAAGGCGGTTTCTTCCACAGTAGCTCCTGCCATGCGTGCCTCGGGCAGGCCTCGGTAAGCCTTGGAGCGCCTCGAATGCCAACAAACCTGCTTCATCATGGCTCCCAAAACAGGATCCAAAAAACCAGTAGAAACATGGCGGCCAGAAAGGGACCTCGACTGTACAAGAAACAAAGTGGGACGCAGAGAGAGAAAAAGCATGTATTAACACTTACGCTCATGCTAGTGCGTCGCAAATCTGCTTGCAAAACCTCTGCGGGCAGCAGCAAAATTCTCCGATGGCTGACCCCACTTTTGGGTCCAAATCTGGATCCCAAAACGGGGCCCAAGCAAAGACCTAAAAGAAGGAATGAAAATGTGATCCAATTCTGGACCCATTTTGGGGCCCATATTTGGACCCAAAAATGGGGTCAGCCATCGGAGAATTTCGCTGCTGCCCGCACATGTTGTGCAAGCAGATTTGCGACCCTGCAGCTTGAACATGAATGTCAACTCATACCTTTTTCTCTTTGTGCGTCCCAAGTCCGGTTGCTACTGTCAAGGTCCCTTTATCGCAGCCATGTTTTGACCACTTTTTTGGGCCCTGTTTTAGGGGCCATGATGAAGCAGGTTTGTTGGCATTCGAGGCGCTCCAAGGCTTACCGAGGCCTGCCCGAGGCACGAGGACAAAGCGAGGCTCACGGGGACTCGAATCTATATTATATGATTGTTGGGGTCCCTTAGCAACGCCTCAAGGTTGCTGCGCATGTGTTGGTCAAGCCGTGGTTTGCCGCGCCTCCTCCCACTGCTTCGTCAGAAAAATGAAAAAATGCCCATAGAAGATATACATCTTGCGCTGGCTCCCAATCCAAGAGTTTTACTTGGTTTCTGTGCACCTTCTAGTGTAGTTACGGTTGCAGGCGGTTGGTGGGTTGCTGCAGTAGGTTTTGTTGTTGTCTTGCAGCGATATCGCTCATGTGGCTCTTGGGCGTGTCCTGGTGGGTTAGTTAGTGGCTGGACATGGTGTTGGTGTCGCATTTGGGGGTACCTTGCGGGTTGGATCTGAAGTCTCAAAGTCTTGTGATTGAAAGCTTCTCTGTCGGGAGTAGGGCGGTACTTAGTACCATGGGGGAAGGTTTTGGCGGCAGCAGATTCAAAGTCCTTTCTGGCCCTAGTTTCTGGGGTCACAAAGGAAACAACATGTGTGGAGAAATCTATTGCAGGTTCTGGTACGCGAGCTGAACCACTTCAAGCAGCAGCGCAAAGCGTTGCGACAGGCATCTCAACTGTGTTGCTTTGGCTTGCAGATGCAATTCGTCACTGTTTTCTGATGTTGGCCCTCTTGAGACCATCGCGGAGAACAAGAAAGAACAGAAATCAGCAGCAACGCGCCGCCAGCGGTTGCTAAAAGCACCCCAACAGCTGCCAAGCTAGGATGTGCGTTTTCCCACAGCGCGGAGCGTATAGTTGATGAACTTGGACTACTATACCCTGAAAACCGTGGAAATTTGCGGAAAAACATGGCCAGCGTATAGCGTATAGTTGGTTCAATTCGATAAAAAACCTTACTAAAAAAAATCTTTCTTAGAATGTAAGCTGACCGGCCAAAATGGATCTCACGCCACAGCGCGGAGCGTTTAGTAGGGTACTAAACCGTCTGGCCCGCAGCACCAAAATTGTGTTCTCGCCACAGCGCGGTGGGTTTAGTTGGGCTCTTTGTTTGTACGATTATTTTACAGATTCCATTTGTTTGCGTGACGGGCGCAGCACTTGAGAACCCCGTACGGCCATCTTAAAGGTTGAAGCGCGGCTGGATACTTTTATTTGACGCCTCCACATGGAGCAGTGGAAAGGTGGAAGCCGATGGTGCCAAGCACACACTGCCCTGTGGGTAGATCTCCTTCATTGGGGCACAGATGAAAGATTTCCCTCATTTGCAGAGGAACCCAACAAAGCTATACTTCGTTGCTTGCCCCGTCCATGGAACAAAGCTGAAAAAATTGCAGTAGTGAACTCTTTCTCATCAATGTGGTTGGAAATCAACAGCGCTCTTGCAGCAGAAGGACAGCGCCCATCACAGTGGCAAGCCCAACCTGAAGCCTCCACCAAGAAAGATAAACGCGATCTTTGACTCTCAGCTATGATTGCTGTAGCTCCCCTTTTTTCTTCACTGGAAGATTGGACTATCTACACACACCGAAAGCCGGTGCTTCAAAAGCGGCTTGTGGTGTTCAGATTTACAGTTCCTGTGGAGAATCCCGGCATCGGCATTCCTGCAAAGGGAATCGTCGATGTTTGCGCTTCCAGACTCCAGACTTGCAGTTGCAAATCCAAGATGAGGATTTGACGTATGTTTAAATCCCCGCGCCCCATCTTCAATGTTGGACGGAGGCTTAAATGTTGCAGTTTCACCTTTTGAACTGATAGCCATCAAAAAGAAATTTTGCCTCAGGTCACATCCTCAAATTGGAATTCACTTCTTAGTTGCAACAGCATCAACACACCCTGTCCTCGTGCCTCGGGCAGGCCTCGGTAAGCCTTGGAGCGCCTCGAATGCCAACAAACCTGCTTCATCATGGCCCCTAAAACAGGGCCCAAAAAAGTGGTCAAAACATGGCTGCGATAAAGGGACCTTGACAGTAGCAACCGGACTTGGGACGCAACAAAGAGAAAAAGGTATGAGTTGACATTCATGTTCAAGCTGCAGGGTCGCAAATCTGCTTGCACAAGCATGTGCGGGCCAGCAGCGAAATTCCTCCGATGGCTGACCGCCCGTTTTTTGGTCCAAATATGGGCCCCAAATGGGTCCAGAATTGGATCACATTTCATATCGCTTCTTTTAGGTCTTTGCTTGGGCCCCGTTTTGGATCCAGATTTGACCAAAAGTGGGGTCAGCATCGGAAAATTTTGCTGCTGCCCGGAGAGGTTTTGCAAGCAGATTTGCGACGCACTAGCATGAGCGTAAGTGTTAATACATGCTTTTTCTCTCTGTGCGTCCCACTTTGTTTCTTGTACAGTCGAGGTCCCTTTCTGGCCGCCATGTTTCTACTGGTTTTTTGGATCCTGTTTTGGGAGCCATGATGAAGCAGGTTTGTTGGCATTCGAGGCGCTCCAAGGCTCACCGAGGCCTGCCCGAGGCACGCATGGCAGGAGCTACTGTGGAAGAAACCGCCTTTGAGGACGTCAACATGTGGCATCTCAACTGTGTTGCTTTGGCTTGCAGATGCAATTCGTCACTGTTTTCTTATGTTGGCCCTCTTGAGACCATCGCGGAGAACAAGAAAGGAAAGAAATCAGCAGCAAAGCGCCGCCAGCGGTTGCTAAAAGCACCCCAACAGCTGCCAAGCTAGGATGTGCGTTTTCCCACAGTGCGGAGCGTATAGTTGATGAACTTGGACTACTATACCCTGAAAACCGTGGAAATTTGCGGAAAAACATGGCCAGCGTATAGCGTATAGTTGGTTCAATTCGATAAAAAACCTTACTAAAAAAATCTTTCTTAGAATGTAAGCTGACCGGCCAAAATGGATCTCACGCCACAGCGCGGAGCGTTTTGTAGGGTACTAAACCGTCTGGCCCGCAGCACCAAAATTGTGTTCTCGCCACAGCGCGGTGGGTTTAGTTGGGCTCTTTGTTTGTACGATTATTTTACAGATTCCATTTGTTTGCGTGACGGGCGCAGCACTTGAGACCCGTACGGCCATCTTAAAGGTTGAAGCGCGGCTGGATACTTTTATTTGACGCCTCCACATGGAGCAGTGGAAAGGTGGAAGCCGATGGTGCCAAGCACACATTGCCCTGTGGGTAGATCTCCTTCATTGGGGCACAGATGAAAGATTTCCCTCATTTGCAGAGGAACCCAACAAAGCTATACTTCGTTGCTTGCCCCGTCCATGGAACAAAGCTGAAAAAATTGCAGTAGTGAACTCTTTCTCATCAATGTGGTTGGAAAGCAACAGCGCTCTTGCAGCAGAAGGACAGCGCCCATCACAGTGGCAAGCCCAACCTGAAGCCTCCACCAAGAAAGATAAACGCGATCTTTGACTCTCAGCTATGATTGCTGTAGCTCCCCTTTTTTCTTCACTGGAAGATTGGACTATCTACACACACCGAAAGCCGGTGCTTCAAAAGCGGCTTGTGGTGTTTCAGATTTACAGTTCCTGTGGAGAATCCCGGCATCGGCATTCCTGCAAAGGGAATCGTCGATGTTTGCGCTTCCAGACTCCAGACTTGCAGTTGCAAATCCAAGATGAGGATTTGACGTATGTTTAAATCCCTGCGCCCCATCTTCAATGTTGGACGGAGGCTTAAATGTTGCAGTTTCACCTTTTGAACTGATAGCCATCAAAAAGAAATTTTGCCTCAGGTCACATCCTCAAATTGGAATTCACATTTTTTTTTTGTTTTTTTTTAATTCTGACTTTCTTAGTTTGCAACAGCATCACAACACCCTGTCCTCGTGCCTCGGGCAGGCCTCGGTAAGCCTTGGAGCGCCTCGAATGCCAACAACCCTGCTTCATCATGGCCCCTAAAACAGGGCCCAAAAAAGTGGTCAAAACATGGCTGCGATAAAGGGACCTTGACAGTAGCAACCGGACTTGGGACGCACAAAGAGAAAAAGGTATGAGTTGACATTCATGTTCAAGCTGCAGGGTCGCAAATCTGCTTGCACAACATGTGCGGGCAGCAGCGAAATTCTCCGATGGCTGACCCCATTTTTGGATCCAAATATGGGCCCCAAAATGGGTCCAGAATTGGATCACATTTTCATTCCTTCTTTTAGGTCTTTGCTTGGGCCCCGTTTTGGGATCCAGATTTGGACCCAAAAGTGGGGTCAGCCATCAGAGAATTTTGCTGCTGCCCGCAGAGGTTTTGCAAGCAGATTTGCGACGCACTAGCATGAGCGTAAGTGTTAATACATGCTTTTTCTCTCTCTGCTTCCCACTTTGTTTCTTGTACAGTGGCAACCGGACTTGGGACGCACAAAGAGAAAAAGGTATGAGTTGACATTCATGTTCAAGCTGCAGGGTCGCAAATCTGCTTGCACAACATGTGCGGGCAGCAGCGAAATTCTCCGATGGCTGACCCCATTTTTGGGTCCAAATATGGGCCCCAAAATGGGTCCAGAATTGGATCACATTTTCATTCCTTCTTTTAGGTCTTTGCCTGGGCCCCGTTTTGGGATCCAGATTTGGACCCAAAAGTGGGGTCAGCCATCGGAAAATTTTGCTGCTGCCCGGAGAGGTTTTGCAAGCAGATTTGCGACGCACTAGCATGAGCGTAAGTGTTAATACATGCTTTTTCTCTCTCTGCGTCCCACTTTGTTTCTTGTACAGTCGAGGTCCCTTTCTGGCCGCTATGTTTCTACTGGTTTTTTGGATCCTGTTTTGGGAGCCATGATGAAGCAGGTTTGTTGGCATTCGAGGCGCTCCAAGGCTTACCGAGGCCTGCCCGAGGCACGCATGGCAGGAGCTACTGTGGAAGAAACCGCCTTTGAGGACGTCAACATGTGGCATCTCAACTGTGTTGCTTTGGCTTGCAGATGGAATTCGTCACTGTTTTCTGATGTTGGCCCTCTTGAGACCATCGCGGAGAACAAGAAAGGAAAGAAATCAGCAGCAAAGCGCCGCCAGCGGTTGCTAAAAGCACCCCAACAGCTGCCAAGCTAGGATGTGCGTTTTCCCACAGCGCGGAGCGTATAGTTGATGAACTTGGACTACTATACCCTGAAAACCGTGGAAATTTGCGGAAAAACATGGCCAGCGTATAGCGTATAGTTGGTTCAATTCGATAAAAAAAACCCTACTAAAAAAAATCTTTCTTAGAATGTAAGCTGACCGGCCAAAATGGATCTCACGCCACAGCGCGGAGCGTTTAGTAGGGTACTAAACCGTCTGGCCCGCAGCACCAAAATTGTGTTCTCGCCACAGCGCGGTGGGTTTAGTTGGGCTCTTTGTTTGTACGATTATTTTACAGATTCCATTTGCTTGCGTGACGGGCGCAGCACTTGAGAACCCCGTACGGCCATCTTAAAGGTTGAAGCGCGGCTGGATACTTTTATTTGACGCCTCCACATGGAGCAGTGGAAAGGTGGAAGCCGATGGTGCCAAGCACACACTGCCCTGTGGGTAGATCTCCTTCATTGGGGCACAGATGAAAGATTTCCCTCATTTGCAGAGGAACCCAACAAAGCTATACTTCGTTGCTTGCCCCGTCCATGGAACAAAGCTGAAAAAATTGCAGTAGTGAACTCTTTCTCATCAATGTGGTTGGAAATCAACAGCGCTCTTGCAGCAGAAGGACAGCGCCCATGTGGCAAGCCCAACCTGAAGCCTCCACCAAGAAAGATAAACGCGATCTTTGACTCTCAGCTATGATTGCTGTAGCTCCCCTTTTTTCTTCACTGGAAGATTGGACTATCTACACACACCGAAAGCCGGTGTGACGCTCGGAGATTTACAGATGCTTCAAAAGCGGCTTGTGGCGTTCAGATTTACAGTTCCTGTGGAGAATCCCGGCATCGGCATTCCTGCAAAGGGAATCGTCGATGTTTGCGCTTCCAGACTCCAGACTTGCAGTTGCAAATCCAAGATGAGGATTTGACGTATGTTTAAATCCCCGCGCCCCATCTTCAATGTTGGACGGAGGCTTAAATGTTGCAGTTTCACCTTTTGAACTGATAGCCATCAAAAAGAAATTTTGCCTCAGGTCACATCCTCAAATTGGAATTCACTTCTTAGTTGCAACAGCATCAACACACCCTCAACATTGACAATGGGGTCGCAGGGGTTCAGTTTGTGGTTGGCCCTTGTGGGGGCCATGCAAGGAAAGATGGCCGTACGGGGTTTTCAAGGGCTGCGCCTGCCACGCTTCAATGTATAAGATGGCCATACTGGGTTCTCAAGCGCAGCGCCTGCCGCGCGTCAACCTTTAAGATGGCCGTACTGGGTTCTCAAGCGCTGCACCTGCCGCGCTTCAACCTTTACGATGGCCGCACGGAGTTCTCAAGCGCTGCATGCACCTGCCACGCTTCAACTTTTAAGATGGCCGTACAGGGTTCTCAAGCGCTGCGCCTGCCGCGCTTCAACCTTTAAGATGGCCGTACGGGGTTCTCAAGTGCTGCGCCCGTCACGCAAACAAATGGAATCTGTAAAATAATCGTACAAACAAAGAGCCCAACTAAACCCACCGCGCTGTGGCGAGAACACAATTTTGGTGCTGCGGGCCAGACGGTTTAGTACCTTACTAAACGCTCCGCGCTGTGGCGTGAGATCCATTTTGGCCGGTCAGCTTACATTCTAAGAAAGATTTTTTAGTAGGTTTTTTTTATCGAATTGAACCAACTATACGCCACACGCTGGCAATGTTTTTCCGCAAATTTCCACGGTTTTCAGGGTATAGTAGTCCAAGTTCATCAACTATACGCTCCGCGCTGTGGGAAAACGCGCATCCTAGCTTGGCAGCTGTTGGGGTGCTTTTAGCGACCGCTGGCGGCGCTTTGCTGCTGATTTCTTTTCTTTCTTGTTCTCCGCGATGGTCTCAAGAGGGCCAACATCAGAAAACAGTGACGAATTGCATCTGCAAGCCAAAGCAACACAGTTGAGATGCCACATGTTGACGTCCTCAAAGGCGGTTTCTTCCACAGTAGCTCCTGCCATGCGTGCCTCGGGCAGGCCTCGGTAAGCCTTGGAGCGCCTCGAATGCCAACAAACCTGCTTCATCATGGCTCCCAAAACAGGATCCAAAAAACCAGTAGAAACATGGCGGCCAGAAAGGGACCTCGACTGTACAATTGGTATTCCACCAGCGTAAAGTTATATGTTGCTTGGCAATCTCCTACCCATATTGTGCCCCTCACTGCAAGGAAGCGAACGTTGCTGGCATCGCGCATGTCCCAATTCATTCCAGCCGACATGTCCAGTAAGTGTTGATCGGAAACAACGATTGAGCCAGACGGAAAGGGGTTTGGCTTCGGCATACCAGCAACAGGTACCCTGCAGTGGCAGCACTCTCCGGAGTGGAGGCTATTGCGCGGCGTATGGTTGGACCAAACGACAGGAACCACTCGCTATTGCGGGCAGCGGCCAAACAACGGGAACCCCGTGTCGGCTTGGATGTATGAACGGGCGAGCAAATTGAAAATTGGGGACAGGAAGGACCCAAGCAACTCTGGCTTTTGCAGGTGCGGTGTCCTCTCAGTTTGAGCCAACGGCTGCTGACGGAGACAGTAAGTCATGTTCGGATCAAGCACAAGATGAGAAAAGCAACCACTGCTGTAGTGGGAAGTGTATGCAACATGTTGCCAGTAACTGGGTTGTAATGAAAGTGCATTGGTGTTCAGTTGTAGAGGGATAAGCCACAGAGGGGAGTAGCAAGGAGCAGAGTCTAGAGGTATGGAGGGGAGGGGGCGGCAAGTGGCAGGGGCAGCAACGCATGACATAGGAAGTTGGCTAGTCGGTGCAAGATATGCTACAGGCGATAGACCCTGAGGAGCATTGTCAGCAAGGATTACGCATCATTTAGAGGATATGACCGTCAGGATGTTTGAACCAGGGTGATGATCATGAGTGTGCGAACCAGATGAGATGAGTAACTTGTAGAGTGAAAGCAGAGCTGAACCCTCACCATCACCCAAGGTACCCTTGGGAACAGTAGGGGGATGAGAGACACATGTGTCGTGTTCCTACTAGGCATGGTGTGGGGGGCACAGTGGGGGGTGAGGGCATGAGGGACTACTTACGTAGATGGTTTTGAGTACGTAAAGCCGTTTCAATCAGCTCTGTCCCTTAATAAGGGAGATGTATCTACAATGTGACAATTCACCTGTTAGAGGGGTTCGATGGCGGTTTCGATTAAGTGACGGGTTGCTGATGCCAGTCTGCTTATACCAGAAGAAAACCGCCAAACTTGAAGGTCTTAATCAGCAATAGGTACCCGGCATTGAGCTGAATTACAGCGTTCTATCCCTACCGGTCAGGTAGCCAGTAATGACCGCACTGGGCATGCCTTTTCGCCCAAGACGTTCCAACTGCATTGAATGTTCCTTGGCGGCAGGTTGGAACTCAGTGCATCCAGGTCAAAAACTTCTATCTGTACATTGCTGCTGGGCATTTCATCGTACTAGTATACGCAGGATGCATTGTTCCGTCGTGAGCATCGCTTGGTCGCAACGGGCGATAAATCCACTTATCTCCAGGTGTGCAGTTCGTAATACTCCGCTTAGCACTTGCTCGTCAAACCCTATGTCGTCCAGGTCATCCATGGTTTCCTCCAACTGGTACTGCAATCTCGTGGCCAAAAGTTTAACACGATGGACGAAAAGGAGCTGCTGGAGTAAGGCACGAACATGGTCAGCAGTTGCGCTACGTGCTGCCCTGTGCATGGAAAAGGTCCGAATTGCCGCACAGCGCTGAAGGACGTCCTGCTGCAGGCAGGGCAGTGGACAGGAAACACAGAGGCGGGTAAGCTCTAGCCCAAATTCACGGACGCAATGACAAAGATACACAAGTAATATGCACTTGGAGCACCTCCTAATGCAACATGCCAATAGTATGCTTTGGGGCCCTAGTGGCTATTCGGCTGTTCCCAGCGTCCTGCATACTGGGGGGACTTAGATTGGGCTGTGGCAGTAGAGGGTCAAATGTTTAAGCCGTTACTATACTGTAGTGGTATTTAGTGTCGTGCCATCAACCAGACAATTACTTAAGGGCAGCCAATGACTAGATAGACACCCCTTTGGCTCAGAACTAGGGATAAGGGTACACTGATGGGGTATGATTACCTTACAATGGCGGACGGTTGCTGAGCATAGTGGGCGGCCCTAATCGCTACATCCACTGGTCAAGTTGGATATATTTAGGCAGGGGGGATAATGGCTGGCATGGGAAAAATTTAACTGTACAGACAGGAACCAACAGCTACCATTCCCTGATTGTGGAAGCCCATGGAGTTAGTGCTGCTCTGTTGTTGGGATTTTGGAGCGTACTTCCATCAAGGTGCCCCTCTCGTATCCAGTAGACTGTTCCCTTAGTCCATGGGCCTTGGCAGAAACAAGCAATCCTGTGGACGAGCCGCCTACCCAACGCACAATAGGCTGCTCTAAGGGAGTGAACTTTCCATCTCACGCAGACTTTTGGTCCTTAGCAGTGTCCAGTAATTGAGGTCCTGCATAGTCCCTCTAGGTTACAGGGAGATAAATTATTTTGCAGTCAATTTGTTGAGCTTTGCAACCAAAAAAATAAACAAGCAGTGATAATTTAATGTCAAGATGCTGGCCGGAACTATGGCTGTTTCGGCGCGAATTAAGTACAGAACACTATGGTGGCACCGGTTCGGAGCAGTGCACCGCTTATCAGAGTAGTAGTTAAAAATCTCGCCATTACCCAAGGTACCCTTGGGAACAGCAGCTGTCCTACACTGCTAGCCCTCGAAGCTCTATCAAACTCTGAGTATGAGGTGCCATGGGCGGCGAGAGCACTATCTGCTTTAACTTGGCAGCACTTAATTCTCTACCGGCTTTATCACACAGTGCGAGGGAGGCGCCATCGTGGTACTTCTCTGTCCTGCATCGGCGGTGCGTGCCATTTATCTTCTGCCGTGTCGTGTGGAAAGTGATGTCCATCACCCGGGAGCAACCCTCATTCATTCAACGATTCTAAGGAATTCCCCTATAGCCACATTGATGGGAGTTCTACGAGTAAGCTGAGATAGTGCGCTGGCTGGGAAGGTGATAGTGAGACACAACTCCAATTATAGGCGTTTGCTCAGTATGGCGATGCTTCCAACACGGCAATAACTATCAGGAGCAAGGGTATGTCATGTATATCGTTATAAAGGGCCCTCCTCAATGTGGTAATCTGGACGCAGGACAAATGGGCAACAATTATCCCTGGGAGCAATCGTTAATCATCTGGCCAGTGTTATGAGACATCCACCAATAGGATCGGCTACACAGGTGGGAGATTAGAAGTTGGGTGCTTGGGTAGTGGGCTGATGGATACTGTTATGGTTAGAGCAGAGAAGATATATCTTTCCCTGTGACTTGCGAGTCAGCAATAACTACCCAGCATTTGCTGGCATCTAACAGCGTGGACAGGGAAGTGTCATCCATTCCTTTTTACTAGTATATACCCCATGCGACAAATGTAGGTATTTGAGTGGCACGTAACGCTGAAGGGCAGTGTGGCTCAGCCTTAATTACTGCGCCTGACCAGTTGGTACGGCACCCGGATGGAAATGCCCGAAAAATGTCAAAAACCTAAACAATCAAGCTTGTGACTATACGGTGGATTACAATGCGCGAGTACAACGGAAGGTCGGAGAATATAGCATGTTAAAAGGCTTTCCTTTGGACAGACAGTAATCGAGAGTCAAATACAGCAAGTGACCACTACTGCTTTTTGTGCTTTATATCCCTCCGAAGGGGCCTAAGCTCATCGATGCGGGTCGCTGGAGCCCTCTCCATTACCCAAGGTACCCTTGGGAACAGCGAGTGTCTTATGGCGATTGCACAGGTGCTATTGGACAAAGATGCTTGATTGCGCATTCCCAGGGCACCTCTATTGAAGTAACTGTCCAATAGGCTGAGAAGGAAATGCCACATGCAAATTGTCCTCCCGCTAGTCCATCATCTCAGGGCAAAATGTTAAACTACTAAATGAAGATCAATTGGTAGGATTGTGCCCTACCTCGGTAGGTAGTCACATAAAGGAGGCAGCAAGCGGAAGGGTGGGGTGAAATCTTTTCATGGCGTGGGTAAACGTTCTCTGGCAGGATCCAAATAAGCGATAACTACAGGCCGTTGCTAATTCAACTTACCGTTGCAAGAAAAGGTCCGTCAGTCTTTGTTAACAATGGGAGAGTCATTGGCAGGAGGGAAATACCCATGGTGTGTGGCCTTGCGCTTGCGTCACTGTTGCAACCGCCCAAAAGCATAAGCCAAAAGTCATGTACTCTGCTTTGCGATGCCTGCGTTTGCTGAGGAGTTGGAGTGCAGAGAGAAAACCCCCTTTTTTTTCACCCCTTTTCCCCTGGGTGGGAAATTGATTCCCTCTGGACACTCAGAAGTAAAGCAAACAGGAGCTCTAGGCAGCGTGGAACTACACTGTGAGTTACACCAGTAATCAAACTGTGATGTGGACACGGCCGTGTTTGACAGTTACTACAGCTTGGCAACCTTGTAGCATTTGCAGGGTTATATTTAGGGTTAGCTTATGCTCAGTGAGCGGCTGAAATGGGTCCATTCTGGGGGACTAATTAAATACCTGGGAGTGCCATATAATTGGTGGGCAACAGAGGGTCGCCCACGATTTGGTGTCCTCCGGGTTAACACTAGCGCGTGTGTAACACTTTGGGCCAGTTCACTTAAGTATGGAAAAGGCCTTCCACTATTCGAGGCGCGTGGTTCAGTGTTAAAATGTCCTCATGGGTCTTGTGCAAGTGCGGAGAGCTACCTAGGGTACCCCTGGGAGCCCACCCACTTGACATGACCAGTGTTCATGAGGCATAAGAACTAAATTGGCGGGGGGTAGGTACAAATAAGGTAGTGAGCTGATGAAAGTTAATTGGCAATCACAGGAGGTCTCAATCAGCAATAACTACGCTGCAGTGGCCAGGAACTGCTTGGGCAGTGGCAGGCCGTCTGTCTTGAGGTTAGGTCACCTTCCGCAAGAACACATCAACTTAGTGAGTTGCAGCTTTATGCTCATGGGTGACTATAGTCGAGTAAATTCTAAGGCTCATTATTGGGGTTTGAATTAGTCCCGGATAGGTGAGCAACGGTTAACTGGTTGCCTTGTGGTCACCGAGGCAGCAACAAGAATCCGGGCGGACGTTTCAACTCACTCACGTCGGGCGTTCACGTCGAGCGCGCAATTTGGCAAGAGCTTCCAAGGGGGTGGTGCAAATGTGTGGCGATCCTTGAGCAGTGCGCTGCTTACGTTGGCAATTGTGAGGTGTACGACGGGTGAGGGATAGGGCTTGGCTACTGGCGGTATGCTTGAGGGTTTCTACGTATGCGTCGCGCGCCGCTGCAAGGGAAGTGACTTTGAACCATGGCTGACCGAAAAAAAGCTGATGCTTGGACAGAACTTCTTGCTCGATTTGCCTTACTATTTGTTCAGGAGGCGGGGGAGCAACTAAAAAACCATCGTGGAGCCACACCAAAGATTGTGTTGGGTGTCGGGCGATGAGTGGGTGAATGGTGTCTTCGACAATTATGGCTTCAAAGTGCTCTAGCAATCTAAAAGCGCTGTCATTATGGCTGACATTGAACTCTGGGCGGAATCGCGGTAGCAACTGAGTAGTCAGGGTTGCACTCAAAGACCAAAGTTGGCGGAGGATTGCGCTTACACTAGCACTGGGGGAGTCATCAACAAGGGATCTTAGATATCGGTATGTAGCATCAAGGGAGCTGTTGATAATCCTCAGTGGGAGTTGCTTGATAGTGTCAGGGTAGATTGCTTCTACCTTTTGAATACAGGGCTCACGGGCTAGCTGTGCGCGAAGCTCATCGATGGTTGGGAGGGGTACTAAGTCCGGCGCAAAAAGTAATCCCAGGCGTCGGACAAGTTCATAAAAAAGACCCTTTAAGGTCAATTTCGCAATGATTCCGTCCGAACAATAAAAGCCTGGCAGCCCTCGGTAGTCGCTGGCCTCCTATGGTGCAGCAATATCTTCGTCCATGGTTGTCGGCAGCTTTGGGGGAATAGTCAATTTCGATACTGCAGTTTTGTGGTAGACACGGGGAGAGATAGGATTCGATCAGCTGGCGGTGATGGGGGTGGAGGGTCACGTGTTTGCGGAGTAGACCGTGATCAATGCTAGGTCTCTCCACTAGGGTAAGTATTGGCTGGCTCCAGGGCTGTTCAAAGCTTTGAATATGAAAGCCTCCGACCTGAAAAAGGCCCGTTGGGAATGATGGTTTGATGGACACCGGCCCAGCATTCCGATTGAGGGTAGAGGGGTCGCTCCTATATCTAGCCAAAAGAACTGAGAGGCTTGCCCCGGCCAAGTCATCCGCTATGCCGTTCGCAACTCGAGGCAGGTATATGAAGAGACTATGGGGGAGGTGAAGACTTACGGTCGCTCGAATGCTTTCCAATGGTTGGTGCATATCTAGTCTTCGGAGGCGGCCTGCAAATTGGAAGTACTTAATGACAGGGAGAATATCACCTTGGATGACCACCTTGGGCGTGAGGCCACGGCTCGATAAAAGCTGCTTAACGACAACAGAAATTTCTTCAACCAGGTACAAACAGGCCATGATTTCCTGAACAATGCGGCAGAGCAACTGACCGACATGCAATAACCCGAGACCGACCACCTTCTATTACATATATGACATATCCAGCTCCTCCTAATGTTTCTTCGCGCATACAACTGCCATCGAATTGGCCTACAATTTGTATCGAGGGTTCGGATGGTGTATCGTCAGGAGGGATTGCTAAGATCAACTCATCAGGACTAACGGATTGAAGAGCTGTAACTGTACAGAAGGAATCAGGGGAGTCGGGGCAGGCTGGTACGATCTTGGCATTAGGGCGGAATCCTGCGACCCGGGCTCTAGCTGGGGCAATGAGCAGCCATGCCAGCCCTGTGGAATTCACCCGCTTGTACCCACTCGGACTTAATTTTGCCCCAGCCTGTGAGAAATGCTGCCATGATCACGGTATCAACGCTACCACCCTGTACAGTAGTGAGAGATGGGGGATACCGGCCACATCCCCCTGGCATGCCATCGCGGAATCTACCCGGGGATCTTTTCCTGTTCCTGCCTCATGGCGTGACCGGGGACGAAATCTCACCCCCTGCGTAGCGTGCTGACATGGAGATAACTCCTCTCAACACTGGGCTCGCTTTTGTATAGTGCCTGTCCTAGTTGCCAATATCTTGTCACCTTCCCCCAACCCAGTGAAATCATTGGATCAACTAGCCCGAGTTAACACAGCTGGATGCGTGATCGCGAGCCACATTTTCAAGCAATGGAGGCATGCAACAGCACCATCCTCAGTTCCCCCAAGTGTCCCTGAATGGTTAACCCGCCTACATGACAATGCTCTGCAAGCGATCCCAACTCGCTTCCTCCCGGAGCCTGTCTCTCCGGTAAGACCCCAGCGTGCAGGCGCAGATTACCAGAATCATCCCTGCTACATGCAAACCGCCGCCAATGAAGCAGTTACTCTCCACTCTGCAGCACTTCCTGTCTAGTTTGCACAGCTCTTACATCCATTGCCCCGGATCAGCCTATTGCAGTGCTCCCACTCGGACATCCATCGCTTAGCCTCGCCTGAAGAGAGCCTGCAAGACGAAGCCGAAGGCATTCATCATCATCCTCATTTACCGTCCACCGCAAGACAGCAAAACGTGCAACCCCATTAACAGCCAGTTTAGGCACTGTGGCTAGATGGGTTAACCAAGCCCACGATACTCCACCTGGCAGTAGTTGTAAGCATACTCTAGATTGCAGATATTGCAACGCATGCACTTGTATGGCCTCCTAAAGACTGAGTTTAAGCTGACGGAGGAATTGGAAGTGTTTTCTCCTGGTGTTTTGTCCTGCAGTTATGCGTAACAAGTTGCCGACTGTGTTAAGTCCGAGCAGGGGGATCCATGTTCGGAAGATGCGTTGGACAACCGCTCCTTGCCTTGTCCCTACATCCGGGTACCCCGGTGAGAGAAAGGCGGTAGAGCCATTCTGTCTAAGCCAATAACCCAAACACGCTGTAAGTGTGACCGCTGGGTCTAGCGCAGGAGCAATACCTAACCACCTAAATATGTGTGGGAGATACCGTGCGGCCAGCCATGGCCTGCCGAGAATAAGTTTCGCAGAGCGTTGCTGGTATAAATTGATGTCGTCCGGATTGAAGCCAAAGTACGTACTTTGGTAGATATTGAGGGACAGAATAAAGCAGTTATTGGCAAGGCTTCTTTGCACCACAGAGTGAGCAGGTGTGGCGAAAAGGGCGGGCCGATGGTTGGCTTTGGACATGGCCTTGGGGTTAATGGCTTGTGTGCCTATAAGCTCCTCCACTGGGGCCCACCCTTGATGGCTGCGGGCATATTTATCATATAGTAGCAGACCCAGCGCAGTAGTTTTTCCCTCAATGAGGTGGGCTCCCCAGCTGGAGCATTCTAGCGCATTCAGAGTACTCTGGGAGGCTGGGTGGTTAACCAGTACGCTGCACTTGTTGGAGCAACTACACTGTACGAGGAAGAGTGGGTCAATTTTAGCAAGATGCCCTCCGGCTAATACTACATCAACCTCTGCTGGGGTGAGACACACAAACAACTTGGCTCGGCACACAATAGTGGTGGTGCTATAACCTGCTCTGTGAACCAATGCCTGCCGCAGTGTAGCATGACCTGGTAATCTTTGTGTCCATTGTAATGGAGGGTATTGGTCAATCTGGCCAGAGCTAGCTGCATGCGTATTGATCCCACTGGTTCGCCAGCAGTGGTGTTCGTCTATTTGGATGCCGGCAGATTTCAGACGGGCGCAAACTTGCCAGGCATCTGAGAGCCATTGCATGCCGGCGGTGGTATCTCCCACCATTGTGGTGTCGTCCACATACCCTTGAACTGCCAGCATGCCGGGGATTCGGTTAAGATAGGTCAAAACAGGGTCCATGGCAATGCAAAAGAGCAGGACTGAAAAAGATCGACCCATGTCCACACCTGTGACAATCATTTTTGAGGGTAACAACTTGCCTTGGACCTTGTGCCTACACCGTCGGAAAAGGAGTATATGCCGGGTGTACATGATGATCCACCAGGGGGCTTTACACGCTGATAAAATTTGTAAGATCCAATATGGGTTAATCCGCTCGAATGCTTTGGAAAGGTCCAATGACAGGCATGCACATGGTGCATCTTGGTCAAGAACAGATTGGACGGATTGGACAGCACTTTGCGGTTCACGAAAAAGATTTAACACCGTTTGAGAGGGGTGGAGTAGCGGAGCAATGGCTCTGGTCATGACTGTCGCGATGCTTCCGTCTATTACTCTCTCAAATGTCGATGGCATACCCAATGGACGGAAATTATCGGCAGTGGGGCCCATTTTGGCTTTCGGGATCCATGCTTGGACTGAGCAAGGGGGAGGGACAGAGGATCTACAGATATCATTGATGTGCGTAATCATCGCGTCGGATGACACGCCAGGGTGGAGTCGCCATGCCGCATAGGGTATTCCGTCTGGACCTGGGGAAGAATCGTTGGTGGCAAGAACAGTTCTGATTAGGTCTTCCGCGCCGGGTGGGGGAACATGTGGCCAGGGCTGGGCTTGTGCTTTGTACTGCTCCAGGTAGTCTGTCCACTCAGGATCATATTTAACAGGCGGTTGGAACCAGAACTTGCGAGTGGCGAGCATGGCTGCAGACAAGTCCAGGTCAGTTTGGCACTGGTTGCCTGCACCGTCTAGGATAGGACCATTATAGAAGACTGTTCGTGGGCAGCTAGCTCGCAATCTCTGCCACAGAGGGGCATTAGTGCCTAGGCCACGACTGCGGGTAGTTTCATCTCTATTCCTTGTGATAAGATGCTGTTGTTGCAACTGAAGATCAAGGAGCTCGAAACACTTCCAAAGGAAGGTACGAGGAACCGTGATAACAGTGGATGATTGGCAATATTCTTCCAGGGCAGGGCGGAAGCCTGGAAGGGCCGCCAGAAGCTCACGTAGCAACCGTTTAGAGATATTGAGAAGTGGTCGATCAGTTTGGAGATGCTTCCTCAGAGTATTGAAGTCCCGAGGCCGTTTGGGGAGTGACATCCACCATTGCCATAATAATGTCTGGAGGGACTCGAATGTGGGTTGGGAAACAAGGCAAAGTCGGCGAACCAGTGATTGGAGTGACGGCCATACTTGTCGGGTGTCATGTCGGTCCTTGCCCGGTTGGAAGACACTTGCCGGTATGGTCATATGTAAAGGCAGGTTCGGGCTACTGGAAACTGGTGGCCTGTGGCGCAACTGGATGGATATGCATGCATGCCCGGCAGACTCAAAAAGACGATCATAGAACACCTGATGTTGAATTAGCCCACGGTTCATATATTTGGTCGGAAGAATGACTTTATCGATTGATGACGAGCCGTTAGGGCCCCAGAAGGTGGGTTCATCTTTGACGATGTCGTCACCCTGAGCACAACTTAAAATGCGGTGCCAAGCGTCAAAGAAGAGGTGATGACCATGATTAAAGTCTCCGACAATGAAAAAGGGGTCAGGATGATCTTGATGATCAGTTAACCATCTGGCTAGCGCTTCACAGTCTTCTTTAGCGCTGCTGGGATGACAATAGGCCGAAATAACCCAAAAGCAATCGGTTCTGGTCTGGACTTGTGCGGCTAGGAGTTTGCCAGGTGTTATAACAATTTCTTGTAGTAGCCTAAAGGAGCACGGAATCAATATGGCTACTCCTCCAGACAGGCCTCCATTTTCTGTGACAATCGATGGGGAGTGCGCAATATTAAAGCCTGGATAAGTTTGAAGAAAATTCGTAGCAGTACTCGCCGTCCATCTGGTTTCTTGGAGGCAGACAATACCATGCCGAGCCCGGCGGAGAATGGCTTGTGTCTTAGGGTTAGTCCATTGCAACGTTCTCCAACCTGATACATTCCATGTGGTTAAATGTCTGAGGGCAGTACAGCAGTCTTGTTTCTTTTCTAGACGATATTTAAGGACTTCGGCACAAAGGAGGCTAAACTCAGAAGAGTTGGCCAGTGCTTGTGCAAGGAATTGTCTAGATTGGGAGAAACATTCACTGCGGATGCCACATTTATTAGCCACTGTCTGGATATCTAATATGGGCCACGGTGCGGGGATCTGGAGTACATGCGGCAAGAAAGAGAGTGATTGCAAGCAATGAAGGCTTTTCGGACATTTGGTCATGAACTGAAGTGAGTACAACGCTCGAATTTGCCGGGACCACGCGTTGCGAAACTCGAGCAGCAGAGGTTTCGCAACTGTCCCGAGACGCTGCATGGTTACTGATGACACTCAATCAGGGAACAAACAAAGAAAGCAAAATCTGGGGGGGGAATCGTCTGTGCACCAGTTGCATGCGAGTTCCTGATTGATTTTCCCAATAGGATTAATATGTGGAAGACTGTCACTATGCTCTGGATACTTGAATAAGCGGTTGTCAATAGATGCTTTGATTAGGCATGTTTGGTATCCTGTATGTAGTGTCATCAAACTTCCAGTTGTGCGCAGCAGCAATGGCGACATTACCTTCATTGTCAATAAACATACAACCATGGAGTTCAGGATAAGAACCAGCTGCCGTGTGTATGTTGCAGGAGGCTTGTTCGACAACCCAAGACAAAAAGCAAACAATGCACTGGTTATATAGGAATGTGCCAATAAATCGATGGCAAATCAGATATTGTCCTTTTGGTCCATAAGGGACAGCAAACCAGATGCAGTTGGGGTTGGTGCAGTGGAACGGGATAGGTGCAGCAGTAAACACCACAGGGTGAGGCAATTGCTGCCATGGGATGTCTACCCGGGTATGACAATTCCACGCAGCTGTGTCAAGGTGGAAGGTACGTGAGTGAGGGAATTGAACACAGTAGACCGTCCATTTGGCAGGGGCGTCACCGAAGGTAGCGATATGTGCTTGATCTTCCCAGTCAGCAATATGAACAAAATGAACAGAAACTTGTTCATGATGTAATAGGGAATACAACCAATGCAAAATCTGTGCCATGGTGGAGGTGCACTGTCCAGCGGATTTAAGTTGGTGGGAGATCCATTCCTTGGCCTGTGGACAATGGCGTTCAACTACAGCGTCATAGTTATGACCAAAGAAAAATTGCAGCAGATCTTCAGCTCTTCCAATTCCTGCTCCGAAAAACTTCATCCCTGTGATGATGCTTTGCATTTGTTTCTTCTGAAGGAGTTGGATTGCAGTTGGCGAAAGCTGCGATGGTGGTCTGTTGTCCATAACGCCTAGGTCTGCAGGGTGGATCTTTCGGGTTGCAGGCAGCAGTTGCTTGGGCAGTACGGTCGGCATGACCGGGGTCAAATGGCCTTCGAGCGCATGAATTGGAAATTCCGGCATTGGATCAAGACCAATTTGTTTGGAGGAGAGATCGCGGATACGTTGCTCTCGTGCAAGGGTTTGTACTTGTTCACGCAAGGCTTGGTATTGAGTGCGAGCTTGTTTCGGGTGAACGACTCCGGACCATGCATGCTTGGTTTCTGATTCAGCAGGTTCAGTAAGCCAGCTGCGTAGACGCTCTGGGTGTCCTACGGCTGCTTGAATATATTCCGGATGAAAGCTGTTGCCGCAATAGTTTCTAACTGTAAACTCAGTGAGCAGCGAGCGATGAGCATGTACCCGATCAAAATGGTTGTGTAGTCCAGCTAATTTTTCGACCTCATCGCAGAGCAGGATTCTCATGGGTGCTTTGATGTGGGGATGATGGAATATTGGCAAAATAGCACGGACAAGCCGGTCTCTATCAATGGTGCTCACATTTGTTTGTCGGAGAGACTGTAGGAATCGATTCCATGCACGCAGATAATGTGGCGGCAGAGATTTCTCAAAGTCAAGAGCAGGGATTATGTCACTGGAATGCATTTTGGCTTTGATTTGGAATTGAGCTTTATCTCCCCAGAAAAGGTAGTCCCATATGAGAGAAATCGGTTGATATGCCGTCCAAGATAGCTGATACACATTGTGTCCCAGGACTGATCTAACACGGAGGAGTGGCCCAAAGGGAATCGGATGACCACTAAAATCCAACAAAGGCCCTTCTATGTCATTCGGTTCAAGGACAACCGTCCTGGAGACTTTGACACAGTCTTGGTAGTTGCGAAAATAGAATCTGTTACGCCTTATGCCATGTGTATTCTTGGGGTCAACGCGAAAGCTATCAGGAGTCGAATCAGGGTTTAGTCCAAGGGCACGCAAGATTGCTTTACGATGGATGTCAAGCATTGCACCTGCATTTTCAAGCAGAAAGCGGATGTGTTCCAGCGGATAGTTCATTTGCAAAAGCCACAGGATTACATGGACATAGTAGAAAAGGGAGCTACAATGACCAGTGAGTCCGAGGAGTCCTTTCAGGGGGCCGGCTGGGGTTAGATCCTGGCAGGGTGAGCCAGCAATGACAAACCAACGACACTGTGGCCCAGCTAATGCAAATGCTTCCTTAAGTATTCGACATTGGTTTCGAAGGAGCTGTCGCACATCGTCAGCATAAAGCGTGTAAGTGTCCTTGCTGGATTGGGTCCATTCACCGTCTGTTCGAAGAGAAAATTGTTCACCAACGAGCTGTCTGAGGATAGGGTCACATTCTGCAACAATGATGATGCGTGGGGCACATCCAATAGCTTTAGTGATGGCCGGAATAGCTGAGCCTACACCGTCGAACAGGCTAATGATAGCGTATGGGTGAACTTTGGAATACTTAGCCCGTTTGGGAGGGGATGCATCTTTTTCCTTAACAAGGGAACAATGGGAAGTACCACTTTCACCACTGACTGGATGGCGTAGACTATCAGCATAGCTACAGGATGGGCTTACTTTGTTGCAATTATCATTGGGGCGTGACCGGACAGCCTCCGCTGGTGCATGCTCATGCATTGGACACTGGGCACTTGCGTTAGCACTGGCCGGTTTCAGAGCCTCATTTTCATGAGGATGAGGGACAGCCACAAGCTCTTTGCTACCTAGGTCTGCATGGGATGGTGTGCCGCTATCGTTTTGAGGGGTGGCCGTCAGGCCAGCTGTGGGTACCCCACAGTGGCTTTCTGACGTGCCACCCGCAATGTCGTTGTTTTGGTCAGCATGTGGAGGGTGTGTACCAGCGTGAGGAAACGGCGGAACAAGTCCAACCATGGGTACCCCATGGTGGCTGCAATGACCATTGCTGGCCGGCTCAGTTTGCAGAGGGGGGGACGTGTGTTCGTTTCCGGGTGGGTAACCAACCACGGGTACCCCGTGTTGGTCACCCGCCCCACTGTGTGTAGGGTGAGTGTGTTTCGGGGTATCGGTATGGTGAGGGCTCTCACCAGGTGGTGAGGGGTCAATTGGCTTACCTCCCAATGCTTCGGTTGACTTGTCCGGAGTATTATAATTTCCCAACTTCTTTCTTGACAGGCTGGAGACCTGATATCGTCTGGCACTAATGCCGAGGGTATTCTTGGGTTTTGACTTTGGTTTTTTGGGGCGATGAGACTGCTTGGTACACTGAAGTGTGGCAGGTGCAATGGCTTTGTACTGTGGAGGTTGGAAAGAATAAGGCTGATGATCATGTCGTCGAAAGACAAAACCCCAGACAAGGGAGGTTGCTTTTAGTTTTTCGACCGGGATCCATGCATGGCCTCGGAGGTTGTCATAGACGAGAACCTGTCCTTCGTTCCACCGTTCAATGATAAGGAAATGGTGTGACGACTTTCCTTGAACAATAATGATACCAGTGACGATGAAAGATTGAGAAACAGGATTTGCACTCAGGGTGGGAACATTGAAGAGCTGTCCAAGGAGGTCTAAAGCTTTGGTAGCAGTTGGCAGTTGCTCAATGGGGCTTGTAATTTTGAGGGTAAAAATCAAACAACCTTCAATTTCTTCATTGTTCTGTTGGTCTTGATTATAACAGTCACTGACGTGAGAAAAACCAACATCCTCTCTGTCAAGTGCAAGGCGCGGAGCCCGATCTGCAATCATTTGTGGAAGATCAATGGTATCATTCTCAAGGTTAATGCTCAACATTGTATCAAACAGAGCGGCTGAGACCTGACCCGACGCGCTGCATGAAAGGCAGTTCACCTGAAATTGCGCAAAGAAAAGTTCGCTATGGTCTGGAAATAAGTCATCACAAGCTGCAATGATAGCGGTGTCAAGGTCAGAGACCTGTCCAGGCGGAAAGGCGTTCAAGTTCAGGTAGCTAGCAAAAGCAGCGCAGACTTCTCCAATGCTTACTCGTCTTCCTTGCACAGTAGCTGTCTGGTCAGCCCATGTCCATCCATTGCCGATAGCGCATAAGACTAATTCTCTGATGTGGCCATGAAACATGTTATCATTCCAAGGTGCATGGGTGAGGACACGAAGTGCAGTAACCGCATAGCACATGTAGCTTGGGAATTTAATAAGATAACACGTTGCAAGCTTGGCAAAGTAGTCGTAATCAGCATGGGAAAATGAACTGGGCCATCCAGTGATGATTTCTCTGTTGGAAATAAGGAGACTACTGCTTTGTTCGCTGCCACATAGAATGTTGTCGATAGGGCTATGTGAGGCCTTGACAAAGATCACCTCATCGCCAGGAGCATGTTCATTAGCATTGTCATCTAATTGCTGATAGGCGGCGTTTTGTGTTAACAGGTCTAGGACAGTTTCGAGTGGCTGATTAGGACCATTCCTATGTTCATCACGGCTGTGGCTCGTCTGTCGGCTGGTCTGACGACTCTTTTGTGTTGGTAAGCCAGCTTTTAAGGAAAGATTGTCAGAATGGTCTTGTTGCTTAGACGTTGAGTCATTGGCGATACATGTAGGAGGGTTGAATGGTCCTGTGTCCTGAGGCTTGAAATGGGTGCGAGTGGATCTGTGGATGGCATCATTTCGCTGAGTGGGGCAATCCAGTAGTAAGGGTTGCACAGTGGCTTTGGGTACAAAATTAGCCTGGGCAGTAGGTTGGGAAGTGTCACACAACCGTGGGTACCCCACGTTGGCGACATCTTTGTGATCAGTGGGCATATTCGCATTGTGATGCAAGTGTTTCGCCTTGGGGGAACTGGGGTTGTTCGTAAGGCCATCATGGGCATGTTGTCCTGGCTCGCTAGGGTGGTTCTGACCGAGGTTGGCCATGGCAAGGTTGTTGTTAGAGGCAAGGGGGTTATGACTATGGAGGGTATCATTGTCTTGTTGGGAGTCTTTGTCAGAACTATGAGTGTTGTCGTCAACCGGATCAAGAGCTGTTGCAACACATTCCATGGGTACATCTTCACAGTGTTCGCCGGTATCTGACTGAAGGTGCGTTTCCGGAGGTTCTGGGTGTTTGCCGTCATTTGTTGGCGCAGGCTGCATTTCAGCATCACCCTCAGGAGGCATGTTGGGAGATCCTCTAAACTGCCTGGGTTTGTGAGGTGGGCGATAAGTAGGTCTGCTACCTGATGGTGTTGGACTCGATTGCCCGTGGGAGGGTACACTCTTGGCGCTGTTCATTCCATGACCGTTTGGAAAATTAGCAGTCGGTGTGGCATTAGTATACTGCTCTTTCAATCCAGCATGGACAGTGCCAGCATCAGGGGTTCTTTGTGATGGTACGATACAGGCATGTGCCTCTCGGAGGTGACAACATTGCGTTTTGTCGACGACCTGCGATATTGAGATTCCAGGTGGGAGTGTGACAAAAATTGAGGAGGGTTCAAAAGTACGTATGATCAATTCATCGTAGTATCGTACCTTCCATTCATCACGCTCGAGGTGGATAGATTTCAAATGAAAACACTGTTCTGGACCAAGCACGATGTGGTAAAAAAGCCACTTCTGGTAGTCCCTATGCTTGATGAATTCATGATGAAGTAAATCAATCTTGACAGTGTTAGGATTCGTCACAAAGGATTCCTGGATGAAAAAGTTGTCACAAAAATTAACTTTTTGCAAGCATTCCATCAAGGGTATATGCAACTCTTTAGGCGAGAAAAACCACGCAGGCGGTTGAGACGCAATGGCAATGATATTGGTGAAGTCCTGCATAGAATCAATGACAGTGGTACGCAAATCATAGTATCTTTTGGCTGACTGTTTCTTGTTTGGTTCGAAGGAAAGATGACTGATTCTGCCTTCTTTAGGGATCATTTGTTGAGCAATGACCTTATTCCAGTGATCCCGCCTAGTCTCGACTTCAGTAAGGGAGACATCAGCACGAAAATCTTCTGCAGAAGGGCACTGGTGCTGAATTACAACTTGTTTTTTTCCTCGAGATTGGCCGATGTCGCGCTGAGGCTCGGTCCTTACATGAGAGTAAGCAGCTAAAACATTGTACAAGGACATAAGTCCTTGAAATCAGCAGATCGATTAAAACAAACAACGAAAACCACAACCACACAAAAAGCGACGACCCGCAAATCCCCCAGCCGGATTTGCGTTTCGCCAGCGGAAACAAGGCAAAAGCAAAACAGCACCAAGACACACCAAAAACGGGGCCAGAGCCCAAACAAAAACACCCATCGAATCGATCAGCTGTCGGACGCAGCGGCATCCACTGCGTCACAACCAAAAACATGCAAACTAGGAAAACGAATTAAGTATCGCAGCTGTACAGGCATAATGAAGACTCTAACTAGAGGGTTACTCTAGCATCAGACAAGCTGTACATGGACGCAGATCCACTACAAAAATCTCTCAGAGTCCGCTCAGGTCAGCTCGTCATAGGCTTTCATGGACGAAGTAGTCTTCCTCTTGACTGTCAGCTGCGATCAGAAACCTTTTGTCACAAGAAGTCAACCCCCCACAAAAGGGGGGGACAGGGATGACAAGAGGAAGCAAAAGGCCCGGGAGCGGCTTCCGATCATGCCATCACCAAAAACATGAGAAATGAAACGGGGGAGCACACCTCTAGTTTCATAGGGGAGAGACATCCATCCGTTGTATGGTCTCAGCCAGCGACGTACTAGTAGTATCCGCAAAGCTGAGCAACATGCAGACAAAAGTTTGCGTCCAAAAAATGTGATTGCATCTGCCACAGTACCAGTGCTGTCGTAGTATGGCATTCAAAGAGCTGATTCGCACGAGATACAGACTGCAGAACTGTTCGGGACATTAGGATGTCATCGTTCCTGAAGGACCCGCAGTGCATTGCAGCACGTACCAGAAACATTGTGAGATCGTAGCAAACCTCCGACTGACGTGCCACTCACCCAGAGAGTAGACAGGCAGCAGAGTTACCACATCGTTCTGTCCAGTGACGAGCCATGCTGGCAGGCTTGTGCTGCTTCGCGGGCGCCCCAGGCTGTCCTACAGGGAGGACCACCGGAATGCACCGGTGGAGCTCGCTGCAGCACAGGCTGGTCCATGGCATCGGCCGGCTAACTACCGCCCCCTCCAGTTGCATGCAGCACCCGAAAGAGAGGACCTAGCCAGAGGACAAACCAGGGGGCCCAAAGAGGAAAAACAAATTAGGGTGGGTGAGCAAAGCAGCCCCTCAAATTAAAACAATTAAGCCAGCACAAATGACCGAAAGAAAGCGGCCAGCACGGGCAGAGACGAAACGAGTGTCCTAAGTCACCTTAGTGTAAGGGTGCAGTGTTGATGTCCCTCCCTACCAAAGAAAAACAACCAATCAGCAGCAAACAACAAGGAAAAACACAAAAACAAAAAAGAGCAGTCACACGATGTTCCATTAATGTACCTGAGTGCGACCCCAATGCACCTGCCACGTCTATGGACAGATGCACCAGTGGCCAAGAGCAGGAGCAGGGGAGAGCAAAACAGCAAGGGGAGCAAAGGGAGCACCCAAGGCCCGCAGCAAACACAACCAAAGAAAGAGCGAAAAGGAGAAACCAACAAAAAACCACGAGAAAGAGGGGGCCAGATGGGGCAACCACAGGAGGGGGCGCCGGGTCGGCAGAGGAGGACAGGGCGGAGAAGGCTGCACACATCACATTAGAATAGCAAAGGTGCAGCTTAGCGGCGCCCAAGATGTGTCTGGATCATCATAACGGTGAATACCTCGGTATGGCCGAACTAAGCTCCCCGACGTCACCAGTAGCATGGTGTAGAGGGTAAAAAACCCCACACAGGGCAAAAAGCCTTTGTTGCCATGAACCGAATGGCGGAGGGAAAACAAAGCAAGACCATACACCCAGCATGAAAGCAAGGCAACGGAGCCGTCACAGCTGCAACCAGATACTCCGAGGGAGGCACCAGCACACATTGCTGAATTACAACTTGGCAAGGGTCACAATCCAGTGAAAGAGGCAGAGAGTCTTCATGTTTAATCTCGATGTCAAAACACAGACACTTTTGCTGCGACCGGTCAACCTGGCACCAACGAATGGAAAAATTAACAGCCCCCACTTTTTGTTTTAGTAATTGTACCAGAGGTGATTGATCTAATTGGTCAAGTTGATCCTCCATACATATTGATGAGGGAATTTCAGCCCATAGAATTTGCGCAGGTGCATACTGGAAGGAACCAATCTTGCCAAATTTGACTTGAAAATGATTATAATCATGAGCGGTCTGTGTGCAATGAGGTTCTGATCGCAGCATGTGGACAGTGAAAGCACCCTGTTTAGGCCCAATAGGTAAATTAACGTCAAATGGAAGAAGGGCCAAGTGGAGGTTAATGACCAGTGACGGCGGCCCAAAGATGGCAAGTCTTCTGTAATTCATGAAATGGTACCTCACTTTAAGGTTGGCTAGTTGGACAAGAATTTCATTAAGCACGGTGTTCGGAAAAGCCTTCAAATCCAGTACTGACATAGTGATTCCATGTGGAAAATGCTTTTGGAATTCTGTGTCATTCCATGGAAAGAAATGCTTTACCTGACACTCTGCAAGTCCATGCGACCAAGCGGCATCAATAGTTGGTTGAAGGATCTTCTCAACAAGCTCGATGTCTGCCAGGCTGTCATTGGCAATCTGGACAGTAAGTGAGGTAACATCAATCTTATCTGATATGCGATGGCATCCATTGGGTCGTCTGAAATCAATATAGTTAACTGCAGACAGGCTCTGAAGTTCACTAATAGTCTGGTGTCGTTCAACAACAGTTCTGGGAAAGACATACTCCAGCGTTCTGCAGGGTTGAGACCACGAAACATGACAATGCTCGGCATACGGTTCCACTTGGCATGCAATGAGATATTTCTCTTGGTTATTTGTGGGGCAAAAAGTAATGCCAAGATTTTGCATAAAACCGACATGTCGAACTTTATCATTGAGAAGATTATATAACCATGCAGAAGCTTCAAATTCGCTGGTACTGCTTGAACAAGTGAAAACAAAGTGAACAGAGATATCTTTGTTAAGGCATATGTCAATGAATTTCTGAAGGACATAAGCTTTGGGGAGTAAGAGGCAGAGGCCAACTCCTGCATCACTGTGATCAAAGGCTTCTTCATAAGTGATCACAGTGCTTGAATATCTGTTCGGATCAATATCACTGGGACAGTTTGCAACAAAAAGATGTTCTTTCCCAAGATTCGACACCAGCTCAATGGCATGCTGTTCAACAGTTTCATGAGGGTTGCTGTTCATGTTGTCGACTATAACCCAGAGTACCCCTGGGTACAGTGACTACACAGAGGCAGGCCAGGAGGGCAACCTGGGCGGAGCAAGACGATAACAAGAACCAAAAAAAGACTACACTGAGTACCCCAGTGAGCCTTGTCAATAAAAACAACAAGATCACAAGTAAAAGAACTACACTGGGTACCCCAGGAGTCCTTAAACAAATGGGGTTCAAAACTGGTGTGTTCAACGGACACAGTGAAAGTAAGTCAAAAACGAGAAGGTAGATCTTAAACAAACAAAACAAAGAAAAACCCCCCCTTCCCTTACTCTCTTCTAAACAAACAGGTTGACGGGCACCGTTGTGCTCTTCCTACGGAAGTACTACCCTAGCCCCTTTATACTGGTGCCCCCAAAATTAACTCACGCAAATCACCCAAGATGGATGTTTGCCCCTTGAGTTAAAATCAGGTTACCCAGTCCCACGGGGTTTGAGCCGATACAACCTTGAGCCAAAGGGCTACGGGCCAAAGAACATGCAAGCGAGCGTACAACATTACCAGAACCTCGGCCGAACACTTTGATGACAGACCTGGTCCCTGTTCAGAGGAAAACGCTCGCATCCCTGCCCGCTTCGCTGCCTGTGTGTCTTTTTGGGGGTTGTTTGTTGTCCTTTTTGGCCTCCCTTTGTAGTTGTGGGGTTTGTCTTTGTCTGGTGTTTTTGGTCCGCTCTTCCCGTTTTGTTGTTGTTTTTGTGGGCTTCGCCTGATGTCAGCTTACTGAGGTGACCAAGGATTGCAGAGGACCGTCGGTCCCAACATCACACACACACCCGCCACCGTGACTTCCCCCCTCCCTTTGTTTTCTGTTGGAGGTCGGTTTGTCCCTGAATTCGTTTGTTCTTTTGTTTGTCTTGGCTGTCCTGTTGCCTTGTCTCTCTGGCACGTCTTTCTTGTTCTGTAAGGGGAGTAGGATGTAGCCGGCCGGAGCCATGGACCAGGCTGCACTGCAGCGAGTTACACTGGCGGGATCCAGTGGCACTCTCTGTTGGACAGCCCGGGGCGCCCGTGAGCAGCAAAGCCTGCGCACATGGATCCGGACTTCTTTTTCGGAGTCGGTGGTATCCAACTGGCCCACTCGGTGGGTGAGTGGAGTTT
>CAMXCT020004279.1:227047-467047 GCA_947184155.2 Cladocopium goreaui | reverse complement strand
TTTGGACTTTTGACCTCAGGTTTCACTTCAGCTTCTACCTCAGGTCTTTCGGTTTTTTCCTAAGTGTTAAGTGGCTAAAGTTTCCTGAGATTAACGCTTTTGAGGCTCCTCTGGGAATTTCCTCACTCCCCTTAGCACCTTCCCTTAGGGCGGGCTGGGGGGAACCGAAGCTTTCAGGCTCTTTTGTTTCATCCTTTTAACTGCAAGTCACGAAAGCTAGCGTCAGCTAGCTGGAGTCTTCTTGCTTTAGCAAGTATTCCGGGGGCTGCTAAGGACATCACGTGATTTTTCACGCGAAAGGCCCCCCATCATCATCATCATCATCATCATCATCATCATCATCATCATCATCATCATCATCATCATCATCATGAGCATCATCATCATCATCATCTCCTCATCCTTATCATCCTCCTCCTCATCATCACCCCGATCATCTGCCGCATCATCATCATCATCATCATCATCATCATCATCATCATCATCATCATCACCATCATGGATGTTTCAGCTTGCTGACAATACTTTCTCTCTAACTTACCAAACAGGTCTAGTTTAACTAGACCGGTCTGTAACTTAACGCTGCGCCTGTAAGTTCTCGCTCGTACGTGTAAACGCCAAACCTGCTAGCGCCAAACTGCGTCGTTAAACATCGTTCACACCAAAACCTTCGTCTGCACTCAACCCACCGAAACAACCAAACAAACCTTGTGGTGATTTCATGTGAATGTTTGTACAATGAAATCATACCTTTTTGGATTATTTATGAATTCTATATCTTGTGTGGCCATCCTTGCTTAAGGGAGTGGTGGGCGGGATCGTCTGAAACTTTGCCATGGACATTTTTCAGTGAAATCGGGGGTGTTTGTTTCTTGCTGTGGAGTTCGTGAAGGAACTTTCCGGTTACAGTTGTGACAGTCTTGAAGAGACGTTGTTTGAAACTGTTTTTGGAAACTTGCTTTGCTGGAGTTATTTTCTTCGACAGTGCTGGTATTTCATTGCAGTTGAGACTTTTGACCTCCCCTGAAATTTTTCTGGCAATGAATTTGGACGAAGAAGCTGATGAATCACAAGTCGAGAGACCTTTGAGGGGTTTCAGAAGACGTTGGACATCCGATGTAGCTGCCTCTGGAGAGCCGTCACCTGGGCACATCTCAGAAGGCCTGGGTGAAGACCTTAACCCTGAATCACAGCCTCACCTTTTTGGCGGTAGCAATGTTGATTCCTTGGAACTTGACCAGATTGCATTGGACTGGGACTTTATTGGACACACTTGTGACGTTGAAGAAGCTGGTCCTGATGAAACGTTGAAACGTGCATTGGAAATTGATGAAGACTTGACTGAACCTTCAACCCGTCCTCAAGTTTTGGACCCTCTTGGCACTGAACCTTCTTGGAAAGCCGCAGCCTTGACCGCAGAGGTTAAGAGAGCTAGGAGTGACTTTGTGAAGTTGCCCTGGGAAGTAGAGGGGTCAGTGTTTAGGTCACGTGACTTGTGGCAGGGAACGATAGTTTCTTCAATTGACAAGATGTTCACACCTTCAACACTTGGTGCAATTGATGTGTTGGGTTCCCAGGTTGTGCATGAGAGACCTGACAAGGCGCAACTGAGCCCAGAGGTGCCTGTGTTGCCGATCCAGCTCAAGAAGGCACGGCGTGAGCCTCTGGAGGAGGACATCAGACGCAAAGCTCTGTCAAAGTTTCGTAGCATCATTTTGCAGGATCCTTTGGCCACTCAGTTGGGAACCAGTTTGCATAGCATATTTGTTTCAGGTTGTGGTCATGACGGCATTGAACAGTCATTCAGAGACTGCTTTAGAATGAAAGCTGCATCGACGTTGCAGAAGAGAGCAGCGTCACTGGACAAACTTGCAACGTGCTTGAGACTTGAAGGGTGGCTGTATCCTTTACGGTTGTCTGAAGCTCAGCTGTACTCAGCCCTTTGCAAAATGAGGGCAGCAGGGTCTGGAGCTACTTCAGCTCAGCATGTCATAGAGGCTTTACATTTCTTGGATGCTACTGCAAAACTTCTTTGCACTGACCTGTCAGAAGTTGTATCAGCACGATGCAGGGGTGTAGCCAGAGACATGTACCTGACGAAGGACCCTTTACGGCAGAAGCATCCATTGGCAGTTGAGCAGGTGGTATGGCTTGAGAAGCTGATGGAGTCGTCCGGACCTGTCTTTCAGTGCATCATTGGACAATTGTTATTTTGCATTCATGCTTGCTGCAGATGGAAAGATTCTCAACGGTTGAAGTCGATCACACTGGAATCTGGACACGGTGAATCATTATTGTTTGCAGATGCGCTGTCATCAAAGACAGCCTTGACGGCAGAGGCAAAAACCAGGTTCCTTCCATATGCTGCGATAGGCTCTGGAGTTTCAGCAAATGACTGGGCATCATTTTGGCTGGCTGCAAGAAGTGAGCAGGAGCTGGAATGTGTTGATTTTGTCTTGCCAAGTTATTCAGAAAAACAGGCTTGTTGGTTGGATGTGCCCATGAGTGCTTCAGAAGCGACCATATGGCTGCGTGAGTTCCTGGAAGGGGCTGCAACAAGGATTTGCCCCACCCTTATTGGTTCACATTCTTGCAAGACAACATTGTTGACTTGGGCGGGACGCAGTGTCAAGCTTGTTTTCACTCCTTCAGAGAGGAGGCTTCTTGGGCACCATTTGGATGCAAACATGAAAAGCGTATTGTGCTATCCCAGAGAAAGTTTCACGAGCTTGTATGCAAAGGTGTTGGCAATGTTCAGGTTGATTAGGAGCGGTGACTTCAACCCTGACCAAGCTGCCATTGACCGTGTCGTTCAGATGGCTGATGGACCTGATGAATCACAGGTGGAAGTGAGTGCAGAGGTGCCTGAACCTGAGACAGTTTCAGATTCGGAGTCAAGCATGGCTTCAGTTGATGACGTGATTGGGGATGATGTTGATGGAGCTGAAACCGATGAGAGACTGGTTTCTCTTTTCCCGGCTTTTCCGGGTGTGCCTGAGACGGCCCTTATGGTCCACAGAATTTCTGGATTGGTTCACATTGTCAACGAGGATGACATATTCAGTTGTGGCAGACCCACATCATCCCACTTTGGTCAGTACTCAAAAATCCCTGACAGAGAACACCTTGCTGCCTGTAGTCAGTGCCTCAGAGCATTCCAAAATAGGAAGGCTTGAAAATTGGCATGCGATGCGTTGGCAAGATAAAAAGATAGCAGCTGTGTGTGAATCAGAGTTCAGGAGAAACTTCAGTGAGTTCATTAGGTAATGGCATCATGCTTGGCTGAGTGAGTTTGAGTTCGTTGCATGCAGTGGCATCAACTTGATGCTCTTGACTTGTTGCCTCAACATCGGGAACCTACGTCTCGCAGTTGGGCAAATCTCAAGGCAAGAAACTGTAACTCAAACTCATTGCAAGCAGCTGTCATTTCATCCTAGAAATCACTGAACGTTTTTCTCAGCTCGTCCACAACTCCAGACTCTCAGGAGAAACAGCATGCTGCAATGCGAAAGACATTTGAGAACATGTGTTTGCATTGATAGGTTGCATGACCCTCAAGGGGTTTAGGACATGTCAGTTTGGAATGTCATTTTAACCATTTTAGCCACCACGACGTGTCAGCTCTCATGTCAGCGTCGACACTGGAGTCAACAGCAGCGTTCAAAGAACGGGCAAAGCAGATTGGAGTGGAGGACAGATTCATTGACAAATTTGTCGCCAAAAATTTTGCGGCGTTTGGCCGTTATGCTTTTGCAGTGGTTTACTCACCGCAGCACACAGATGAGACTCCACTCATCAACTTTCTGAATGACCTTTTGGATGAGCAGCCGACACCTGACCAGCTGTCATGCATGCGCCGGCTGTTCTTTGAGTCGCACTCGATGGCCTTGACAGATGTGAGGCAGAGGGTTGAGGGTGCTCCAGACCCGTCTGCAGTGACAAGGAAGCTGGCGACAGCTGAGAGAGTTGCCAGGCAACAGGAGCAGCAGGAGCGATTGGGAGGCATAGTTTTCACACCGGAGACTACGCCCTCCACTCACCTAGTTGACTTGTTTGTGGAGATGCTGGAGGTAGGAATTTTATCCTACGTAAAACCTGAGTTGTGCTGCAGCCGTGCACAAGAAATTAGTGCCATCAAGAAGGACCCGGCGGTATCTACAGATGCGAGTGGCCTGCTAAAGCTTGCCTCTAAGACAACAGAGGCTCACTGTGATGCAGGCTCTGAGATCAAACTCAGGGCGGCTTGGCAGCGCCGGAATTTGGCGATGGATCTAGCAGGGCTTGTCAGCTTTTCAGTTTCAGAAGGGTGGGTGCAATTTTTGTATTCCCACCTGCTGCGTGATCAAACCCGAGGTTTTGCGAAGATTTCCTTACAGCAGATTTTAGATTGCGACAAACAGTTGTTCACGGTGGCATCCCACCGCACCATGGGGAGCTTGCAGAAAGGCTTGAACAATGTGAAGCCGCTTGATGCCATCTTTGCAGAGCTGCGAGAGTCTGGTGAGGTAACGCAGTACCTTACTCCTTTGCCTGCCAACCGAGTGCATGAGCCGCCCCAAGCGTCGGGTAGTCGTCCTGACAAGCAGCAGAAGACCGATAAGACCTCAAACAAGGGCGGGGCAAAAGGAGGAGGCAAAGCTGGAAGCACTAAGGTGCAACTACCAGAAGGTTGCACTTCTCACGATGATGAGAACAGACCATTGTGCTTTGCATTTCAGAACAACAAGTGCAAGTTCAAGGGCCCGGCAGGAAAACGGTGTGCAAGGGGATATCATAAATGCGACAAGAAGGGATGCTTTCGCAACAAACCCTACTATTTGTGCACCCACACTGACTGACTTGCGATGGATGCCGGTGATGCAATGGAAGTTTCACAACATGCAATGGAAGTTTCACAACATGATTCACCTCCCTTATTTGTCGAAATATTCGCTGGAAGGGGATCCTTTTCCCGTGCTGCGCTTCAGGCGGGCGTACGGGTAGTCAGCATCGACCACGAAGTGGCCCAACCGTTTTCACCCTTGGTAACATTGGATTTGACATCGAAAAGTGGTTGTGAAATTCTTTGGACTATTTTGGATGCCCCTGGACTAGAGGCAGTGCACATGGGCTTACCTTGCGGCACCAGCAGCCGAGCTCGTGAGTTGCCCATACCAAAGATCATGCGCCAAGCAGGCGTACCTGAGCCACCACCGCTCAGGTCAGCGGAGTTTCCATTGGGACTGCCCAATTTGGCCCCACACCACCAGTGTAGGGTGGATAGCGCTAATGCCCTTTATGCTTTGGCTGTCGAGGTTATCCTTTGGTGCTACCGAAAGGGAATAGCAGTGAGCGTTGAGAATCCTGCCAATAGTTGGCTTTGGGCAGTCCTGGTCTGTTTAGCTAGGGAGCATTCAGAAGAAGCTGCAAAGGCGTTGAACAGCTTGAAAATGGTGTTATTTCATGCCTGCTGTCATGGCTCTTCAAGGCGGAAGCACGCTGGATGGCTCTCAACACCTGGAGTCTTTGACAGATTGGAGGCGGTCTGCAACAATGACCACCCCCACGAGCCTTGGGGGGTACAATGGCAGGCGGGTTCCTGGAAGTTTGACACCTCCATGGAGGCACACTACCCGCACTTGTTGGCACAACGCGCTACAGCTTGCTTGTTACAATACTTTTTGACCAAGGGCTATAAGTTGGTCAAGCCTCTTAGGTTGCACGACAAATCGGTGGCAGTGCAGGGCCGACAAACCAGAAAACACCGGCCCTTGGTGCCAGAGTACTACAAGATACTTGTCCTGCCTGCCGATCGCCAGCAGCCTTCTGGCACCAAACACCTGCCTCCTCATTTTAATGGGGAGGAAGTTCACGAGGAGGCTGAGCCCTTTTTCGCGGCTGATGACAACATGCCCGTAGCAGGTGCCAACAGTTTGGATACAAACTTTGCAAAAGACAGCGAAGCAACGGGAAGCAAGGAGATGAAATTGGACAGCTTGGCTGATACAGCAAAGTATGGAGTGTATCATACTCCTAAGCAGTTTTTGTCCAGAGCTCACCACGTGCAGCACCCAATGGATTCAACAGATCATTTGGAGAGCGTCACAAAGGCGCTTGATTTTGTTTTTCAATATCCAGGCCATGTGGTGAAGCTTGAACGAAAGAAAAACCTTTTACAAGCAAGGTTGATGGCTATCAAACTGGCTGACGCTGAGCAGGAACTTCATGCTTCATTGCCTGCACCTCTTGCGAAGGTCTTGAACGGCAAGCGGCTTTTGCTGTGGAAGGGGCTGCTTGAAAAGTATGGCTATGATGACATGGGCGTTGTTCCTTTCATGTTTGAAGGAGTCAGGTTGGTTGGGGCTCATGACGCACCACCCTGCTATCCCGCTCTTTTGCGGCCAGCCACCCTAGTGGCTGAAGACTTGCAGACCTCTGCATGCTGGAGGCGGAAGGCAATCGTGGGCCGTAGCACTCAAGCGGACCCTAAGCACATTGACCACTTGGAAGCCACTGCGAGCGAAGAACTGGAATTTGGGTTTATGGAAGGCCCTTTCTTTAGTGAAGATGAGGTCACCCAATACTTGGGGCGTGATGACTGGTGCGTGGTGCGCAGGTTTGTTCTTGTGCAGGGAGCAGAGATGAAGCTGCGCCCTATTGATGATTGTTTGGAGGCTCAGTTGAACCATGCCTTCACAGTGACGTCATACTTGAAGCTGCAGGACATTGACTACATCACAGGCTTGGCTCTTAAGATCGCTGAACGCCTGACTCAAAGCGCTCAAGGTCCAGGAGTGGAGCAGTGGCTTGGGAAATGCTTGGACCTGAGCAAAGCCTACAAGCAGATGGCTATACACCCTGGTGACCGACATTTGGCGGTGATCTTCTTTCACACTGAGGCAGGCCAGCCGAAGTACTTCGTGGCCAACTCCTTGATGTTTGGTGCCAGTGCAGCTGTCTACAGCTTCAATCGAGTGTCCCGCAGCATTTGGTTCCTCCTCAATAAGATGTTGGTGATACCATGTGGAGTTTTCTATGATGATTTTCCAATGTTTGCTCCCGAGTCTCTGGCCGAAGATGCGGATGCAGCAGCGTCACAGCTCTTGGACCTTTTGGGGTGGAGGCATGCAAAGACTGGTAGCAAAGCGCTTCCTTTTAAGCAGAGCTTTCAAGTTTTGGGATGCTCCTTGAACTTATCAGAGGTATGTTCCGGCAGGCTCACCCTTGAGAACAAGCCAGGGCGTATTGACCGTTTGATAGAGCTGCTGCAGGGCATCCAAGCCGAAGGGAGCCTGACGAGGCATCAAGGCCAAGTGATACATGGCCTCATGCGATACGCTTGTGGATTTTTCAGCGGGAAGTTTTTGCACCAGGTGTGCGTGGAAGTCCTAGCGCTTAGCACCAGCATGGCTCGCAAGGGTCGCTCTGAGGTGTCTTCGTTTTGCAATTATGCGATTTCCATGCTTCAAGCTGCCGCTCCACGTCATATAGACGTCACCTCTGAGAAGCAGCCAATTCTTGTCTTTACAGACGGATGTTGGGAGAAGGGCTACGCAGGAATTGGGGCTGTGCTCATTGACTTGGCCTCTGGAAGGCGAGCAGTTTGCCGGGGTGTTGTCCCGGAGGTGCTTTTAGAGCGCTGGAAAGACATGGTGGGTGAACATGTCATCTGCCAAATCGAGCTTTATGCTATGGTTTTGGTGCGCTGGGTTTTCAGACAATGGCTCTGCAACAGGAGGACCATTTGGTGGGTAGACAACGATGCTGCCCGTTTCTGTGTGATCAAGGGGCTTTTACCCAGCCTGAGCATGAGGGTCCTGATCCGAGAGTTCTATGCAGTAGATGCTCAGGATCCAACCTATAGTTGGGTGGAGCGAGTCCCAAGCCTCTCAAACGTGGCGGACGGACCTAGCAGGGACGACTGTAGTGAAGCGTTAGAGCTGTTAGGTATCGATACCATCACCGACTTTGAGCACCCCAACGAACTTCTTGGGCGTTTAGCATAGCTGTCCTGTGATTAAAGGGGGTTGGAGAAACAGTCCAGCTGGAAAACAGTTCCAATCATTGTTTTAAGTTGAAATACGGAAGTGCTGCCAGAATGGACTTTGCTTCGACCGATGTCAGAAATCCCCTTTTTGGTCACCGCAAGAAACAACCGATCTTGTCCCCTGACCAATCGCAAAACAATTGCGGGAAAAGAATGCTTGTCCGACTGATCCGTTCACTCAGCGTGTTCATCATTTGCATGACATGTCATTGCAGTGGTGCCTTGTGAACTTTTATGTGTGGTTTGTTGTTTTTGTGTTGAGTACGGTTTACGATGTTGGTTGATGTTGTTTGACGTTTGTTTCTCGACGTATTTACGGCGTTATTTGCGTAACACGTTGCGGACGTGGCAGGTGCAGTATGTTACAGACTTTGGTTACAGTATAGGAGAAGGATATTTCAGCTTGCTGACAATACTTTCTCTCTAACTTACCAAACAGGTCTAGTTTAACTAGACCGGTCTGTAACTTAACGCTGCGCCTGTAAGTTCTCGCTCGTACGTGTAAACGCCAAACCTGCTAGCGCCAAACTGCATCGTTAAACATCGTTCACACCAAAACCTTCGTCTGCACTCAACCCACCGAAACAACCAAACAAACCTTGTGGTGATTTCATGTGAATGTTTGTACAATGAAATCATACCTTTTTGAATTATTTATGAATTCTATATCTTGTGTGGCCATCCTTGCTTAAGGGAGTGGTGGGCGGGATCGTCTGAAACTTTGCCATGGACATTTTTCAGTCCCACCCAAACTTCGTTTTTCCCACCCAACATCCTTAACAGGGAGGGGGGTTGGAGAAACAGTCCAGCTGGAAAACAGTTCCAATCATTGTTTTAAGTTGAAATACGGAAGTGCTGCCAGAATGGACTTTGCTTCGACCGATGTCAGAAATCCCCTTTTTGGTCACCGCAAGAAACAACCGATCTTGTCCCCTGACCAATCGCAAAACAATTGCGGGAAAAGAATGCTTGTCCGACTGATCCGTTCACTCAGCGTGTTCATCATTTGCATGACATGTCATTGCAGTGGTGCCTTGTGAACTTTTATGTGTGGTTTGTTGTTTTTGTGTTGAGTACGGTTTACGATGTTGGTTGATGTTGTTTGACGTTTGTTTCTCGACGTATTTACGGCGTTATTTGCGTAACACGTTGCGGACGTGGCAGGTGCAGTATGTTACAGACTTTGGTTACAGTATAGGAGAACATCATCAACATCATCATCAACATCATCATCAGCATCATCATCATCGTCATCATGAGCATCAACATCACCATCATCATCATCATCATCATCACCATCGTTATCATCATCATCATCATCATCGTCATCATCATCATCATCACCATCATTATCATCATCATCGTCATTGTCAGTTTCATTGTCTTCGCCATTGTCATCGTCATCGTCATTGTCATCGTGACCGTCATTGTCATTTTCAGCCGTCATCGTCAGCGTCAGCGTCATTGTCATCGTCATCAACTGTGTTATCACTATCATCATCATCATCATCCCCATTATCCGCATTATCCACATCATCATCATCATCATCATCATCCTCATCATCCTCTTCATCGTTGATCAGCCTTCCCGAGAGGAGATTTCCGGCTGGTAGAGGGTCAGCATCCTCACTTAGGGTTTGACGCGGAAACGCCACCGACATTTCCCTGCTGACACTGAAGCTACGTCTTCCCTTCCTTCATTCTCCTACCCGGCTAGTTTTCGTCATCCACCCCCGGCCTCAAGTCACCTGATTCATTCATTTCTTTGGCAGCCTCTCATAGGTTTCTTTAATTTCTTTCACCTTTGTTCCAACTCTTTTTTAGTGGTTTTTCGACAAGGAATCATCTTTGATTTTTCTGGGAGCTGGTGGCGCCCCTTGGGCTCATAACCTGATAACCTGATGAGGTCCGTAGATCCTCACCAGGCTTTTCCCGCTACCACTCTTTCCCCTTTTATCTTCCCTTCTTTTTTCCCACCAGCCCTCACACCAAGCTGCCTCTTCGCGCCTTCGCCTTTTCCAGCGATTGGATGCCGAAGTCTGGGCTGGAATTCCCAAGTCTGAACTCTTGAAAAAAACAGCGGCGATTGCAGCAGAAATTGAATCACCTGCACATGTATGCAATATGAAACAGTTGGGAAATTGCTGTGAGAAATATGTCATATCAGCATTTCATATCCTTGGTCATCTGAACGAGCTGATGACCTTGCAGATGCCCTCAGCAGATTCAAATCTCTACCACCGTCTACTTTGTGCCAGGAAGGACAGATTGATCCTTTAGGTTACAACATGGTCAAAAGTGGCCATGTTATTTTTATATTGCAGGCAATCCTTTAAAAAAACGTGCCACTTGGGCCCGCTGGCTTCGGTCGATCTCGATTTAATTTTGGGGAGTTCAGTTCCGGCTGGTCGATGTTCGGTTTCTGGTTTTGGTGTTTGGGATTTTTTCTTCATTTCAACTGATTTGTGTTTACATCGGTTCACTTGGGTAACACATGTTGTTGGGAAATGTTCTGGTAGGTTAGTTTGGCTAACACACTTTGGTTGGACCCGCTGTTGCAGCATGACCTACTGATGCGACTTACCGAAAAAAATGAATACGTTTGCGGCCGCTGCTTTATGTAAGCATTTTTTTGAACAGCGATAGCTATGGCATTTGAATCAACGGAAACCATGTTGTGAACGATGCCCAATTTACTTTCATATTTCAATTGGGTGCAATGCCATTGGGTTTTCTTTCAAAGTCGGTCGTCATTTCGGCAATAATTTTTGCAAGCGTTCATTTTGGATCGAACCCGAACAAGGTTAGTGCGCAACATACGTTTTTTGATGGCGTCCACGTTCGTGCACTTGCGGGTAACTTAAATAGATGTGCCCGCAGCGTTTCAATGCGCATATGGGGCCCCACTACTTGTACCGTACACATGGGTGCGACGTGGTGGGGGGCGAATTGCAAATTCCGTCACCAATCTCCACACAAGATCCAAACCGATCACAACATTCATGCCTTCATGCTTTAAAACTGGGGTGTTAGCCGTTTGGATATGTCCACCCCGACCAGCTATGAACCCCCAAAAAATAACGCTGCACTTTCGTATGCTGGCGCATGAACCAGTGACATGGATTCCATCGGTAGAAGTGTCAATTAACTCGATGTGTCCAAACTTCTGCATTTGGGAGAGCGTTGGCATTGTACGCCATCATTTGTTTGTTTGCCGGTTCATTGAGGAGGAAACCGTATAAGGCACGCATTTGTAAAACTTCGGCAAACCGAGCACCAACACAGTGTCGCAAAACATCAAAACGCAATGCTCAAGGATATGTGTCAAACATGAGGCCTTTTCTTTCCGGAAATATCGCAAAATTTTCGGAGGTGCGGAGAGTCGGAGAGGAACATTTTTTAACAAAATGACAGATCACAAAACTGCGTTCAACCGCACCAACAGGTTTGGAAAAAAAAAACGCACACACTTTTTTGGCATACGCCTGACCCTTCTTTCGGTTGGGTGGCCTTTGTAACTGCAAATGCAATTTTCGAAAGGTACCGTCAAACTACCTGAATTATTCTCGCGCTTATTCAGCAAGTATCGGGCCGGACCCATTGCAAGGCGGTTTAGCATCAACTCCAGCATTCGATTCCTTCCTGGGTTCATCAAAAAAACCTGAACCATCGGCACAAAATATGTTTATTCAAACCTTTTGCGATACGTTTCTACCTGGGTGGTTTGCTCTTCACCGAGTAGAACTGCGTCCAACAAAATTCAACACGAAATGCTGCGCGTGATTATGAAAGTAAGGCCTTGACAGTTGTTTTTGCTTGGCGGTCATTTGTTAAGATTTCCCTTAATGTCCTTGTAAGATGGAGGTGACATAAGAAAAAACTAAAAAACAACGTTTCTGTGAGCGAACATTATGTTTGCAAAACAGCAACTGATTCGAGGAAACTTGCATTTTTTTCGACAAAATTGTGTTTTTCAAATCACGGAGGGAACAGTGGAACACACCGCATCTTGCAAACCAAAACGCGGTTTTTGAAACGAAGGTTCCATTTTTTGATTAATTGAAACAGGCACTGCGTATGTTGCAACTGCCGCAGGAATATTGTTTAAGTGGGATCTGTCCCACTGCATTTGGCGAAACATGTTGCAAAACTATTGCTCACGTAAAAAAAACCGTTTGTTTCCAATTTCCAGAAATTTATTTGTTGAATGTTGCTATTTTTAGATTTAAGAGGTCAAACGTTTTGACATTTGCGGCAAGACTGGGTTTGTTGGAAAAGGCCAACGTAATATTTCCACGAACCATTTGGGAAAAAATCACATCCTTCAACCAAAGGGTGCAACACTTTCAGGCGAAACATTTCTCAACAGGCATTGCGCATTCCAGATGCATGTTGGTATGTGCTGTTCAGTGCCTTTCTCAGGCAATTCTGTTTTAAAACAAACGCAATTGAATTTTCTACAGCGTTTGAATTCCTTAAATGAATGTGGCCCACCTTGAGGTGAAACTGCACGTCTTTACACCGAAATTATGCATATATGTTGGGGAAATTTGCATCTTTTCACAAGAAATTTGTTATTCACAATGAATTATGCAACTTTGCACCCGAAAAAATGTTGCAGTGTTCTCCGGAATGATGCGTTTTGCAGGGACAACTTGGACACGTTGATTGGTTTTAACCATTTTGTCCTTCAAAGACACCATGGAAAAAACCCAGCGTGTATTGAAATAATTTTTCCATGTGCTAAAAAAAATGTATTACAGGCACTTTCCTCTCGCTTCTTGGGGTGACAGTGCTTCACAACATCCTGCAATTTCCTGTGCCACGTTTCGAGCATTCACCGTTCCACTCAAGTTTGGGGCGCGCAGCCAGGGTTGAACTTTTTGATGTTGTCATAGTTGATTTAAACCCATGTATCTATGCATGCCTAGGACCAAAAAATACACAATGCAGAGTAACCACATCAAACTTAATCCAATGCTGATGAGTCGCAACCGTGTCTCGTGCTTACCTTTTTAACGAAAACTATCTATGATAGCTGAAATTGTTCTTGCTAAAACAAGGAATAGGCAGGCACCAAAGGAGATTTCCGGTTGGTAGAGGGTCATCATTTTCATTTTCATTTTCATTTTCATTTTCATTTTCATCTTCATCCTCACCCTCCTCATCCTCATCCTCATCCTCATCCTCATCCACATCCTTATCCTCATCCTCATCATCATCCCCATCATCATCCCCATCATCATCCCCATCATCATCCCCATCATCCGCAGCATCCACATCATCATCATCATCATCATCCTCCTCATCCTCCTCATCCTCTTCGTCCTCCCCATCGTTGATCAGCATCCTCATCCCCTGGTCCCGCTGGGCCATTGGTTTCCTGCAGGTATAGGGTCGTCCTCTTCAGTATTTCATCTTCAGGACGTCATGTTCAGTAAACCAACCAACAACTCTATAAAATCATAATCGGAAACTTGCCGGCTTCCAAATGTTCATAATTCAGTTCTTCCTCCTCCTCCTCCCCGTCATCATCATCAGCATCATCAGCATCATAACCGTCATCATCATCATCATCATCATCATCATGATCATCGTCGTCATCATCATCATCATCATCGTGATCATCGTCATCATCATCATCATCATGATCATCATGATCATCATGATCATCATCATCATCATCATCAAAAAAATCCTCATCATCAATTTCATCCTCATCCTCATCATGATCATCGTCATCATCATCATCATCGTCATCATGATCATGATTCATGATCATCATCATCATCATCAAAAAAATCCTCATCATCAATTTCATCCTCATCCTCATCCTCGTCCTCGTCCTCCATCCCCATCCGCATCTCCATCCTGATCCTTATCCTCATCCTCCTTTTCATCCTCATCATGATCGTGCTCCTCATCATTCGCAGCATGCGCATCATCATCATCATCATAATCATCAACAACAACATCATCCTCATCATCATCCATATCTTTTGTGGAGCGCGTTGGTTTCTTTGTCTGCCATTTCCGTAAGATCCAGAAACTTTTTTGCTAAATACTGGCAACTATTCACCAAATTCTGGAAACCATGTGCCAAATACTAGAAACCATTTGCTACACATTAGAATGCGCTTGCTAAATAAGTAGGGTACGTAGAAACCTTTTTCAAAGTAGAATGGAAAACTTGGAAACCATTTGCAAAATATTTTGATTTTCCAAAAACCATTGCTTGAATAAAAAGAACAATATTTGCAAGTAAAAATTGGTATTGACCATGTTGTCACGGCAAACCTCGTCAATCTTGGAACACGCATTTGCCAATGATAGTTTGTGGTGAGAGAGAACTACTTGCTAGGTAATAGTCCGAGACCGTTTCAAACCGATTCAAACCAATCCCTCGGAGGCCTTTTTGGATTACTTCTTTAGTTCTTTTTGTTTAATGTATAATTTATTGGATATTTTTTCAACAGTTTTCCAAACGTGAATTTATTTAGGAAATAGTTTCGGTAAATTGAGTTCATTTCAGAAATAGTTCCTCTTTTTTTTGTTGATTTACGAAATAGTTTCTGTTTTTTTTTTATTTTTATTTTAATCGTTTCAAATAGTTTCCGAGGTCTGGGTTGATTTGGAAAATAGTTTCTGTAAGTTAATTTCTGTCAGTTGGGTTTATCTAAGAAATAGTCTCTGGCCCCACAGACAAGGAGGCCAAGGCACTCCCTCGGAATGCGGCAACGGTTGCACGTGGTTTTTTGGACTTGCTGCAAGTCACAAACGGTGCCATTTTTTGATGTTGATGAGGTTGCTGACCAGAAAGATGAAGGAAACTGATGATGACGAAAGTAATGGTAACGAATGGGTTGATGACGACGATGATGAGGACGAAGAGGATGATGAGGATGATGAAGATGATGGGCTGATGAGGATGATAAAGATGCTGGGGATGAGAACAGAGATGAAAATGAGGATGGCGATTATGATTTGCAGGGCTGTTGTGGGGTTGCACAACCTAGTGAGACCTGCAAACGAAAACCCTCTAACGCAGTAATCGTCTCTCGCCAGATATTGCAAGCAAAAGAAACGCAATATCAAAAAAACGCAACCCAAATGGAAACCCAAATTGGCATACAGATGTTCGAGGCAATGCAAAATATGTATCCATCCTACCCCAGCCCTGCTAGTTTTCGTACCCCCCCGGCCTCAATTTTTTTATTGTGTTGGTGGCCGATCTTTCCTTCATGACTGTATCAAGATGTTCATATTTGCCCTCATTTATATCTCAATAACGTCATTTTTTCAACCCGATATTTTGTGAACATCATTCTAGTTAGCGTTGCTTTCATTTCATTCATTCATATCGCCGCGCGTCACGGAGACACATGGGCATGGAAAGGATGATTATCATCCAAAACAAAAAACATAAACCCCGCTACGCCACACCTCGGGGTGAACTTGCAGAAGGTTTTCAAAATTTTCTGCCGTACCTGCCACTCTCACGGTTGCTTTGCGAACTTCCGTTGGCCAATTCAGTCTTGGGCGGCCTTTGCCGCGGTTCGCGGTGTAATACAGCCATCTTCAAAAACTGTTTGTCTGAGCACATCATTGGAGGACAAATTGGCGAAGCAAAATAAATCTTAACCTTTCACGCTGCAACTGCTCAAATTCACGAGAGGCAACCCGAGCCGCCCAGTCAGTTCTGGACCAATTTTACCGGATTTGGCAAGCAAACTGCCCAAATACACACGGGCTTCGCGAGAAGGAATGACACGCCCGCCAGGACAACGGATATCAAGGACGCATTGCACGGGTAGCATCTCTAATTTACCCCAGTTCAATCGTAATCCATAATTGGACCTACCTGATTCGATTCGTTGCATATCTGTCTTGGCCTTGTCGGGCCTGTGGCGACAGGGAGTGTCTCATCTGCAAATACGAGCTCGTCCACAATTCATCACAACAGGGCTGAGCGTTGTCACTAGCACCGTGCAATAAAACAGTCAATAACATTGAAAACAAAAACGGCGACAGAGGGCACCCTTGGGAAATGCCAAACGCTTGTTTGTGCTTCAGTGATTTCAGACCGCCATCAAACACCGCAAAAGTCTTGTCCGAGTAAATTGATTGGATCAAATTGCAAATGTGCATTGGGACCCAAACCGGTGTAAACTATGAACTAAACGGGTGGGGGAAAATGGAATTATGGAGTTAATTTTTTCCCCCAGTCCAAGGCAACGAGAATCAAAGGACGTTGCTTGCTTTCCGGTTCAGGATTGTTCCAACAGACTTTCGCAATGAAAATAGCATCCGCACATCCCCTTCGGGAATGAAATCCAAATTGAGTGTTCCAAATTCTTGCTTCAGCCCTGCGCTATTCAAAATTTTGCAAGGATTCGCGCGGCAAACAGCTTATACTCCACGGCCACAAGAAAAATAGGGCGATAATTGTCAAAGACCTTTCTTGAAAATCGTTCTGACCCAAAATCCGTGCCACTGTGCAGGTACATGCGAACCTTCCCATGCTAAATTACTTGATGCAACGGCCCATCTACAAGCAGGGGAACGCAAATTATTTTGCAAAATTCGGCCGGCACACGATCTGGACCGTACGCTTTCTTTGGTTTCAACTTCGCAGCACAGGTAGTTACCTCCTCCATTGTTGTAGGTGCAAGGTTCACGGTCTGAGTAGGGCCTACTAAAAACGAAATCGTGGGAAATACTTCTCGAACGCAGATTCCAAATGAGTCGCCAATGTCTCAGCTCGCATATCGGACTCCACACGTTCACCACAAACGTTTTTGAGTTGGGCCGGTTGAATGACTCGACCCTTTTTCATTCTCCGAATGTGGTCCCAATCGCTGCTTTGAAGTAAATCATCAAACCAAGCACTCCTATCCGCCTTCACGGAATTCTTAATTCTCTTGCAATGATCCCTTTGTATAACCACATTCCCTTGAGCACGGGCAACATTCCTTTCCTCGATGAAAGCTAAAGTTTTTTTGAAGTCCAAAATTAGCATTTCTGTGTCCCGTTATTCGCTTTATTGTCAATGAAGGCAGATCCTCATTGTCTGCGCGGCAACGCATTTTTGATGGGAATTCATCACCATTTTCCGTGCAAGTATGGGACCCGCAAAATCATCAGCCCAAATGATGAACGAACAACAAGCCGTCACATCCACAGTCGTGGACTTCGAGGAACTTGAGGTGGTAAAGGGAAGGCGTGAATAATCAAGACCCTCATGCCCCACCCTTGTGGTTTAGCTTTGTGCAACAACGCTGCAATGTCACGTTCAAAACAGGATGGGGTAATGCGCAAGCGAAGCGAATTGCCAATCATCGGTGCAAGAGTCCGTGCCAGGGCACCACGCAGTTTGGACGCACAGAGTTGATTTGATGGTGGCCCCGTTGGAATTGAAAATGGTGACATAAACAATCAATAGCGGACTCTGCAGCACTGACTCTCCCGAAGTTCTTTTCCCACAGGCACAGACTCAGTGTAAGAAAATCGCAACGATCTGAGCACCTGGGAGTAGCCGGATGGTCACACACTGGGCCGGGCTGGCTATTGACTTGGCAACTTGAGATGGGGATGAAAGATATATAATAACCATGGGGCGTCGCACCAGCTCTTCACACCCTCCCGCCCGCACCTTCAAATGATGCATTGCCATCAATCGCTCGATGCAATGACACTATGTTTTCATTCTGTGACTGCCTATTTGAAAATCACTTTGCACATGCGCATTAAAAGGCAAGATTTAGCGAGGTTTGGGTTTCAAAGCTTCCGCTTTGAAACGAGGTTTGGTCTTCAAAGCGCCCGCTTTGAAAATACCTTTCTGGAAGGCTGGGAACCCAAAGAGCGGTTTTTTCATGCTTGAAAAACAATGCGCCGCCCATGGTCCGCACTGTCAAGTCGCTGACCTTCGCTTTGGCAAAGGCAGTTGGTTGGGCACATTCTTCGCCATCTGCATAGCAAATCGTTATTGAGGTTTTGGGCCTGTGAAGTGCCCCCAGCTTCCAACCATTGGACCATTGACCTTGGCCCCACTCAGGGGTCACAGTACCATTGCTTTGCACGTCGCTGGGCATTTCTCCGGGTTACCCTTGCCGGCAGCAAAATGCAGCAAAACCTTCGCACAAGCCAAGGCGCTCGTCGGCAAACCGTAGAACCGCAAGCAGGAAACCAACCTGCAATGTCATACATGATAGATGAGAGCAATAATTTGACATTCTTACGGCAGAAAGCATGGGAGACCTATCTGCAGAACCCTCAAGTTATGTTGGCGCCGAGTGGTGCGAAGATGCATGTTGAGACATGTCATGGCTGCATGTCCGTTCTTGCAACACGGCATGGTGCAAAAGGACGCACGTGTCTGTCTCCAAGCCCCTGGCTGCGATTCCCTCCATGTGCAGCTGCTACGCTTGGAATTATAATCTGCAAAGGTTGTCATTCCACCTGTAAGGCATGGCGGCCATGCTCCTCAACGGAACCAATTTCATCCTTCGCTGCATGGCGAGGTGCCGGTCAACACCAAGGATCTTCAACGCGAAAAACGGGTACTCAGGCAATGAGTTGGGCCGACTAAAGGGTGGCCGGCACCGTCAGCAGGAAGAACTAGTAACTTTGACAAACTGCCTAGGCGAAATATGGAGTAAAATTTTCGGCAAACAGTCACAAAACATTTTGATCCTGTGGATCCAATATGCCACGAAAGCCATTGACCATGCTGGGGCATCAAACGCGTCAAGATATCCTGGGTTCGCTTTGGGTGTCAAACGGTTCATACCCAGAAGAAACTGGAGACGTGCAAGTGCCGTTGAAGCAATCAATATGGGTGAACACATGTGCTTGACTAAAGAACGTTGGACGTGCAAAATCCGAGCAATACTAGCATACGCTATTGGGTAATGGCACTTCGGAGCGGGGACTTTGGCGGTAGGCTCTGTTCAGTGATCAACGGTCCAGAATCCCCCCCTAGCAGTGATAGGGGGGACTTTTGCACTATAAATCGCATACGAAAACATTTTTTTTTTAATGTTTGTTGCCCAAATGACAAAGCAATTCAATGTCCGACTCATGTTTTTATCGTGCAACAGTTCCCCCTAACACTGTTAAGGGGCGCACTGGCATCATGTCAACGGCAACCACACAAGAGAGGAGATGTTATTGGCATGCGTTTGTATCAAAGCTGGCGCACAACAGTCGTGGCCTGTTTCCTCACCCGTCATGGAGCAATGACAAAGCATGGGGCCGCGTTTGCCCGGCTCATGTTTTGGTATGTACCTGGTGCGCGCAGCACTTTGCATCGATCTCTGCCGACTCAGGTTTGTTTGAAGAGGGCAAATTTTGAGGGCAGAGCAAAGGCCATTGAAGAAGGGCAGTTAAGGTCTGAAAGATGCTTTGGCTCTACACCAGTGCCTTGAAAAAAATGAAAGCCTTCACGGAAGTCCCACGGCTTATTTGGACAAGGCCATGAAAACGTGTCCAGGGAGCTGTCCGAGGCATGCCTCGCAAAAGAACTGGTGCCGCGCGAAGGCAAAAGTGGTCTGAAAGGCAGCGCTGTTTTGACCTTATTTCATGTCGTCTTGTTCTTCCTCTACATCTTAATTCTCCACCTGCGATGCCTTGTCATTCCTGCCCTGCTCTATTTAGCAGTCTTGTCGAAACAATGTGGTAGTAGGGTTTGTGTACACACACCTAGATCCGGTGCTGCCATGATGTAATTTTCCTGGTGTCCGTCCGCTACCCGTCCTTGCTTCATCCCGTTCCTTCAGAAACCAGCTCTTGGTAGTCGAACTATAGACGCGATATGAACAAGAAAGTACCTAAACGCCTCCACACCTTCCGCAAACAAATCATCAAAACAACGTTGCGCCAAGTGGTGAGCATCCAAAGTGGCATGATGGTGTGGATCTTATTCCCCATCTGCCAGGTTTGCGCGAAGGTGCAACTCCGTCCCCTCCTTCCTCTCTGTGTCCTTCTTCCTGTGCTTCTGGCTCCGCTTCTTCCTCTCTTCTACACAAGTTTGTGGAGCCTACTCATTCCTCATAGCATGGCAGTTGAAGCAAGGATGAAACGCACAAATCGAGATGAAACAGCATTTCACTTTCATGGCATTCATGTGAACACCACTTGAATTGCACATATCATCAAGGCCCTTTTGGCTTGGAAAAAGACAGCGGCATTTTGCACGTTTGTTTCGCATGGTAGCGGAGCCCAAGACGGGCCTCTGCTAACCTTGTGCCCTGGAACTTTCTGAACTGGCTGGGATTTGGAGCTCAGACACAACAGCAAATACTGTTTGGAATTTACACTGGTGACTGAAGGTCATTACAGGTTTCTGGACAGGTGCGCGTTGGTGAGGCTTGACAAATTTCTGGTTGGACAAGTAAGAGATTTCAACTGGTTTTCTTTGCAGTTTTAGCCATAGGTTTTTCTGCAAGAGGGTTTCAGTGCGTGTGAGATTTCTTGGGTGAGTTGACATGGAGCCTGGACAGCCAGCCAACCCTTTTGCTGGCACAGCTGGTGGATCACCTACAAGTTCACCGACAGCTGCAGGTGGAGTGGAGATGGGCAGTGCTGAGATGACCCGTCGTTTAGTGGCGGCTACAGAAGCAGCTGCGCTGGCTGCTCAGAAGGCAGCTGAAGCAGTTCAGTCAAGGCCTGCTGGAGAAGACAGTAGGTCATGGTGGAAGTTATTGCCCAAACCTCCAACGTTTGACCATGCAACACGTGAAGCTGAGATAGCTGCATGGAAGGAATGGTCATGGCTACTTGAGCAGTATTTGGGATCAGTGGATCCAAAATTTACAGACGATATCCAAGGAGTTCGAGCACAGGTGGACAGATCAGTTGATATGGTGGATTTTTCTGACTCTGAACGGCAAAGGAATAATTTTCTCTACAGTATGCTTTCCTCACTTCTTCGTCAACGAGCTTTGTTGGTTGTCAAACAAGTGACAGGCAACAATGGACTGGAAGTTTACAGGTTGCTGGTACAGCAAAATGAGCCTGCTAGCAAGAACAGGAGCATGAGCTTGTTGAGCGTGATAATGTCTTGGCCGGCTTTCAATGGCAAATCTTCGTTGATGCAGCAATTGCTGAAACTGGAGCATGCCTACAGTGAATATGAACGGCTTGGGACAAAACTCGGTGACGACCTCAAGACGGCCGTGCTCATGCGTTCCATCACGGGACAACTTAAGACATGGTTGCAGCTGCAGGTGAATGAAAGCACCACGTACAGCAGAGTGAGGGAGATGGTCATGATGTATGACTCCCAGACTACAAAATGGTCTGAACAAATGGTGCTTGGAGTTGATGCGGCCAGCAGCTCAGTTGATGGACCAATTCCAATGGAAGTTGATAGGATCCAGTCGAAGGGAAAGCAGAAGGGAAAAGGCAAGGGAAAGACAAAGGATAGAGATGGTCAGAAAGGAAAATCCAAGGGAAAGCAGAAAGGCAAAGACGGTCAGAAGGGAAAAGGAAAGTTCCAAAAAGGGGCAAAAGGTAGCAGTGATGGGTCAAATGGAAAAGGAAAAGGTGAGCCCAAACAATGCTATGTATGTGGCAAAACCGGGCATTTTGCTCGTGACTGTTGGCAATCTCCTCAGATTCGAAATGTGGCTTCTGACGTGATGCAGGGATCGACAGTGCAAGGTTCTCCAGCTTCCTCTCTTGGAGGCATGTCAAGTGCATCACACCAGCAAGGAGCCCAGTTGCCAACAACGCCTGCCACTCAGTACAAAGTTGCAAGAATTGTTGAAGTTAGTGAAGATGTTTCAAAACATGATGATCTGATTTTCGACATGCGTGATTGCAGCAGCCCCAGCAGTTTCCACGGCAGTGTTCATGTTGTGCATCATTACATTGGTGATTCTTCAGATGATTCCATGGATGTTTGCAGAGAGCTTTGTTGCTTTGATGGTGCAGTGCGGGCCGTGTCTGGAGCTGATGGTGATTCATGTTCAGAACGCATAGAAGAAGTTCACAGCATTCTCATAGATAGCGGCGCAGATGCATCAATCTTTCCATCATCATTGTTTGACAAGGGACGGCAGGTTTCTGGATCAATTGGCAAGCTGTGTGATGCTCAGGGAGTTGAGATTCCATTAACTGCAGTTCAAGACATGGAAATCAGGTTGCAAGATACTGCAGGACGCACCATATTGCTGCGTGAGAAAGTTGCCCTGTCAGATCGGGTGACCCAACCAATTCTCTGCTATGGCCACCTCCTTGAAAGTGGCTGGGGCATAGATGCTGGATATCAGACGCTCAGTTACTCAGTTGCTGATGCCCATGTTCCATTGGAGTTTCAGAGCAAGTCAATTGTAGTACATGGAACAATACGTATGCTTCAGCTGCAGGAACCTAGTGATGACTGGTTACAGGTGCGTGCCATACAAGCAGAGGTGAATGATGATGTTGTGAACGGCTCAGTTGGGTGGCAATTGGACTCACGTGGTTGTGGGATTGGGCGTCATTTTGATGAAAAGCACCAGGACCCCTTGTTGGTGAAGCCAGACCTTCCTGGTCACTTTTACAGAACAACGTTAGTTCAAGGGGCTGGTGGCAAGTGGTTTGTTTTGGAGTTGTGTGAGCAGTTGGAAGGCTTGGTGCAATTGGATTCAGGATTTCATGAGATGAAAGGACGCAGAAACGTGATAACTTTTATCACTGACTCCGAGAAAGTCCCAAGTGTGCTTGGATTTACTCTGGTGGATTCCCCACCTGAAAGATTTCCTGTTGAACCTGAAGAGGATGTTGAAATCCCTGACATTGAGCCTCCAGTTGAAGGTGCTGACATACCGGAAGGCCAAATAGTGATTCAGCCAACGCCAGAGGATGAGGTCAATGTCAACGGTACAGTTCTCAGGGAAAGCAGCAATCTTGCTTCATTGCGTGCTGGATGTTCCTTTTACAAGTTGTCTACAAGTGGTTCAAAGATGAAGTGTTTCAAGAGACTTCTGGAGCATTCAAAGAAGCTTGAACTGGATATGGTGATGGCAGCAGCCAGGGAGTCCCAGCGTTCTCAAGAAAGGCATCCACTTGCACCAGTTTCTGCTGAAGTTCCAACAGAGTATGAACAAGCGCAACACAGGTTAACACACCTTCCATTCCAGTTTTGGTGCCCGTCATGCTTGGCACACCGTGCACGTGCAGACAAGCATGCAAGGACTGGAGAGTCACATGCAGGAGCTGTGCCAACAATCAGCTTTGACTATTTCTTCACGAAATCAGATGGTGCAGCAGCGCGTGAAGGTGAGGCAGACAGCATTACTTCTTTGATTGCAGTAGACAGCCATACAATGTTTGTGACTGCAATTCCGTTGGAAGGTAAGTCTCAGTTGGACCATGCAAACCGTGAGTTGATCAGGTTCATCCAAATGCTTGGACATGGTGAGGTGATTCTGCACTGTGATAATGAGCCAAGCATACTCCAGCTGAAGCGTTTGGTTTTGAGGACACGACAGGCCATGGGTTTGAAGACAAGAGAGAGCAGCACGGTGGCATATGACAAATCCAATTCCCTGGCAGAAAACTGCATTGGTCGTGTCAGACCCCTTGCTTGCAGCCTCATGCACCAGCTTCATGGCAGATTGGGCATTCAACTTCCAACATCGAGTGCCATCTGGAGCTGGTCATTGAGACATGCAGCGTGGCTCATATCACGGTTTTCTGTCATTCGAGGAGCCACTCCACATGAATTGGCATTTGGCAGGACGTTTTCAGGTGAGCTTTGCGAGTTTGGTGAGCCGGTGTTTGGATATGTGATTCCAACTACAAAGACAGCTGCAAAGTGGAAGAGGATGATTTTCTTGGGCAAAGCTGAGACTCAGAACAGCTACGTTTTGTTTGATGGCCAAGCCATTGTTCTATCACGAAGTGTTCGAAGAATCAGCACAACTTGGAGGTCACACATGGCATACTACTTGCACTGCAGATGTTTTTCATGGCAGTTCAAAGCAGGTTTTGGTCCTCGAGTTCTCCCAACAATGAAGAAGGCAGTACCCAAGGCAGTGAGTTTTGACATGCCTTTGGGACCCATCGAGGACAGCCATCTCCATGACAAGGATGCTGAAGATGTGATAGAACATGCAAAAGCTGAACATCAAGCTCAGGAGGAGCAGCGTGTGATGGCTGCTGAAGATCCTGTGCTACAAGCGTTGCAACAGCAGCCACCAGCGTCTGCAGCTGAAGTTCAGGGTGGAACTTCTGAAGATACAGTTCCAAGTGTAGCTTTGCCAAGTGGCCCAATGAATGTGGAAGCTCCAGCTGGTTCAGCGCTTAGTACTGGCCAGGCTGGAGCATCATCAAGTGAGGACCCAGGTCTTGCAGTGCCAGTGACTCCACCGATGCAGTATGTGGAGGTTGATGACAGTCCACGTGCTTCTGCATCTGCCCGTCCAGCCGAGTTTGAGATTGAAGAGGCAGCTAAGAAGCAGAAGACAGAGGATGCAAAGAAACAACGCATCAATCGTTTGAAGATGGACTACGAGAAGAGACTGAGTGAAGTGAAACTGGCTTACAGGGAGTATTTCACAGTTGATGATTACACAACTGACCTGGATGTGAATGATGATGGTTCTGGTGATGAGGATGATCTATGGGCCGGTGAAGACACAGTCAAGTTGGATGGAATTCCCCCAGAGCTTTGGAGTGACGCGCCCATTGACAAAGCACCAGAGATGCCAGAGAAATGGATCGATGATTTGGCTGACAAAGTTGAGGTTCAAAGGCTTTGTGCAATGCGTGTTTTAGTTTCTGCTGCAGAGTTCCAACAAGAACCAACTGGTAAACTCACAACCAAATTTGTGAGAGACTGGCGGCTGAAGTCGTTTGGAGAAGGAGCTGAACAGAAGAAACGTTGGATGCGTCGCTCACGCCTGGTAGCCAGAGAATTTGCCACGACAAAAAGGACAGACACTTACAGCCCAGCAACAGGAGCACATGTGTCAAACATCCTGCCCTTCAAGTATTTGGTGATGAAAGATGCAGTTTCTGAGATGAAGTCAAAGGCAGACTACGATGTGGTCCTTGGTACATTGGATGTCAGTGACGCATTCCTTCAGGTCGATCAAGATCAACCAGTGCTTGTCAAGCTCCAAGGGGAGTCATGGGTGATTTGTAAGAATTTGCCTGGTCAGAGGTTAGGGGCAAAGCAGTGCTTTCAACATTTGCGTGCACATTTGGAATCTTCCATGGGTTTCGAGTTTTCAATGGAACAACCTTGCATGGCGAGAACGCCACAATGCACGATCCTTATCCATGTGGATGATGTGATGTATGCTGGATCACGTGCCTTTTGGAATGAAGTTTTCCTGCCAAACATGAGCAAGAAATTTTCCATATCCCATGATGAGCTGAGAGGAAATGGTACAAGCATAAAGTTCTTGCGCAGGAAAATCACTGAAGTTCCTGGGGGTTTGATACTCACTCCTGGCACAAGCATTGAAAAGGTTGTGAAGTGCTTTGAAGAGCGTTTTGGTTTAGCCAGACAGCAGAAGGTTCCGTGCAATGCAGATTTGCAATTGGCCGACAACTCAGAGAAACTGAATGATGCAGATGCTTCAGCGTTTCGAAGTGTGATAGGCCTTTGCCTATATGTGGGTAGAGAAAGACCTGACTTGGCTTACACCATCAAGGAGTTGTCCTCTATGATGGCTGCACCTACAACAACCTCACTCTTACATTTGCGCAAGCTCATTGGATTTATGAAGTGGGTAGGGGATGTTGGAGTCAGAATGGATGCACCCCAACCTGGAGCTGGAAAGTTCCATTCCAGTGGCAACTGCGCATGGATCCTTGAAAGCATGAGTGATGCCGATTGGAGTTCAAACAAGGCTCATCGCCGCAGTACCTCATGCGGTATCCACATGGTCAATGGATGCTTTGTTTTTGGGAGCTCACGCAGCCAGCGTGTGATTTCCCTATCCAGTTGCGAGAGTGAGCTTCACAGTTTGGTGTCATGCACTTGTGATGGAGTGTTTATTCGTGCCTGTTTGAAGTTTGCACTGGGTTGTGAAATACAGCATGTTGTCTTCACAGACAGCAGCTCTGCACGTCAACTTGCGTGCAGGCAGGGCAATGGAAAAGTTCGACATCTCTCTGGCAAGGTGTTATGGATACAACAAAAGACACAAGACGGCAGCATAGAGCTCAGACAAATCCCAACTTTGGAAAATCTGGCTGACATAGGGACAAAAGTTTTGAACAGACAGCGACTCTTTTACCTTATGCATGAGATTGGTTTGGTCTACGTCCCAACGTTTGAGAATGTGGGACAGGAGGAGCATTCCCAGCATACGGCCAGGCTGGGCACAAAGACTCAACTGAAGAAGATTGCAAGAGCCCTCCTCAACATGTCTCTTGCAATGGGCCTTGAGCCAACCGGAGTTACTGCACAGAAATGTTCAAGCTTGGAGATTCCTCAGAGTGGTTCAGCGTGGGATTTGAAATGGCTTGTTTTCAATGTTGCTTGTCTCATGGTTTTCATGCTTTGTGGATGGTTTGCGGTGAAGCGTGTTTTGCGTTGGCTTGCAATGGTCAAGGGAAAGTTTCAACAGTTGCAGTATGAACTGCAATCAGCGCAAGAGCAACTGGCAGACCATTACTCCTATGCAGCTGACTTGTCAGCAAAACTGGATGAGTGCGTGGAACGTTCAGAAGCAAGGGATGATGCAGTGGATGGCATAGCAGCAAGACTTGCGGTGGTGGAAGAAGAATTGCAGGAAACGGCAGCTGATCTTGAAGAGTCAATCAGTTGTCTACGATATGGACTAATGGAATCAGCTTCTGGATTTGTGAGATTCTCAACTTTGTCACGTGAGCAACGATCGCATATGTTGGTACAAGAGCGTGGGAATTTCACAATCTGGTCTCTTCGAAATGCAGCAGATACAACAGATTCTGTCCATGTCCCAGAACAATACAGAGATGATGGAGAAGAAAATTCAGAAGAAGAAACACTGGAGAATGATGCAACAGTGGAACAATCCCCTGGTGGTGGTGCTACCGCCTTGCTGGAAAACATGAGGATGGACCAGAATGCAGCACTTGCAGGAGAGCGCTGGTTGGAAGCCAACCAAATCCAACAAGCAATCATGGTGCTGCTCGAGGCCACTTCAGGTCCTGAACCAGAAGGACTTACAATGGAGGTGACTACACAGATCAGAAATGTTTTCCAACGCTTGTTTAGGTGGCATCGCAATAGGGGATCAGATGAGCGGGCTGAAAGGTTTCAACGTTATGTCCAAGACATGCATGGCCTCATGCAAGGAGGCACTTGAGAATTTTCAACTGGAAGAATGGGTGGTCAGACAGCAGGGCTGACTATCACGTTTGGAAAGGTGAAGATGGAATGAAAATTTTTCTGGACTGCCATGTGAGCCTTGCATCAAATGGCAGAGGAGGAGTACAAAAGTTTGTGGAGCCTACTCATTCCTCATAGCATGGCAGTTGAAGCAAGGATGAAACGCACAAATCGAGATGAAACAGCATTTCACTTTCATGGCATTCATGTGAACACCACTTGAATTGCACATATCATCAAGGCCCTTTTGGCTTGGAAAAAGACAGCGGCATTTTGCACGTTTGTTTCGCATCTTCGCTTTTTCCTCGCCAGCTGTGGATGCCGTGGGGTGTCTGTCGGCCTGAGTGCCATATTGCGAGATCAGGAGCCGGGGGGATGTGCCTGGAACCCGACCGCCATGTCGGAGCAGGAGGCTGAGGAGTCGGTTTGGGCCCGAAGTCATGCTAGAGAGGAACCTACACAGAATGCAACGGAGGAAAGCGCCAGACAAAATAGCAGAATATGTGTCAGAGAACACAAAAAAAAAAGAAATAAATCTATACTATATAGAATGCAACAATTCTTGCTAGAATATAAATACAGAAGGCGGAATATAAATATACCACATGTACCACCAGATGGTATGGCAGAAGCTATGTCAAAATGATGTATCAGGGCGGGGATGACTCGAGGAAAATATTTTTAAAGGTCGCGTCCCAAAATGTAAAAAAAATAGGCAAATTTTTGGAACGTAGATCCCGTTGGATTGACCACCAGTTTTTCTGGGAAGAACTCTGGTATGCTTATTGCGGTACATCATGACGTTCCCATGGCTCTGTTAATGTAGTTCACAGACCTTCGTACTTAAGTCGTTGTTTTCCTGAAACCACCTTAAGCCGTGCCCGCTGCACGGGCGCAAAAAAAAATATCCCTGGGTCCGTGTAGACATCCAATTCGAATCCCATTTCTTCTGGTTGAGAAATGATCGAATTTGTCGGCATGCAGGAAGTGGAGTCATTTTGTCTCTGCGCCAAATTCTGGGAAGAAGGCATGCTTGTGTTGTGCACGCTTTTGGTCTGGCACGTAATGTCTTTTTGTTGCGAAACGATGCAGCTGGAATGGTTGAAATCGTTGACCCCACTCCGGAATGAATTTCTATATGGTGGACAAGGGTTGTCCAGCTAAATGTAAGCAATCCACCAAACAGTAAAGGAACCCGGGTTGCCGCAAATGCATTTGTAGGTGACTGAGTGTTGTCGCCGGCCTGCTGATTCATTAATTTATTTTTTTCGCCACAAGTTTGCATTTCCTCAACGATCATGTTTGCCGCCGATTTCCTCAACCATCCTGTGTTTCAGAGCGCGCCATCCAGCGCATTCATCAACTCGGTTCCGCGCTTCTGATTCCCGAAAGATTCCGTACCAACATTCTCCGCGCTTGATACCACGAATTGGATCAAACAGAACCTCCACCGTGATTAGGTAGGTCCCTCCTCCAAACGACTAACAAACTATGAAACGAGCGTGCCACAAATACCAACCACGTATTCGACGTGTTATAACGTGTTTCAAACGAGATAGCACTCCGTCTTTTAAATCGTTTTTTTTTTGTTTCTCGTCCACCACGTGAAGGATTATGTTTGGAATCATACTCAACTCGCCGATCCTTATGAGGACCAACTCGCACCTCCTCAATCTCCATCCGTTACTCCCTTTACAGTGTTTTGAAGTCTATGGAACCTTCCGTCGCACAAAGGCTGGTCGTGCACCAGGTCGTGACAATCATGGGAACGCTTCTCCTCCTCCGTCACCCGCTCAAAAGAATACCCTTCCCTCATTACTCATTACAATGATTGTTTCTTCCTGGGCATTTGCCCCCAACCAGTGGAAATCCAACAAAATCATTATGACCCATGTCGCTCTTCCAGTTATCGCCCCATTTCACTGGCCAACTCCATTTAGAAAATTTACGCCTGCATGATACACCAGAAATTTTGCCATTCCATCGATCCTTCCCCCAACCTCAACTTCAAGGCTTCCGCCAAAACCGTTACCTTTCTACTAGTAACTGTTAGTATTTTTTCTGCGCCGTGTTATGGCAATTTTTGAAATCGGTTTCAGTGTATATTCCCTTCTTGGATAATGCGCATGGTCGAGTCGTGCCGCGACGTGTTGAACAAAAAATTGATGATATCCCAAAAAACTGACACGGATGAACTAACAGAAACAGTCCGAATCATGACGGCAACCCAGAATTGCTCATTTTCTTGCTGGTACGTCGTTGTGGCGCGAAGCACATTTCCAAGTCAAAATGTACAAAACACACCATGCTCGGAGCATTTTTGAAGTTGAGATGTTGCGAAAGTGTACGCCGTTGTGGCGCGAAGCACATTTCCAAGTCAAAATGTACAAAGCACACCGTTCTCGGACCACTTTTGGAAGTTGAGATGTCGAAAACGTGCACGCCGTTGTGGCGCGAAGCACGTTTCCAAGTCAAAATGTTTAAAACACCACATGTTCGGACCACTTTTGGACGTTCAGATGTCGTTTCGCGTGGCCGGCGCAAGGGATTGTGCATCTGGTCAAAAGTGTTTCTACAAACGATGGCAGGCGTGGGGCATGTGAAGAGGATCTGGAAAGATGCATTTTCCCTGGCAGGCGCAGTAATCCCTTCTCCCTAATACTAAACGCCCCCCCTAATAATAAACACTGCAAGTAGGTTTTAGTATTAGAGGGGTATTTATTATTAGGGAACCAAATCGAAGTCATGTTATTCATGCATTATAATGGAGGAAGGGATTAAAATCAATAAAAAATATCTTTATAATTATATAACACAATTAAAAAATTACCAAAAATGGGATTTCGAAGCTTCCCCCTGATACTAAATTAAAACCCTTAATGCTAAAAACTATTTTTTCCGATCCCAAAATAAATTAAATTTCTTTATACAACGCAATTAAAATATTGCCAAAAATGGGATTTCGAAGGTTCCCCCCCAATATTAAATTAAAACCCTTAATAATAAAAACTATTTTTGCTGATCTCAAAATCAATGAATTTTCTTAATATAACGCCATTCAAATATTGTCAAAAATGGGATTGCGAAGCTTCCCCCTAATACTAAATTAAAACCCTTAATGCTAAAAACTATTTTTTCCGATCTCAAAATAAATTAAATTTCTTTATATAACGCAATTAAAATATTGCCAAAAATGGGATTTCGAAGCTTTCCCCTAATACTAAATTAAAACCCTTAATGATAAAAACTATTTTTTCCGATCTCAAAATCAATTTAGATTTCTTTATATAACGCAATTAAAATATTGCCAAAAATGGGATTTCGAAGCTTTCCCCCTAATACTAAACACCCCGGGGTTGACTAGTTTTTAGTATTAAGGGGGGAAACCCACAAATGGCACGTTGATTTTTAAATTGTTTTCTAAAGGGGATCAATTAAAAATCAAATTGGCCAATCTGAAATTTTCAAAACTTGGAGATGGACACTAGTTTTAGTATTAGGAGGGGGTTTAGTAATAGGAAGAAGGGATTACAACAGACATGTTTATATTCATTAGAGATGTTAGGAGGCCAGGGCCCTGATTTCCTGAGAGGGGTTGCATTTTGGAGCATCAGATCTTCAGGTTTGCTAAGATGATTTTGACAGGTGCAGCATTTCGTATGACCTGGCATCACTTTTTCGTGGCAAGTGCAACACTTCAGAGACATGGACTGGAAAAAATGCAAAACGCATTTGGTACGAGGGCGTCAGCTCTGCACTCAACGTTCTATTATTGAAGGAAGTCTCGCAGAATTGCTTCGTTTTTGATGTTGCCAGCTTCAAACATTGAGGAAGTCTGGCAAAATTGTTTCGTTTTTGACGTTGCCAAGTTCAAAATTGAGGAAGCCTGGCAAAATTTCTGCGTTTTTGATGTTGTCAAAATCAAAAACTGAGGGAGTCTCGCAGAATGGCTTCGTTAGCTGCAGATAGACAGATAGATAACTACAACCACAACTACAACTACCATTGCACTACACTACATTACACTACACTACACTACATTACACTACACTACACTAATTACACTACATTACGGCTACAACTCCGCTACACAGCACTACAACTACAACTACAACTGCGCTACACCGCACTACACCCAGCAGTTGTGGTGAGGTGACCACTGCAACCATTGCAGCCACTCCAAAAACACAACTCCAACCATCTTTCGGTCCATCAGTGGATTCGCTCTGCCACTGTGATTCGCAACAGCCAACCTCTCATAGGTTTCCTATTTTTGAAACTTCCGCCTCGGCCTTGTGCGGTACTACTGGTATTCATTCACTCAAATTGATTCACTCATATTGACTCATTTCATTCATTCATTCATTCATTCGTTCGTTCATTCATTCATTCATTCATTCATTCATTCATTATCATTCATTCATACATTCATTCATTCACTCATTCATTCACTCATTCATTCACTCATTCATTCATTCATTCATTCACTCATTCATTCCATTTCATTTCATTCCATTCCATTTCATTTTCATTTCATTTCATTTGCATTTCATTTCATTTTCATTTTCATTTTCATTTTCATTTCATTTTCATTTTCATTTCATTTTCATTTCATTTTCATTTCATTTCATTTTCATTTCGTTTCGCTTCGTTAGGTTTCGTTTCATTTCATGTCCTTTCATTTAATTTAATTTCATTTCATTTCCATTTCATTTTCATTTCATTTTCATTTCATTTCATTTCAATTCATTTCAATTCATTTCAATTCAATTCAATCCAATTCAATTCAATTCATTTCATTTCATTTTTTCCATTTCTTTTTATTTCATTTCATTGTCATTTTCATTTCATTTCATTTCATTTTCATTTCATTTCGTTTTCATAGCATTTCATTTCATTTCATTTCATTCATTCATTCATGCATGCTGCATGCATGCATGCATGCATTCCTTCCTTCCTTCCTTCCTTCCTGCCTTCCTTCCTGCCTCCCTCCCTGCCTCCCCCCCTCCCTCCCTCCATTCATTCATTCATTCATTCATTCATTCATCCATCCATCCATCCATCCATCCATCCATCCATGTATCCTCTTTTCAATCATGCTCCCATTGTTCATCTTTCATTCTTTCCAGAAGTGTTGACGATGCGCCCTTGGAGACCGCCTTGATGGGGAAAACAAAACAAGGGAAGCAGAAAGCAGAACCAAAGCAAAGGCAAGGACAGAAACACGAACGACAGCTAAGCAAAGACAGTTCTTGTCAGGAGGGCAAGAGGAAGAAGGCGATGGCAAGAGCAAAATTTCATGGTTGAATGGCAACGGCAAAAGTCAAGGGCAACAGTTTCAGTCTGAAGCGACATGCTTCTGATGCAATGGATGAGGGCACTATGCCAGGGATTGCGTTAGCGATCGGTGAAAATGGTTGGAAAAGTTGGAGTCCCAGCAACCAAGGCGCTTTAAGTAGGACAAAGGCCGCCGCCCCTGCAAGCCCACAAGATGCAGTTTTTTCCCCTTCCGGAAAGCGAACGTCAGGACAACATCCTCTCATGCTCAGCAAAGCAACCAGGCGTTGCAGGAAAGAACGTTTTTTTTGAGCAGACGTGAGCAGGCAAGTCGTGGACGAAGAAACGGCGTTGCCGTTTTGTATCCCAAGTTTGTTGGAAGTATATACTCAAGCATCGATCGTCAGGATATGAAGTTTTGACTTGTGCCGTTTATTTTTGTTTTTCTTCTAGTTGCCGATGACTGGAACCTACCAGCCAAACAAACACCTTGTGTTGTTCGTGTTTTTTTTGTTCTTGGTCTTATTGCACGGGGCAAGGTGCAGTTCCTCTTCCCTCGTAACCAGTAAAACAAGAACTTTGTTTTTTTCGCTGTTGTTGGTGTAGCTGTTTGTTGCTGATGCTGAGGGGCAAACCGGAGGGCCCAGCCAACACAATTAATTTTTTCACACCATAAACATCCAGAAGAACAGCAGCAGCAACAGTAACAACAACAACAACAACAACAAGAACAAAAGTACAACAAAAACAAGAAAAAAACAACAAAACATAGTAACTAAGTACCGACTGCGACAATAGCAACAATAGCAACATTGGCAACAATGGCAACAATAACAACAATAGCAACAATAGCAGCAGCAGCAGCAGCAACAACAACAACAACAACAGCAGCAAAAGCAGCAACAGTGTGCGAAAGGTTTTGGTGAACACACTAAAAACGTTTACTTTGATATTTGACAACCTTGTTTTGTCGTTTTCGTTCTCTCGGGGCCCAGGGGGTGTATTTCTCGGTGTGATCTTCCAACTATTGGATTGACTCATTTTTCGCTCAGAGGTTCGTGTTGCAGTTGGCCTTTTTGCCTGCTACCGGGACCGATATTGTGGTGCATGTGTTGGCCCAAATGAAAAAGGACATTTGAGTGGCAAAAAGTTGTATACATCTTGTGTTTGTTGCGGACGCTGAGATGGCAAGCGAAAAAAGAATTGATGACATCTTGTGCTGCTCAAATGCAAATGGAGGTCGGTGATGAGTCTTTTCTTTGAATTGTGGCATCTGCAGTTTGTGTTTTCTGCTTCCAAGGCAAGATGGAAAGCACATCAGCGAAAGTGGAACTCTACAAAACGAGCAAGGTTAAACTTCCGATGGCCGAACTGGATTATTTGAAGCAACTTTGCATACACTTAGTTGTGGTCAGGGTTTGGTAAGTGGAAAGGTGGATTGGTCATTGTTGGCTGTAGTTTTCGTGCGTTTCCTCTTGCCTTTCCCATTGCAGGCGGAGCATGCATTTGCTGTAGGCCAAAGGTGGTGAGGTAGGTCGTGCCGTTGTATGCAACATATTGTTGGTAATTGCAGGGAAGGTAAGGTTTGCAGGGTTGTAGTTGTAGATGATTTATGTGATACATATTTCATGTGGTAAAATGCATGGCGAACATTATAGAATCATATTGATCAAGGTGCAAAAAGCTCTGACTGCATCCTGTTTTTTTTCTCAAGCGCGTATGGGGCTCCAGCAGCTCTTTCAAGGGTTCCTCCGGGCTTTTTGACCGGTTTCTGGGGTCTTCAGTGTCCCATCCACTCCTCGGGCTCTCCTGGCTTCTCTTTCTCCTGATTGGATTCATCCGGGTTTTCTCACCTGCTTCTTCCTTTGCCTGTGGATTTTCTTCTCTGTGCCATCGAACCAATCGTCACCAGTTGCCGGGGCACCAGCCCAACTTGCGGTCTTCCGGGCCAGACAACGGCTTGCAGGGCATAGGCCCTTGCATGAGTGATAACCCTCTTGACCAGGTTTCAGATTTGGTTCGAGCCTTGAATACGCTCTCGCTTGCACTTGAAAATAACCCGCAGCAAAGAGCACCAGCTGCAGCGTCCGCTGCCCCAGCTGGATCGTCACCAGCCAGGGAAGATAGCTTTGAACTTATCACTGAGGAACCTTCGCCCTCTCAGGTCCAAGGTATCAGGACTCAGCCAGTGCAGATTGCCTACAACAACAACTCCTTTGCGGAGACAATTCCTCCTGTGCCTCATTGGATTCTTCGTGATTGCCAGTCGTTGGTTGCCGGAGAGCTTGGGAAGCAGGCTTTTGAACAACCCCCACTTTGCAAGGCAGAGTCAGGACACCTCGAGCATCTCCGAGCCTTCCACTTCGTCCAAAGGTCTACGTCATCCTTCGAGCACCTGGATTGGAAGCACCAACAAGAGTGTCAAACGCTTCGGATTTTTACAGGATCACAGGACGCCTGGAAGGAAGCAACGTGGTGTGCCACTCTTTCCCATCATTGTCTGAAGCCAAGGCCTATTGTGAAGGAGCCGGATTCCGCCTCCCTTCACAACATCAATGGCGCTGATCCCAAGAAGGTCCCTGGCCGATCTGCAGACGATCAGGACCACTCTATCTACATGCAGGCGGCTATAGTGTTGTTCAGAGAGGGGGAAGCGCTTCTTGCACTCCCGGGCCTGGCTATCTCCGACGAGGTCTTGGACTCCTATGCAGCTATGATCGACCCTGCATGGTCAGGAGGCATTGGTAGGCCCATACTGCCGAGTAGTTTGCCGACTGATGGACCTCGATCAGGATTTGGAGCTGGATACTCAAGCGGAGGTCCTCCTAGTGGACATGGATTGGGCTCAGACCGAGATCCTGTTGATGGACTTTCAGCCAGCTCAAGAAGCACACCAGGGAGCCGTTCCCTTCGAAGAAGGACTGCATCATGCCATCCCGATACCCTCTCAAGTGCTGGGTCTGGCCCGAGATTGGATTGCAGCTCAAGAAGAACAGGAGAGGCTGGACTACCACACGGCCCAACAAAAAGCGGTACCTGTCACCCCTGGAGGTATCCCGCAACTTGGCACTTCGCCCAAAGGCAAGCCGCCAGGGCCAAAAAGAGCTGCTCCCAAGAGAGCATCACTGCAGAATCAGGTCGAGACCTTGTTGGGGGCTTTGCCAACCCTGACTCTACAGTTGGATCGCGTCAGGAAGCCTTCGAACAGAACATGGCGGGTGCTCAGCCCTCAGTCCCTAGAAGGCCTCCATCAACCGGCAGTGTCAAGCGTCATTGCTCCCAAGCTTTGCTTCTCAGATAGGTCCACCTCCTAAGACAAAGGGCTTCGAGACTTCGCCAACAGCACACCTCCGAGCTTTGCAAGAGGACGAGCCGATAGATCTCAAGGCGGAGGTGGATGGCCGTCCATTGGAAGTGGATCCCACTCAACATCCCTATGCAGAGGCACTACTTCAGCAGAGCAGGGCCTTGGTCTCTTTGGTCTCTCACCTCAGCTCGGCCTCATCGGATCCCATGCGGAGTTGACAGGCAGTTCCTCCGGACTGGGTGAAAGGTGCAGCCGGGCGAGAGAGATTGCAACGGGAGCTTGCCCAGCAGAACGGCTAGTTCTTTTTGAAGGTGTGCCAAGCAATTCACCGCAGACAGAGTCCTACGACAGCTCCTCCAGACAGCCTAGAGAATGTGGGCAACACAAGCCTTATGACCTACTTGGAACGGTATGGAGGCTTTGGTGCACACCGAGAACTGGGTCTGGTGATCTGGAGCGTAGCTCGTATTTTCGAGGCAGCGCAGGACAATAACATGGGTGCAGTGAGGGATCATACGGCACTACTTGCCGTGATGCTGGAACAAACCAACATGGACGGCAATCAGTGGGGAGTTGCATGGATGCTGGGCCCGAAAATCCTCCTCATTCTCTATAAATAAACCACGGAGCTTCTGCAACGGGAGGTCGCAGAGCCTTCGCTCCACTTTGCTCCCAACAATGGGCCACCACAGCCCTAGCTGTGCTGACGGAGCAGGAAGTGTTGGCGACAAAGAGGTCCGAAGCTGCCCAACCGAAGCCAAAGTCAAGCAGCGAGCAAAACCCAGACCAGAGGCCAAAACCAAGGCCAAAGCCAAAGCGGCGGGGGAACAATCCAGATCCACCTGCCAGCTCAGACACAACCTAGCGCGCGCCAATCAGGAGCCAACAGCAAAAGCCTCGACAGCTGATTCTCCTGTCGTCCCGAACCAAGCCTGGGCGGTTTGAACACTCAGGTCCTAAATTCAACAGCAAGACACACAGCCTGAAGCTTTTGAGTCTTGCGATGCGCAGCCTGGTGTTTCCAGGCCAAGTTCCTCTTCAACTTCGGCACCTTTCTCCAGCTCTGATACCAAGTGGACTTCTGACATTTCTTCATTCAGTTTTTCTTTCACAGATTGGTGTATGAGCCTTTGCCGAAAAGCTTTGAAATGCAGAAGCCCTTTTAGTAGGTTTCTTGCCAGCACCCTGGTTCTCCTGACGTGATAGGCCCAAAGCCCCTTCCACCGCACTGTTCCCGTTGCCTTTGCCGAGTAGCTTTCGTTCCCAAGCTTTGATGAGGGCCATGCATGTTGTAGTGTGTGCATTAAATTATACATACTGCTCCCGTGGTACACCTCCCTTGGATTTGCTCCGGAGGCAGCCAAATGAGATTCAGCTCCGTGCTTTTCAGCACCTTGAACTGCTTTTGAGTGCGTGTGACCCTGGACTCCCAGTTGAGGTAGCTTCATCGGGTCGAAAGAATTTGCAGTTGCTTGCCAGGCTACAAGAGTCGACAGCTGCTGCAGATGCACTTGGTTTCAGAGAAAGCCCATACCACCAGCATGCTTCAGGGCATCAAGTAAAGGTTGACAATTCTGGCGACCCCAAGCTTTCTCCTTTCTCAGAGGGCAGACTTGAGAGGCTCAAGATCTCAGGCACCGGTCACTGGAAGGCAGAAGAGCATATTTCACCTGAGTTTTACATGCCTTTTCTTGAGCCCAAGATTTTAGAATGCGATGTTCCAGTTTATGATCGAGGCGTTCCAGACACAGCTCGTGAAAAACCTCGGCCATTTTCGATCTCCTGATCAAATGGGATTCTTTGGATTTGCTGAAGCTTCATCCGGCTTCACAAGTTGGACTTTCTCCTGACCGGAAGGTTCAAATTTTTGGAGCATTTAAAGATAGCCTGTATGACCGACAGATAGGAGATGGCCGCCGGCAGAACGGATACGAGTCAAGGATCCCAGGCCCCAGTAAGGATCTTCCAACTGCAGCTTTGTTGACTAGGCTTCAGGTTGCTCCCAAGCACGGGGTCAAGATCTGCATCACCGACCGAGCTGATTTTTACCACCAAATCGGAGTCTCCGATGAACGAAGCCAAACGAACTGCGTATGGCCAGCCTTCTGCCTTGGAGATTTCGAGGGCACAAAGGCCCATGCTGCGCTTCTTGCAAAGGCGTTGAAGAAACCTCGCAAGCTTGATCGAGCTGTCTTCGGAGATGCGCTGAATGGTGTCTCCCAGGAAGATCGATGCAGATACGCTTGTGTTGGAGCTTTCGGAGCAATCCTGCAGGGAGACCAGCTTGGAGTTGAAATTGGGATAGACTCACATGCAGGAGTTCTCAAAAGCCATGGGCTTCTTGGTTCTGATGAAAACCTTGTCAGTTCTCGCCTTGTCCGACCCTCAGATGTTCACCAAGGGCTAGTGATTGATGACTATTTTGCCATCGCCCAAATTCCTGTAGGTCAGCTCAAGACTCAAGGTGATGCCAGCTTCCGTAGGAGCAAGGCCCATGAAGCCTTCCGTAGAGCTAAGGACGCATATGCTTCAGAGAGCTTGAAGGGCTCAGACTTGAAGGATATCATAGAGCAAACCAAGGCCACTGTCATTGGGGCTGAAATTGACTCATTGGTTTCAGCCTTTTGCTTCCGTAGGTGTGCCATGTGTTTGCTTTCGAGGGTTTTTCGACCGAACATCCAGTGCTTTGGCCTCTGAGTAGGGCTACAGCTGATGAGTTTGTGCTTTCTGCCATTTTGTTGCCAGTCCTTGCATCAAACATCCAAGCTCCAGTTCTCCAGAGTGTTTTTGCCAGCGATACCTCGAACCACAAAGGGGCATTTTGTCAAGCCCCCCTGCCGGAACCAGTTGCTACTCTTGTGTGGCAGTCTGGTGATTTCAAAGGGGGATATCTCGAGCCATTTCCCCTCAGTTCATCCGTTCTCATGATGGGCTTGATGAATCAGAGCTCGCAGAGGCCCTATTTGCCTGGACTTGAGGCACCTCCTGACATAGCACCCAGCCGCACACTTGCCCACTTGCCCAGTGTTTTGACTTTATTGAGATTTGTGGCGGCTCTGGTGTCTCGAGCGATGAAATGAATAGGCGTGGTTTTTGTGTAGGTCCAATAATCGACATTACATATTCCCAGCAGTTTGATTAGCTTAAGACAAATGTGCTTGGATGGCTGATCTTCTTGATTCAGCATGGGCGCCTCCGATCTTTTGCCGTGGGACCGCCATGCACATCATTTTCGCCTGCTGCACACCCGTGTGTGCGATCGTGCAGCCAACGTAGAGGGTTCTGCCAGCAAGATCGTAAGACTTGGGTAGGTAATCGATTGGCTTTCGCTGCTCTTTGCCTCTTGCTTGTAGCAGCAACTACAAACACTTTGGCCCTTGGAGAACAACCTAGAAGAGGCAAGATGGCTTGGCTTCCAGGGTGGCAATTTCTGCTTATGTTGCGGAACATCATTGAGACCTACACGGCATCATGCTCCTTTGGTTCCCTTTTCCAAAAAGAGTTTCGCTTCCTGCCCTGCAACGTGGTCCCTCAGGGCATTTGCCGCCCATGTACAAGAGACCACAAGCATGTGAAGATAGTAGGGGCTCTTACCAAAGGATCAGCTGTTTATTGCCCTAGACTTGTGCGTGGCTTGGGTGAGATGTTCGAGCGTCACCTCAACCATGGTCAGAAACTTGAGAAGGCGTTTGATTTAAAAACTGAAGGGCTTGAGTCACCTTTAGTAAATGACATCGCAAAGAATGCTGAGTGGGCCGTTGGTGCTGCATGGCCATGGTCAGGGATTAGATATGCATATCAATATTTTTGAGCTAGCTTCCACCCTTCAGGTTGTCAAGAGGATTGCACGACGAGGTGGAGGTCGTTTCCCAGTTTTGGTTGTTTCTTTTGTGGCCTTGAGAGCATTAGCCAAAGGAAGAACAGCTTCGAAGGCACTGGCGCCGCTTCTAAGAAAGATCATGGCCTTGTCCGTTGCCTTTGACTGTTACGGTGTCGGTTTGTTCTGTCCTACCCGTTTGAATCCTTCTGATGATCCAACACGATCTGTTCCTCTTAGAACTCCATGCAGTGACAAGCCAGCTTTCCAAACCTTGCCAATCTCAGAGCTCTATGGACTTTCCGGGCTTCCCAAAACCAAGCGATGGGCCGCAAATTGGGTCGCCCTTGTGATAGGTTTGTCCTGCCGTGGTTTTCTTTCAATCCCAGGTACCTCCCCTGATGAATGGAGGATGCGTTCCAGCCAGCTTCCCGTTGGATTTCATGAATTTCATGAATTTTCTGACTTTGGGCTATCCTGGGGAGGGCCCGGGCAGTGGTTTTCTCCTCTTCTTTTGGATTTTCTTCCTTGGCTTAGTTGTAGTTAGGTCTCCTGTGCCAAGCCATGGTCTTTTGCCGCGGAACGCTGAAGACGTCAAGCGAGCTGAACGGCGGGGAAGTATCATGCTTGATCTTGGAAGACCGGTTCAACAACTGACGAAGAACAACCGTGAGCGACTTCTGGGTCTTTTCAGTGGCTGGTGTACCTCAAGGGGAATAGACTTTGACGGTCTGCTCCGGGATGCGCCGAGGACCCCAGAGGTCGTTGCCAAAACTTATCAGAGTATGGCCAAGCGCTTTTTTCTGCAGGGAGGCCTGACAGTCACTACAGCGAGACCATCAACGCCAGGGAAGAGCCATATGAGCATCACCTTGCTTGCCCAGCAGTTGTGCTGCTAGGAATGGTTGCTACGGCATTGACCTGGAACTGGCCGTTGGTTGCAGGTGTCATTGCAATTTCCTGGTCTGCAATAACACGGATAGGAGAGGTACTGACGGCATTGCGTCGAGACCTTGTGCTACCATGTTAGGGATGGATTACACTGACATGGTATGCTTGATTGCCGAGATCTTCAAGCGGTTGCAGCCTCACCAACGGCTCTGGCCATTTTCAGGTCAGACTTTGCGTGACAGCGAGCTTGTAAGAAGGAGAGGCCGATGGTTAGCAAGCAGGACGATGGAAATTTACCTGCAGGAGTCTGCTGCTGTCACTTTCTTTTCGAGCCAGTCACCAGACACCAAAGCTCGAATCCTTCAAGCTGCTCAGAGTTTTCCAGAGGTGTCCGCCAGGGCTAGAGCTTTTCTGCGATGGTCCATTCCCAGTGAATCATGGTGGCATCTGCTTACAGATCGACAGACGGGTGAAATTGGTGTGGATGAAAAGTTCCAGTCTGGATAACGCCAAATGGGCCAACCAGACAGTGTACAAGATGCAAACCGAAGAGGAACCAGAAAAGAACAGCGCGCTTGAAGAGCTAATCAAATTGCCAAAGGACATTTAGTTCGTAAACTTCTGAGTTTCGGACAAATGTCCAAAGTCAGTTTTCACACACCCAAATCATGTCAAGTAGTTGTGAGGTGAAACGGTGGGTCACACGAACGATCGCGAGTGAAGGAATCTAAGTGCGCGAATTGTCGTATTTTTACAGGTATGGTGGCTCCAGGGGTCGCCAAGGGAGGGTCTTTGTCTCCGCGGTTGCGGGCCTTGATTTGGAAGCGCAAGCTCGGTTTGCAGTTCGAAATGTTAAAAGACTGAGGCGTTCCGAGCGCGTTTGGAAGATGAGAGCGCCAAAAAAAACGCACAGTACTGTAGCAAGAGCCCGACTTGCAGTTTAACAGTAAAGTTTAACAGTTTAACATATTAAACAAAAATTAGGTGCGCGGACTGGCGCGGAGCACTTTTGGAAGATCAGGTCGGAAAAACGCACGAGAATATAGCGTGAAGTCTGCACAGTCTGCTCGCAAGTTGGTCGATTTGGTGCGGGGTACTTTCTATGCCGGATTGGAGAAGAGATGGCTCAGCGAAGAGGTGGCCTAGACTTACAGAAGATTTGGCTTAGGGAATGGAGGGCTCAACCGGCTCAACCAAGAAATAGCTCATTTCAGTCATTCATTTACCGTATTCATTTGTTCACTCATGTGTTTAGTCTTTCATTGCTTGATTCATTCATTGATTCATCCATTAAGTGAGTCACACATTCATGGATGCACTCATTCATTGATTCTTTGATTGATTCGTGTCATTGATTTCATGTCATTTCATTGGCATCTGAGTAACCGTTTGCGCAGTCATTGATGCACATTGCACATGACAACCTCAATGTGTCATTCCTTGTGCGTTTCACGCAGTGTTGTTTTGAAACTTCCGACCCGGCGCGGCGAAGCCTCATTGCAATAGGGTCTACATAATACCAGATAGTGCTTCGCCGCAAAGCACTATCTGGTATTATGCAGTACGTATTACAATGATGGGACCTTTTTGCGCAAACCTGCAAGATTGCAATGATTGGATTTTTTTTTGCGCGGACCTGCATACGCCAACTTTAAAAGAAAAAACCGCATTAACATAATTTAAGTATACCAACCTACGTCAATGAGGTTTGCGATGATGTTACAGCTGCTTTCATCACCTATCCATACAGTCCCTTCTTGATCTCTGCGTAATTACTTTTAATCCAAACATGGCGCAATGGCCCCGAGCAACTCCAACCATATCATGAGGGTACTCAAATCTGCCAACATTCGCGTGCTCGGGACGACGGGGTTCGGGATGGCAAAAAGTGCAGTCGTCCAGGTCTTTGGCACGCTGCCATGCCCCGCACGCATGAAAGGAAATCACCAGCCGGATGTAAAACCTGCAACGATTAGGTGCAATACAATGAAAACTATTAGCATGGCCACTGCCACATGACGTGTGTTTCTCCTACTTGGGGCCTATATTTGTGGAATTCACAGCGAAAAGATGTGTGACCCTCTTACTGTAGCCACGTAATCGACGTAATCTTGTCAATGCATTTCTGTTAAGGACTTTGGAAGATGCCAGGGATTTCATGACGATGATGGTGACGAAAACTAGTGAGAATCGCCAACAACTTGCAGACGCACGGATGCAAAATTACAGCATGCAGTGCATGCAGCATGCATTTTGTTCTGGCAATCAGCCAATCATTAATTTCGGAAGTTGATTCGATCACACTGCAGCCAAAACCTTTTTTCTTTCACAGTACTGGCTGCAGCACACCGATCTTATTCGCATGAGATTTGTACAGTTCGGCATGCATCCAGCAAGGACATCTTCGGGGGCGACTGTTCTCGAATTGCCCGCATACGGACTGTCCTGGATGAAGTGGTCTTGTCGGAAATGAACTGCCAGGACCAAAGGGTGCTCACCTTAGATTTTGATGTGCCTGGCTTGTGGAGGTTTCAATGCTTACATTGTTCGCTCAGTACTGGTACCTTCAATTGGTTGTGCCAGGTTCGTACTTGCACAGAGGCTTGCGTCACATGGCAGCAGACAGATGCAGTCAGCTTTCATCGCAGTACTTGATGGAAAGAAACTTCCTTTTCGCTGAGACATGCCAGCGAGTGATCAGATGCTATCATGTGGCTAAGTGCATGGGTAAGGGACCCCGTTTTTTTGTTTTTTCTCCCACGCTTATGATTCTTGTTGCATGAATTGCTTTCCTTATTATGAGCTGCTTAAGCTGCTAGAACGGCTCTGCCGGACTGAAACTAGCGAAAATCCTGTGAGTGGCTGAGGAGACCATAGAGAAAGTGCTGGAGGTGCGGCGAGCCGTTCAACATGCCCATGCTGCCCATGAAAGCACGAAGAACGATATGGGAATCAAATGGAATCAACAGGCGACGTGCAGAAACACTAAAATCCGTGCAGACAATTTCAAATGTGCCAGTAGATGTATTCACACAAAGGTGCTCGCTCACACACGCACAGATGCATGAAAAAAACATGATGCACAAATACAGTTCCTGTGTCTCTGAAAGCACAGATGCCTTAACACACACACACATACAAATGCATAGCTATTAAATTACATTTGCCTGCGCTCATGCCCATGAACATGCACTGGATGTGGGATCTCACGTGGCACTCTTGTTTGCAAGAATTGTTGAATGGCAATAAATAAATGAATAAATAGATAAACAAATCAATCAATAAATAAATAGATAAATAAAAAATAAATATATAAATAAATATATAATAAATATATAGCATGTATATATATATGCATGCATATATGTTCATATGGCATTGCATCATATTCAAAACATATTTTGTCAGATGGTAGGGCACATGTTCAGGCATGCCAATTTGAATGCGAAATTGATTGCAGAATCTTCTTACCTTGGCATTTGTGACCCACAGTGGCCGCATAGCTTAGCAAATCGTAACCCTCACACCAAACCTACAGAATAAGAGTAGCAAATGCAATCGCGTTTCTATTGCTTTTGTATCGATTCTTGACTGGGAAGACTCCGTCAAGCTCTCTGAGGATATGGGACTTGGATGGTGCCTGAAGAAAGCCCAAAGTGAGGAAAAGGCCAGGGCTCGGAGTGTGCTTGTAGAATTTTGTAGAAGCTTGTGCTTGGAAGTGACTTGCGGAAAATCGCACGAGAGTTCGCCTCCTGGCCATTCTGATTCGACGACATATTCCGACAACGTATAGCATTATAGATTATAGCAGCATAGGAGAATGATAGCAGCATTAAAGCAGCATAATTATGGCTCCCTGTGGCACAATTCCTGGATTGGCTGGGTGGTTTGTCTTGAGCTAGCTGGTTGGCTGCTTTGTGAATGCTTGTCTCCCCTGGGCCGCTTCTTGTTCAGGCCAGCTTCACAAAGAGGCGTTCAAGCAACTTTCCCTCAAGCAGAATTGTTGCCCGAATTCAATTCAATCAAAACCAATACACACACGCACACACGTATATGCGTATATATATATATACACACATCTAATTCTATATCTAATGTCTCATGTCTGATGTCTAATTTCTAATGTCTCTGATGTTTGATATTTGACGTCTCATGTCTAACGTCTCTGACTCATGTCTGATGTCAGATGTCTAGTAGTCTGATGCCTATATAACGATACAAAACCCATGTTCACCGGTGCAAGTGAGACACTTTGGCCGGTGAAGTGAGATTCCACCCTCAATGTATGTCTATGTATATATTTATATGTGTATATATGTCTATGTATATCTATGTGTATGTGCATATGTACATGCATACGCATATGTATATGAACATGTATATTTATATGCATGGCAGCAGGCGCATACACATACAATATAGTTTATATACTTAAATATGTGTACACAAACTGTTCATTCATACACGTTGAAACTGTTGCTGCCCATCTCGCGATAAACCATAAAGTCATAAGTGCAACAGCCACGTGGGCCAAAGTCGTGAAGGTGCTTTAACATTTTTTGAGGCATTGGATGTAAGGCCTCAATGTTTTCAGGTATTGACCGCGAAGATTTGTTGAAGGCAGTGCAGCAGATCGAAGGACAAGAGGCCGTGTGAGCGCTATATGATTGCCATATGTTGAAGGTGGTGAGCTTTTCGTTCGGTCCAGACTTGATGTGTATCACAAAAATGGATTGTCCGATTTGCTGTGGAGGTATTTTTCCGCACCGGAGTCTGAAGTGTGTCTTGCAACCGCAGTTTCTGTGAATGCAGGCATCGGCAGTGGAAGTGGACGAGGATGCTTTGTCCCCCAAGGCTTTCCGACAGCTGCGTGACCGGAATAGTCATGAGAACGGATGGTAAAGACCACTTAGGTAGTTGGTGTCTCCTGAGACCATTGAATGGACAGTCTTCTTCGTTCATTGGGAGGCCAAAAGCGAAGCGGCTGCTTGGTCACAATGCTATGACAAGGCAAGAGTAGTGTGCCTGAGCATTTAGGAACATTTGGTTCTGGGCTTTGAGTGGAAGTGATTTTGAACATCCATTCTTCCCTTGACAGGATTTTGTGCAGTGCCTTAGCGTGCAGTTGGGTGTGGTGTTCATCTGTCAAAGGTTTCAGCAATACCTCTGGTATCTGTGGTATACGGTTCAGGACAGGGTCAGGCTCGTGATTTGTTGCTGCCCGGGCCAAGGCGGGTCCTGGCATGTCAAGAACCAGTCGAGCTCCAGGCATTAGAGCAAGAGGCGTGACCGGATGTAACCGGTTGGACATTGGTTGCATTGAATAAATAGTGAATATATCATGAGAATAGCTGAAGTATATCACTTTGGAAATTTGGGAACCGGCACTGATTACTGAGAGATGCTGAATCTCTGCAATTACCCAGTTTGCAGTCACGCGTGTTGTTGTGCTTGTGGCTAAGGTTGCCGTGCTGTGTTTGTCAGTGAGCATCACTTTCAAAGTTCTGGTTCTGGGACAAGCCGGGGGTGTAGGCGCTCTATTCTCAGGCAGTGGCAAGTAAGACAACAAAGCTTGGAAACTGGATGATTTGGATGGTGCACCGCGCTCACTTGGATGATCCCACCTTGGTGAAGTTTGATACTTGGCAGAGCCTTTGATCGTGAGGTATTCGTCAGGTATGTCAGCGACATTGGTGTTCAACATGGATCTGCTTTGATGTAGATCGGTTTTGCCACATGCCGGCATCATGCCATGCAGGATGTGCAAAAGATTGATGTACGCACTTTCATTGATTCATGCTTTTACACACAGGATTTTACCAATTTGAAGATGCCTGACGGCAATGTGGAACCATTGATCTCGCCCAAACTGGCCGTGGCGATGGAGAGTGTCTCGCATTTTAATTCGGCAATATTTTTCTTTTTGTTGCAGGCAACCTTGTTGGATGGTGCCTGGTAGCTTTGAAAGTGGCCACATGGTTACACCGGCTTCATGGAGATTGAATGGACTAGGACAATATTGAACTCTGAGACATCCTGTCGGCTTCACCAACCCTCACGGAGGCTAAATGGTCTATCGGAGTATATCGCATACTGTCTGTTTTTTTGGGTGTCAGACAATTTCAGGCAATACCCACATCGAGAACTTGCTGCCTGGCTGGAACAGCTTGCAAGCCGTGCACATGTCAACTCTCTAAACCGACAGAAGCCACAGGTTTCTTGTTTGGTGTTCGCGTGAGGCTGATGGGTTGCACCAATCTCCGAGATCAGGAAGCTGCCATTCTAGCGGTCTCGTTGCGCTCCAATCACTCGCTCAAGGTGGGCTCTGTTCACATCGAGGTTAAGTCATGAAAAGGCATCTGGCACCTGTGACCCAACCGTGCACCTTCTCTATCCTTCACTGATAGTGCCACTTATTTTCAGGCTGACTGGCTTTTGAAATCACCATTTGTGGGAACTGAGGTCTTGAATATTGACACCAATGCTATTCAACCTTTGACTTTGGAGTCTATCGCCAATGGCACGAGTGTCAACCAGGCTTTGCAGGAGCTACGGTGCAACAACACTGCCAGCGGGCGCCTTGTGACTGAGGCTTTCCTTCACGCTTTGAAGTCAAATCCGAGCCTCTGCAAGCTGGGGTATCCTGTGACAGATGCATACTTCAGAGGAGAAATCGACAAGCAACTGACACGAAACAACGATGCTGCCCGCAAGAGGCGCCTAGAAGAGAAGCGACGAAGGGAAGCTGAAGGTGGAGCTGAAAAATCTGAGACTCCGAAGGTTCAAGCCAAGACGCAGTCAGCAGGATACCCAGCAGCAAAGCCAACACCGCCGGCCGCAACACCAAAGCCGGCTGAAGCAGAACCCTCGGTGCAAAGTGCAGTTGCCGAGGGCGAAGAGAAAGCAGAGGCGAAGCTGGAGGATGAAAAACCCGGAGCACGGGAAGCGCAGGAAGCGCAGGAATTGCAGAAAGGGCAGGAAGCTCAGGAAGCACAGGAGGCAAAGAAAGCAAAGGAAGATCAGGAAGCACAGGAGGCAAAGAAAGCAAAGGAAGAACAGGAGGCACAGGAGGCAAAGAAAGCAAAGGAAGAACAGGAGGCACAGGAGGCAAAGAAAGCAAAGGAAGAACAGGAAGCACAGGAGGCAAAGAAAGCAAAGGAAGAACAGGAAGCACAGGAGGCAAAGAAAGCAAAGGAAGAACAGGAGGCGCAAGAGGCAAAGAAAGCAAAGGAAGAACAGGAGGCACAGGAGGCAAAGAAAGCAAAGGAAGAACAGGAGGCACAGGAGGCAAAGAAAGCAAAGGAAGAACAGGAAGCACAGGAGGCAAAGAAAGCAAAGGAAGAACAGGAAGCACAGGAGGCAAAGAAAGCAAAGGAAGAACAGGAGGCACAGGAGGCAAAGAAAGCAAAGGAAGAACAGGAGGCACAAGAGGCAAAGAAAGCAAAGGAAGAACAGGAAGGAACGGAAGCAGAGGAAGCACAGGAAGCCCAGCCAGTCACCAAAGCTGCGCCAAAGACCCCAGTCGAGCCAGAAGATTCTGCAGCCTTGCCTGGGATGGTTGAAGCGGCGGCCTTAGGCAAAAAAGGCTCTGATTTTGTTCTTGTTGCAATTGTTCCACACAAGAATCCCCTCCCTCTCGTGGAGTGCAGCAGTTTGGGCAAAGCTGTGCTGGCTCAGGCTCCTGCTCCCATGCGTAGTTTGCGTGCCGTGGAGAGCATGTGTTGATGTGAAACTGTTTACTTGCCTCCCGAAGTATGTCTTTCAAAAGGGCACCAGGTGTCTCCAAACCATTGCTGAATGCCTTTGCTGGCCGTTGCCGGCCAACACCAAACCTAAGGGTAGTAGACTGGCCCAGGTGGCTATCTCTACAAGAAGAGCCCCTCTGCTCGTTTGCTCAAGTCCTGGGATTGGAGGTTGCTTGGATGTCACAATAGCATCGCTACTGCAGCGGTTTGGCAGCTCCATTGCTCACATATCGCGTCAAATTCGATAATTCTTCTGTGCAAGATAGCACGGTTTGATTAGTTTCGTTGCAGTCCCTATCCATGCCCGTTCAGTAAAGCAAGGAGTAGGAAAGCATCGGTTCTTCCTGTTGATGGACCTGCAGATCCAGGGGTCTCTTCCCCAAGGTATTTTGTGCTTCACGAAGGCCGTCTCATTTGGTGGAGGAACGGTATCGTGTGCAGTGAATTTTTGGTGCAGCTTGGTCAAGGCATGCCACAGATTTTTCCGCATGCATCGGCATCCAATCCAGCCAGGAGGGAACGGGATTTTCCTTCCGAAACAGTCTTGAGCCAACCAGATCCTGCAGCCTGCAAAGGCACACCCATGACATCCATGACCAAAAACAAACACATTGTTTTTGGGCGCTTTGGTGTGCCTGTGTGTGTTTGTCCGCGTGCCAGCTCCAGGGATTTGCTTTGCAGGCTTCATCGACTTCAAGCTGAGCCGCGCGCGCATTGTTCCGGACCAACAGAACCCCATGATCTTTGCCATTGAGTCTGTGGATGGAATGTGGCAGGCCTGTGCACAAAAGGCATGTTGAGCTCAAATGTCTTCCCTTGGACGCGAGATTTTGCACGTCAATTCACTCTGGTGCCCACAGTCGGGACAACTGTTCTTGTCCGTTGCAGGAAGGATCCTTGAAGGCCTGGTAAAATGCGCCGGGGGTTGAAGGATGTTGAAGGGTTGATGCATTTGCGAGTGAAACTCACTTCGCATTGATGTTTCGTTCTGTTTGAGATTATTTTGTCCTCAGCACACCATTTCCACTGTCCATGAATATCCTATTTTAGCCAGGACCTCCTTTGGGACTGTTCGAATAGTTCCATTGCAACTATCAATAACGATCATTTGGTTCCTGTAGAAGCTGTTTTGACAGGGTGCGCTGATTTTTTGAATGATATATAATCAAGGGAGGTGGAAAGATCAACGAACGGCACGCATCTACTTAGACGATGCGCGTGCATCCCTCCTTAAAATGAGCCTTCCTGAAGGCCTGAAACAAGTGATGGGCCGCTATCGGCGCTTCTGGCCATCCTTGTTAAACAGCTAGCTACGCCAAGTGATTAAAAGTGGGCAGGTTGGCGCTCTTGAGCGGACCAGTTCTTGAACTGGCTTTTTTCCCTTTTGGGGCTCCTGAGCCTTTTTGGTCCCCTCTTGAGGGGCCTTTTACTTGTCCTCCCACTTTTTGGCTGATTGGGCAGGTTGGGGATTAATTTAACATGCCATGGCATGACCACCGTTGGGTGTGGACCGTGGTGTGAAACCCGGTTTTACTCTAGTGGCTGCTTTAATAATATGGTTCTCATCCCAACCTTGATTACCCACATCGGCTGCATAAAAGAATCGCTAGCTTAAATACAAATAAATAAAACTTATATATATATATATTTATGCAATTTCATGCAAATCTTTCCAGAGGACCACTTGTCCGTTACAATTTCGCTGCACAGAGTGTAGGGAGTGGAACGCTCTCTCCAAACGGTACACGCGCACAGATATACCATAACATACCAGACATGACATGACATTTCTTTACATTACTATACAGTAGACTACATGTTTATTGCAGTATGTCACATACATACATGCATGTATGCATGCATACCGCTCTTTCGGGCGGACGCTCGCCCAGAGTTTCATTGGGGAGTTATATAGTGTCTTTAGGGTTGGTTTAGGGTTATTTTGATTTAGGGTTGTTTCCGGTTTATTTTCAATTGGTTTCAGGTTTCTTTACAGTTGTTTGGGGTTTATTCATAGTGTTTTTTTTTTTTGGTGCTATCTGGGATTGCTTTATAGGTCTTGCATGGAATTCTGACGTTTTTGGGCACCCGTCAGCCCCCTAGCCATACATACATATGTGCGACCAATTATTCGTTGATGCATGCATGTGCATTCATTCATTCATTCATTCGTTCGTTCGTTCGTTCCTTCATTCGTTCGTTCATTCATTCATTCATTCACTCATTCCTTCATCCGTTCATTCATTCATTCGTTCGTTCGTTCATTCGTTCGTTCATTCATTCATTTACTCATTCATTCATTCATTCGTTCGTTCGTTCATTCATTCATTCATTCGTTCATTCATTCATTCATTCACTCATTCCTTCATTCATTCATTCATTCATTCGTTCGTTAGTTCATTCGTTCGTTCATTCATTCATTTACTCATTCATTCATTCATTCGTTCGTTCGTTCATTCATTCATTCATTCGTTCGTTCATTCATTCATTCACTCATTCCTTCATTCATTCATTCATTCATTCGTTCGTTCGTTAGTTCATTCGTTCGTTCATTCATTCATTTACTCATTCATTCATTCATTCGTTCGTTCGTTCATTCATTCATTCGTTCGTTCATTCATTCATTCATTCACTCATTCCTTCATTCATTCATTAATTCGTTCGTTCGTTCGTTCATTCATTCGTTCGTTCATTCATTCATTCACTCATTCCTTCATTCCTTCATTCATTCGTTCGTTCGTTCGTTCATTCGTTCGTTCATTCATTCACTCATTCCTTCATTCATTCATTCGTTCGTTCGTTCGTTCGTTCATTCGTTCGTTTATTCATTCATTCATTCATTCACTCATTCCTTCATTCATTCATTCATTCGTTCGTTCGTTCGTTCGTTCATTCGTGCGCTCATTCATTCATTCACTCATTCCTTCATTCATTGATTCATTCGTTCGTTCGTTCGTCCGTTCGTTCGTTCGTTCATTCGTTCATTCATTCATTCATTCATTCATTCACTCATTCCTTCATTCATTCATTCATTCGTTCGTTCGTCCGTTCATTCGTTCGTTCATTCATTCATTCACTCATTCCTTCATTCATTCATTCTTTCATTCATTCAGTCGTTTGTTCGTTGATTCGTTCGTTCATTCATTCATTCACTCATTCCTTCATTCTTTCATTCATTCATTCATTCATTCATTCATTCATGCATTCATGCATTCATGCATTCATGCATTCATGCATTCATGCATTCATGCATTCATGCATTCATGCATTCATTCATTCAGTCATTCAGTCATTCATTCATGCATTCATTCATTCATTCATTCATGCATTGATGCGTTGATGCGTTGATGCATTCATCCATACATCCACACATCCCCACACACACACACATGTCACGTACATGCATGCATGCATTCCTACATTCCTACCTACATTCGTACTTTCATACATGCACACGTAGAAAATCTGAATACTATTCAATCAGGTACAAAGGCAGATGAAGAATGTGTCAAGGCCCCCAATTTGCACAGAATTCAGGACATGACCGATGCGCAGAGAACTTTTGAGCCACTTGGAAACGAACAAGTACCAATGCCTGCCGCCTTGCTCTTCAACATCTGAGAAGTGCACTTTCTTCAGTCACCCTTGCATAATTTGCCAAAACGCATCACCCAGATTCGATTTTCGCTCACAGAGTTTCCCTTCCAAGGGATCTGCAGAAGACTCCAATTCACCCAGGTTCGACTGCACGCAATCTGCTCACAGCCGAGATGAGTGGATGGAAGCCTTGCGCAGTGCCAACCAATGATCTGGATTTTTCATGACCAGTCAAATGGGTTGCTAATTCTCAGTGATTTTGAAACTTTCATAACTTTGTTCAGATTGTCTATCACAGAATTTTTGTTTGGTTCATTTATTGCCTGCTTTTGTGCATATTATGATTTGCCAATCTCGCCAAATGATTTTTGCGGATAGCCACATCAGTTTGGGATCACCAGGCATGTGGTGTTTTGCAAAGAAATTCGTGTGAGCCTCCAGCGGTTGGCGGGGAGGCCGGGCTGCCTCGCTCAAGGCGGAGCGGAGCCAATTCTTATGGTTTATTGATGGGTACCATTGATGGGTACCATTGATGGGTGTTGGCCCGTTCATGGACCCATGGACCCATGGATTTCAATGGCTTGAAGTATCATGAAGTATCTGGAAGCCGATGGCCAAGTCATCCGGCTTCGATGTGAACAATAAGCCCCACATGAAAATGCCGCCTGTTGCAAAGAGACACTTAAAAACTTAAGAGTGCCATAGACCTTGACTACTGTCACAACTGGAAAGCAATCAATCAGTGAGATGAACCATTGTCAAGGACAGCTGTTGTTCTTGGGTTTGTCGCTGCATATTGATTTCCTGCTTTTGCTTCAAAGTTTCATGGCTCTAATCCTTAGAAAAGTCTTTAGTTCATGCGCAGTTTCGTAGATTGGCTGGTTTGCCATGGTCTTGCTAGAGGCAGGGCAATTATCAAACGATCGCTGGATTGGTGCATTTTGGTACTGACTGGGATGATACAAGATACCATACTCGCTAGTTGTCACTCTACTCCTAGTTTAATTTGAAGTAGTCCGGTGGTGATTCAGCATCCGATGTTTTTCAGGCTCGAGCAAGTCTAAGTTTAGAGGTCAATGCGGCAATATATTGTTTTCCCAATCGTTTTCGGCCTTGGCCTTCTTTTTGCGGGTTTCATGCCCTCTCGGGTAGGCACCCTAGGTGCTGACATGTGGGAGCCAAGCTCTCAGATCCTCTCGACGACCGAAATCAATCACTTTGGCCATCAGCCAGCGCCAGCATCGATGCTCGATTCGCTCAATTCTGTTAGCTCCGGCAGTCTGAAACCTACTGTGACACCTACCCTTCAGAATGACAGCCAAGAACTGGGTCGCCCAACGCAATTGCGCGTGGATGGAGACTTCTTGAAGCGTGAAAGTCGGAAACCCTTTATGAGCCTGCCGAAGGAAGCAGACTGTGACCCACGGGCCCACATACTGGTGATTAACTCGCACGGGCAGACGGGACAGCAGGGGCGAGATCATATCAATCGAGAGTTTACCAAGGCAGGCTTGGCCGGCCTTTTTCATTTTTGGCCAGCAGAATCAGCATCTTCCAATGGTGAAGCGGCTGAGATTGAAAGGGGTCATGAGCTGCAAGCTCTGAGTCATAGAAGGATTTATGAAACGCTGCTATACATGAAGTGGGCTTGTGCCACCATCTTTGAGGATAATGTGAGGCTGGTGGATGATTTCCTTCCACGTCTAACCTCCATCACGGTGACAGACAGTATTCCCCCTTTTGATGTGATTTTTTGGGGTGGCTCAGTGGAGAAGGTAGGGAAAAAACCAGAGCTTACCTACGGTCAACCTGGTGGACAAGGTCCGTGTTGGTTCGCGTACACCGTGAGCCTGCAGGGTGCTCTCCTTCTTTTGCAGGCCACACCGGCGACACTGGCCAAAGGAAATGACACTTCGTATCAGAACCTTCGAAAGATTCGACCTCACATCAACAAATCACCGCACCTGATGGCAGGATCCTACTGGACTGTTGTTCCAACTATGGCTTTCAAGGGATGATTCCACCCTGCTGGTGGCACTGCTGGTGGCAGTTGACTTTTTTTCTCGGAGAAATCTCGGGACGGAGTGGTCCACGGAGTCCCTCCTGCAAGGCCACAGACAGAGACAGACAGAGACCCAAGGGCTGATTTGCGGTTGCTTAGTGCTAGCCTTCACGATCATGACGCAGACTCCTTTGCCTTACGCTCCTTGAGCCTGTTGATCAAGCTAAAGCGTTGTGAGATTGCAAAGGGGCACTTAAAACAAGCTGAATGAGAGGAGATTTGAGAACCTGAATGCACTATCGAGATAGAAGACGGCTTTCACTTGCCACAATCAATTCTGTCACGAGTGTACCAGCCATGTCATGGCCCACCATGACCAGGAAGACTGAAGAACGATAGGTCCTTTCTCTGATAGAAAAGACGAGGCGGACTGTGGAAGCCTGCAGCAGAAGCGAAAAAGGTTCTTGTTTGGACCAAGTGGGTTCTCTGCTCACTTTACGCCTGATGCTATGAGGGTCCGATGCTATTTTACCTTGGTGGCATGTGTTTGCATGTGTCTGCAGCGTAAGTGTGATGCCATGTGTGATGATGTCCCTCCTGGTTGTTCCATTGAGCAGATGTCAGCAGACCGTCTTTTGAGGCCTTTGGCCTTGCATCGGCTGAGCTATTTCAATACAACCGTGTCTTGAAACAACAAGACCAACAAGGGGGATGACTGGGGTTGAGTTGGGATGAGTTGGGATGACTTGTAATGACCTGGTCTTGCGATCTTCGAACCGACTCAACATGTGTCCACAGTTCCTTGGGGAAGAACGGCAGCCAAGGCGAGAATTTTCAGTTCGACAATGAACAGAGAATCAGCAGAGATGTGCCTTGATTGGTTATCATTAGTTGATTTCGTGTCTTCAAGTGCGAACCCAGATAATTTGCGGATCTTCTTGTGTTTGTTGTGCTGATGACACTTGTGGCCAAGACCCTTGCAGCTTGTTGCATCAGCTATGGCAGCTATGGCTGAGGTGCAGAAGTACAAGATGCAGGTGGAGCGTTTCGAACTTTTCCGTGAGGACATTGAAGACCTTGTCAAGCTCACCGTGGACAAGATGGACCTCTGAATGCATTTGGACAAACTCGAGTTGGCATGCACGCACACGTCTAACACATACGCACACATAGACGTGATATCACACATAGTTTCAAAATCAACGTTGAGCGGAGCAAACCTATCAGTAACACCCGAAGTGGCTGGGTCTGTGTATTGAGCTTGCATTGTTTTCTTGCACACTGGGGCATTTCTTGGATGAGGGCCACTGTCACGCATGGTGTCTCCAGGAGTCGTCAGCTAGGTCCATCACCTATATGGCACACTTCTTCATTTCCAGGGTTGGTAGGGCCAGGGACTTCAAACATCCTAGAACAAGCTAACCGTCAGCTTTCTTCAGCCGCTGATTTGTTCGCTTAGTCGAGGATATGTACCACTTGGTCTCAGCAGTGGTACTGGGTTTCACCACAAGCATCTTCACGGAGGGTCGCATTTGGGGAGCCTCGCCCCCCTCCTACATTGCAACCTACTTCATGACTATAGGCCGGGTACTGAGGTCACATGCCACAGATTGGCATTGAAATGAGTGAAGGCTAGGCGCAAGAAGAAAATTCAACGCTTGCAGGATGTGGTTGGCTATACCTTCTCATGACGGTCTGGCTCAGCATGTGCCAAGGCAAAAAATAGATATGGATATATGGATATATACATATATAGATATATATCTGAACATAGGGTAATCATAATTTTCCCACTTGTCGGGTTATGCTTGAAGGAATACCGTATATACCCCATTTTTTTGTCAAATGCATTTGACTAAGGTATGCGTCAATCTCCTCCCACAGCTTGGGCGTGCGACTTCGGACCCGCTACGTGCGTTTGCCGATTCCCAGCATGGAGCAGTTGCTTGGCATGGAAACCTCCCCGATATGATCTGTGAAATCTGTGAAGGAGGCTTCCAACAATTATGCCAATATCGCAGTGTTGCGTGCTACGAAATGCTTTCCTATCTGATTTTAGGCTCTACGGCATCTCTTCGAAGCTTCAAGAGTTTGAGAAGCAGGGACTCCAAAAGGTATCACCGACAGGTGTTATTCTAAGCAACGCCCGCAGCAATAAATCTGCCAACAGACCAATTCTTCACATCGTTCCTTGCACCGGTCGCATTCCACTTCTTGCAGTCTGGGTGATGTTTGCATCCAATCCTGACCTTTGCTTGCCAGATGTTCCGCTTACCCTTCGGTCCACAGGGCACCCCACAGTGGGATGCGCCACGTGCCGGGGTGGCTGCACCTAGCATGCTGCCGCCAGGTGTGTTACTGGAAATAAGATGCCTTGCAACCTTAGTAAGCCTTAGTCATCCTTAGTCTCTTGCAGCAATGAAGCGAATACTAACCGATCCTGTGCCAGGCAGCTCTGATGGCCCAACTGCTCAAGAACGTCCGCTGCATCATTCAAATTCAATGACTTCAGAGGTGTGTGGGGCAGGGGGCATGCAGTGTGGTATGTGGCAGGAAGGCAACCATTAAAGGCAGTCAAGGTGCAGCTACCACACGCATTTGCAAGCTGCAGGCATGTTTGTCACACATTTCCTTTCTTTTTTTTTTTGGGGGGGGAATGGTTGATCAGAGATATAAAGAGTAGAAATAGCATTTTCACAGTTTTAACCGCAAACTTTCTCTTCTGCCACCACCATGCGCCTTCCTGCTGCTTTCGTGCGGGGTTGTTTTGGCTCAAGTTTTGGGTGGTACCAAATAGTTAAGTCACCACTGATCCAAAACAGCAAAAGCTGGAACAGTAAAAAATGGAACGGATTTACACACATTTCATTTCAACTGTACTGTCACCGTAAGCCGGGTTGTAAGGAATGATGAATTGAACTGTGCCCTGACTCCAGGTCACTTACCACACCCTCCGGAACCGCATTGCTAACCACTGACAAAACTCCTGGACTGATGCTGCAATGCCTTGTTTGATGGCATGGATGGCATGGATGGCATGGCTTGTGGTTTTCCTGGCTTTGTGCGCCGATGCCAAGCCCCGAGAACTCTTCGAGGTTGGGCCCGAGGATCAAGAAACTGGTCTTGAGCCCTTCTACGATGGAAACATGGCAACTTGGCCAACTTTCGCAGCATGGTTTGGCGGGTTTTGTGCACTTGTTTGCCATATGAGTGGTGCTGCACACCTTAGATTCAGCTGCCGCATTTTATTATACTTGTTGAGTCTTTCTCAGCTATGCGCTGGGTACGCAGGGCACTTTTTCACGAAGAGCTGCCCCACACAAGTTGATCTATGTTGATATGATATCCACCTTTGGCATCCTTTGACCTTCAACTTCAGCAGGTAGGGTTATGAGAATTTGAGAGCCACAGGCTGGGCCATCAACACATACTGTATTTATTTTTCAATTTATTATCAATTTCCTTTTCAAAAAATATTCGACTTTCTGATTGCCCTACCAGAAGGTCTAAATCGATGATTTTTTGAAAAAGACCTCGAGTTCTTTTCATTTTTCCGAAAAATCTTCGATTTATTTTTGATTTTCGTTTTTTTTCCGTTTCAAAAAATCTACTGTAAATCGATGATTTTTTGTAAAAAACCTTCAGTTTTTTCATTCGAAAAATATTCGATTGATTTTTTTTTCTGTTTCAAAATTTCTAATTAATTCGATGTTTTTTGGTTGGCAAGAAATCAGTTTTTTTGAAAACGAAGATGATGATAAATCGAAAAACTAATTCTTTTTCAATTTCCAGTCTGTGGCTGGCTGGAATTCGCATAAAGGTAGGGGGAATCAACTTGCTGGGGTTCCCCATTCCAGGAGCCCTGGGGTGTGGTCTGTGTGGGCTACGTGAATGAAGGCTCAGCCAACCACCAGCTGTTAAAAAAGCTTGGCGCAGTGACTGAAGAATCAGATGAAGCCCTTTGGGAACTGCAGGCTGGGAAACATGATGAAACATGATGAAACATGTTCTGCCTTCACCAGACACAAGAGCGTGCAAAGCAGCTGGGATACCAGCTCGATTTTGCATTTTGTTATCCAGCAGCTGTCGTTCAATTCCTTTTGTTGCAAAGTTGCGGTGTTATGCGGTGTTCTCTGGATTTTGAAATGTCGGTTCCACGGATGTCGTTTCATGTCGTTCCATGTCGTTTCAGGTTCCTATGATTGCAGCAAAGGACTGGCAAGAACAGGAGACCTTACACCTGGTCCGTCGAAACTATGCAGCGAAGCTTTGGGAGATGATCCAACTGTCTCCCTTGGACAGTGATCCCGTTGTTTTTCCTGGCGATGGCAAGTGGAAGGACTGAAACCCGTGATCTAGTTTAGAGACTGTGCCACATTAGATCTCCAGTGGAACTTGCTGGTTGCTCGAGTATGAGCGCACAAAAAACACAAAGGGACTGTCAAACAGCGCAAAAAGATGCAAATAAAGAGACAAAAATCAGGGGGAAGAGCCAAATCATCAGACTTGTGTGCTCCCTTGTGCCCTTTTTGCTGATAAAATCTGATATGAACAATTCTCGAAAGTGAGTGGACAAAGATAAAGCTACAAGGGCGCACTACAAAGTCATCAATGAGCTTCTCAATGGTGGAATGCGATTGTTGCATGCGGTCTGGTGGGGACTTGGGGTTTAGGTAGCGCCACAAAATGCCACAAGTGTTTGTCAAAACAAGGTGAGGCTCTTGGAGTGCTTTTCGAATGATCCATCAGAAAGAAAAGAGAGACTTTTCCTCGCCCTTGCAGGAAAAAGAGGTCCGAAAATGGCTGATGGAAAATGCATTCCCCACCATCAACTACAGAATTCCTGGGTACCAGGGGAAGAAGCAGCCTTTCCCCTTTAACAAGTACTTTGGAAGTGGGAACGCTGGTGGAGTTGGACTAGTCATGGTGAAGATAAAGGATTTGAACGATTTTGGCCCTCAATTCCGTGCGATTCGCTACATGAGGCCGCACATTGAGAAACTCTCTGGGAAAATACGTTTTGCAATTCTAGAGAAGTCGGACTCAACACTGGAAATGCGGACTGCATTGAAAGTTGGCTTGAATGAATCGATTGAGGCCGAGTTAGTACTTTTTGAAAACCTGGATGGAGTGGTCCGAAAGGTAGACAACCACTTCCATGGCAACAAGAAAAAGTATCGGCTGTTGAACCTGACTGAAGATGCAGTGAATGGGTTCTTTGAAGCGTACTACGCCGGCGATCTGCCAACGTACTGGGCTTCGAAGGATGAGGGCAAGGCAAAGTCAGCTGCGGGACAGCTGAGGGCGTGGGACTTTGAAGAAAAGGTGTTCAAGGCTGATCTGAAAACAGCGGTCCTAGTTGCCTTCATGAATGCACCAGAAGATGGCTGTGCAGCCTGCACTGAGGGCCGTTCAGTTTGGGCATCGGTGATGCATGCAGTGCAGTTGAATAGTCAGCTGAGGAAACACTTCCAGATCCTTTGGTTGGATCAATCCAGGGACGAACACCCAGAGGAGTTGGTGCCTGGTCGCCTTGGACAACCCATGGTGGTCTACTATCCCCCAGGAGATGCATCCAAGCGACGGAAAAGGAAGATGTTGCTCCACAGAATGAGCCAATCATTCTTCAAGGATTACATCATTGAAATGCTGGAGGACATGCTGGAAGATCAAGAAGATGGAGAAGAACTTTAAGAGTCTTGATACTACGTTTTAACAGAGTTTCGACGGTGACAATCCTGGCAAGCACGACGCTTTCTCAATTGACCAAAATAGTTTTGTACCGAAATGGCCCAATGTGGCAAGAGACCATGCGACTGGGCGGATCTCTGCCTTTGCCGCGCAGCAAATTCTGATGTCAATGGGAGTGTCTTAGTGCCGCTTCAAGTCACCTGTCCAGGGAGGCAGACGGTTGTGTCTTGGAATGGTTGTGTCAAAGGCCATTTTGACTTTCGAAATGCACAGCAATCCATCAACGTAAAAGTGAGCAGAATATTACTGCCAGATTTTGTTAGCCCTTCTTTCAAGCTGCTAAGCTAGTGACTACGTGTTTGCTTCCACAAGCAATTGCGTAGCTGATTGCTTTTTTGGGAGAGCTTCGCCTGCAGGACCTCCTAGGCAAGGGCGAGGCTGGCTTCGGAAGACAAGAGGTAAAGACCTTAAGTTGATTTGAATTGCGATGAGTACATGACGGTACCAAGCAGTCATTTTGATTGACTGTAGGAACCCAACCCAGTGGCTTGTGTCACATTGTGTTTGGCAGGTTTCAAGTCACATTGCCACAGGAAGAATGGAGAATGGTGGGGTTCATCACATGGGTTCATTGCTTGTGTTTGCTTTCACCAATGTCACCGGACCCCAAGGTGCTAACAAGTGCAGCGTGCGGTGCTTGTCCATGAAACTGGATGACACTCTTACATCACAAGGACATTCTTTTGAGGAAAGTATTGCATGGCATGTGACATTCGCACAGTGCACATGGTCCTCCAAGTTGTAACTTTGGTACTTTGCAAGTGCCCTTGAAATCATCATACTGCGAGCTACCTTGCATTTTTCTGGACATCTCTCCAAGGTCCACTGCTCCAGCACAACATGTACAGATGTTTCGCAAGCTGCAGTCAAAGTCTGGGATCCAAGCCACAATAATTTAGAGAGAGAGAGAAGCTGGCACTGTCATCATCTACGGGAAAAAATGCGCGTACCTATCAAACACTCAAGTTACTTGTGACAGGGACCCATTGAAAAGCTTGGCAAAAAGCTTCATCTCCTCTGGACAGTTTCCCTGAGTTTCCCATATGCCCGTGCTGTGAGGTGGCAGTGCTTTGATGCCTATGCTCGTGTGAGTCAATACCTAAGCTACCAAAGTTTCCAGGGACGGAACTGGCCCTGTGCATCCTGGTCCATTTGGAACCTTTAGGTATGAGCTTGGGCGTCTACCAGATCGTACAGGCTGTCTCAATGTGCCTTACCTGACATGTCTTGCACGTATTTGCTTGGAGCTATTTTCCACGTTGATGTCTTTCGTCGTCTTCCAAGTTGAACTTCTCGTTCGTCAGAGAAGTTTTTCGGAACTGTTCCGGAACGGTCCCGGACTGTAAGATCTGTCAGGCCATCAACCTGTTTGTTTTGGGCCTCACTTTGGTGGAGACCCATTGTCCTTCAGTGGCTTTTGCAGTAACGCTGACGTTGCAAGCCGTGCCTTGGATAAGATTGGACGTCTCACATCGTCCCGCCATGTCCCGCCATGTGGTTTCATTGGAGTGGCTTCAGCCCAGGTGGAAGTTGGATAAGTATGCTAAGTGAAATCCTTGAGGGCTCCTGGAACTTGTGGTGTCAGAGACAGTCCCAGCCAGTGCGAGCACATGCCGAACGCTGGAGATCGAAGCAATTCGAGGTAGCGTTGGCTCTGAATTTTTTGGACTTGGCTGGAATGGAGCTGTGGCAGTGGGCGAGCGCCTCAGAAAATGAAATCAGGTGATGTGAGCAGAATCCTCAGACGCCACGAGACGTCGATGTCATCCGATGTCATGCCGTTTCCGTGCCGTTTCCCCCTTCCAGATATTTCCAGGCTTTTATGCTGATCATTTCTAGTGGGTCAACAGCTTAGACCTGACAGGAAGGACACATAGGCCACTGAGACTCGGGGAAGGACTCCAAACTCTGGGACTCTGGATCTGACTGCTTCGGCTGGTGATAGCACAATGATAGCATTGTTGGACCTACACTGATGAAGAAATGCTGTAGGAGTTGCATGACGAGTGACTCACATTTGTGCAGTATTTATCTCAGGTGCTCAGTCACTACGGCCTTCTCTCTTACATATGCCAAGTTAACGGACCACTGTGCAGATGTTTGAAGAGTTTGGATTTCATTGCGACCGTATGTCACCAGACCTCGAGTTCCATCAGTTAGTCCTTGGATCATCTTGGATCATCTTGGATCCGCTCACAGGACGAGCGTCTGCCAGATCCCACAAAGCCTTTCCCGGCAGCCCCCATTGCCTTCTTTTTCCAGGTTGCAGGGACCAGGGACCAGGGCTGCGTCAAGATTCCACTTCGTCAAAACCATGCAAACAGGGCAAATAGGGCAAGGGTAACGGTCCCGGTTGCGAGCTCGCACAGTTCTCGATCAATCAATCACACCGATACTATAAGATGTTTACTTTCGAGATTTTGCTGGTCTATGACACTGGAATGATATAGGCGTGCTTTACGTTACCAATACGTCACCATTGCAACATGGACAAAGTTTGCGCCAGGCTCTCCACTTCCATGTTCTGTTGATCCTGGCCAGTCCCAGCGATTCATCTACCTCGTTACCAAGGTGCTTTTGTTTCCGTTCTTTGTTTGTGTTCTTCTCCTACGTGGGCAGATTTCTTGCAGCAGGTTTCACCTAGAAATTGGGTCCTAGATTGTTCTATGGACTGTTTGGAGTTGGATCTTGAATTTCTTGGAGGCGGTTCAGGTCGGTCCTCTTTCTGGACGTTTTTGGTGATGCCAGCTACGTCTGGCACCAATTTTATTTTGGAAGAATACTGCGGCATTCGGACATGTTTTTTTCACATGCTAGACACATGCTTGAAGACTTGCTTGAAGGCCTGCTTGCAGACCTCTTTAGACATTTGGCGGTTTTGGATTGCCTCCTGTCTGTTTCTCAGCATACTTCGAGTTGCTAAGGACCCGACAGATGCAGAGCATTCGCTTCCACGGTCAGTGGAGGAAGGTAGCATGTCGCGACCTTGGCCTGGGTGGCGAGCACCGATGGTCTGATGATGATACTTCCTGTAGCTGATGATGGCTGATGATGGCTGACGTATTGTATCAAACTTGAGAGTCATGCTGACCCCTCCAGAGAGAGAGGTCTGGCGCCGCCGAACGAGTCGAGAAGGCAGTGACGGCGATGCTAAAGTCACGGATGTGAAGGGTGAAGCATTTCAGGATAGAGGGAATTCAGCAAGGACTTCGGGACTTCGGGAAATTTGACAGTCTTCACATGTCAGCCCGTGCGTTTTGAGCGTTGAAGGCGACTGCACTGGCAGACTGCTGGGACAAGGGCAAGATGGCACAAATGGCGTTGCGAAGATGGGAGGCCCTAAGATGTTGATTCGTCAGCAGCCTTTGATATCTTTGATCCATTTTGTTTCGATTTGCTTTGATTTGAGTTGTCTTTGATTGGCCTTGTATATCCCTTTGATTGAGCAAATCGTCCCACATTGCTTCGGTGATAGCAGTCATTGCGACTTAGCGGCAGGATTTTTTCAAAAGTTCTTTCTGTGCGGTGCGTCTCAGTGCAGCAAAATGCGCTTTGTTACTTTGCAGAGATTCTTGCAGGCGATTCCTGAGTTCCACATGGCGAATGAGGTGCCTCATTCATCTGAACCCAGCTGGAAAGTTCAAGTAAAGTATTTTGAGTTGTGGCAAATCGCGGCACATTGTGTCAACATGAATCAAAGTTTTAAGTACTTGAGGTTGTAGGTGGCAATCGGGCGGGACCACCTGGTTGCCATCCGCTGCAGGATGCGGAGACGTTGTGGCAGTACAGGAAACAGTTCACCGTTTGGCGCAAGGTGGATGCAACGTAGGGCAGAGATGGGCAGAGCATGCACACTTATGCGCACTTTTTGCCTGAAGGTACTCAAGGTACTCTTGTCATCTTGTGACATCTTGTGACATTGCTGTTGTACAGTTGCACATTGAATTGCGTTGGGCACTGTGGGGATGCGGACTTGCAAAAAGCATGCTAGAGCCAATCAGATCAATGTGATTTGGAGGCCTTGATGGTCAGTTGGAACGAGAACGAGAGAATTCCAATCCCATCTGAGGTGTCCGTGCTTTCATTTTACTTGTTTAGCTGTGTCACGGACACTTTTCTTGCTCAACCAGCTTGCGGTGTTCATGCTTGCTGCCGGACGTGACTTCTGACAGCCTATATCAATATCAATATATATATATATATGTATAGGTATATATATATACCTATATAGGAAATTATAGGAATATATTTAATATATTGCAAATTATTGCGAACTCGGCGTCTTGGTTCTGCTATGCTCTTCGGATGCAATCTAATGAAAATCACAAGTGGTGTAGTATTTGTTGTCCAAGTCCTGAAGCGGTTGCGCTTGGGCCGCTTGGATCTTGTCACAGGTGAGGGACAGCCTGGAGTTGAAGGGTTGGTCAGAGTTAAGCGCCATCGAGAAGGCGTGGTTCTGAATTCCGACCAGGCACTTGGAGGTCATAGGCATAGGACGAAATCAGTGCGTCATTTAAGTAAGGGCTCAACTCAGCAATCAGTTCATCCTCTTTCATCATTTCATATTGCCTTGCACTCATGTTTCATTACATTTCATCCGCAGCTTTCGACGATTCTTCTGTCCTGCATTGGGGCTTGGACATGTTTTAGTCTGGTCTCAACATTCCCGCTTTCAACATGCACCAGCTGTCCTGCCGTGGTCAGAGCGAAGATGTCTTCACCGGCACTCTCATTGGCCCTCTGTACGGGAATGGGCAGCAAGGGTGCGCTTGGCTTGCTATCTGTTGCCGGTTCCTGCTGTGACTGAGCATTTCATTTATGAAGGAGCCCTACAATTAACCCTACAAGCAGCAGTATCAGTAGCTGTGATCCTGCTAGGAGCAGGGGCTACTACTACGACCTGGAGAAGGGTCCGGTTGCCTGTGATCCCTCAGCTGTTCCCCACCATCGGCCATGACTGGGAGTTGAGGTGAAAGTATTTTTGGCACTCAGGGTGCCCAGTCGTTGAGTCTCAAAGAGGTGGCTGGTTGGGCAGGAGCCTGAGATATGAAGGCTGGGATAGGCTTGGGAGCTGGAAGATGTTCCATGATGTTTCATGATGTTTCAATGTTTGTACGTTTTGCGGGGTGGATCATCGATGTCAGTTTCCACGTCATTCCTTCCCCTGGGGAAAGATCTAATCTTTCATCATATGTCAGAGTCACATTCATTAACTGATTCATTAACGCCAGAGCGGATTTCATCAAGTTTGATGAAGACAGGCCCGAGCCTTTAGACATCACGTGATGTCGTCTGAGATCCTATATATATATGATTAGGTTTGATCATAACTTTTACCATGTTTCAAAACCATGTCATTGTTGAACCTTTCCAGAAAGGTACTCTTCACATTCTTCCCTGCTAAAGCGCTGTTTGGCTGGACCATGCTGGACCCGCCCTGCGCCCCCTGAGGTGACGACCTTCCAGCGGGCCGTGCAGGGGCTTTTGGCCTTGTGCCTCGGCCGAATATTTACCCAAACGTCATCACGTATCAAGGGACACCACGGATGCCCATAGCAGCTATTGCATCAAATTGTGTCAAATTGTATCAAATTGTCGCGAACAACATGAATCAACATGAATCAATATGAATCAAAAAACGCCTTTGGCATTTGTTGTGCTGGGGTCTCGGTCACGTTCTGATGGAATACTGGAAGGGGGCATGCCATGCTGTGAATCATGCAATGGATGTTTGTTTCTCGTTGTGGATGGTCTCCCCGTTGATGTGGTCAAGTCCCCACCCTATCATTGATAATTCGCATTAAGTTACGACATGTTACGACATTAAAGGGTTTCTTTTTCGTCATTTTGTCCTGCTCCCTGCTTGTCAATGCTTCTATTAGTTTTTCATCTTTCCACACTGCATTCGGATTGTTTTTCCAAGTGACAATGTTTTTTTTTAAACTTTAGGCTGGGTCCGGTTATTTCTAGTCACCTTGGCAGGAGTGAAACACCTGACGACGATGGTCCGCTTCCCAGTCATCTGGTTTGGACAGTGAATGGTCAGGATTTCATGTTCTTGAGATAATCAGGCTGAGGCTTTTGAGATCTGTGTGTTTGTTGTCCTCTGCGCTATAGCGAAGCTGATGAGATACCACCATGCGCGACAGGTGCGGGCAGCTCAAACAGTCCCCAAAACCAGGCCAGATCGGCAGGACATGTTGAGCAACAGGCCAAATGGACAGCTACAGCAAATGTAGCATGCAGCATTCTTGTGAAGATCGGTGAGTCGGTTTCATAAAGTTTTACCAGATCGACCCCACAGAATCTGCCACTGACTCTCAGCAATCAAAACGTTTTCAACCGGGGATGAGCAAGCGGTGGTCAGGAACGCTAAATTGAAATCATACTTCCGTCACTAAGAACTAGCAACGAAGCTTCGTGGAGAACCTTTCCCCAGTAATTAATCATCATCGTGTAGACTGGACTCGTTTGACTACTCCAATGTCCTGTTTCATGAAGGTGCCAATGACCCGTCGCCGCTCCTTCACCAAGTCCATGCTTTGATCTCAGTCTTTGAGTCCATTACCAGTGAATCTCTGAATTTTCTCTGAATTTTGATTTCTGTGCGATCCAATGTTGTAAGTCGAATCAGTTTTCCATTGTTTTCCTATTTTTTCATGTTCGTCCTGGCTGAACCCTGGTGCTTATGGTTAGTTCTCGGGGTCGAACCTTGCCGTCTCAGTCGGCTGCCACCCGGTCACCCCTTTCTTTCACCACTGAGGACAACCTTCTTTGGGCAGACTCGTGGCTTGGCAGCTTCCAGGTTTCTTGAGGGATTTGGCATGTCGGTGAAGGGGGCTTTTTTACATCTGAAAAAACCACTGAACTTCGATGATTTCGGCAGTGGATGATTGGATGGCATGTTGCTGAGGTCTGCCAGGCCAGGTGGACAATCTACCATGGAGAGTGTTGCTGCGGCTCACCCAGGCCAGCTGGAAAGCATCCAGCTACTTCTTGGGTTAACAGTCGAACATTTTTAGAACATAGTTCAGACATGAGCTAAATTTAGCTAAATCTGGCATCCCTCATTTTGAGGAGCTTGTTTCCCCGCAGTGGAAACGTAACCTGTTTCATGGTACCACCCTTCGTGAACTTCATCGTTAGCTGGATGACTTGAAACCTGTGCGCTGTGGAGCTCAGAAAGGTGGCAGGCAGATCATATGGAAGTGTCTGAGAATTCATGGCAGCATGGTGGGGCACTTTAGTAAGTGAGCCTGCTAGTGGAACTGACATGAACTGACTAGGATATCATACATCACCCTTTGCACCAGAAAGCTTCTCAGTAATTCCAAACTTGGCATCGCAGGTCCTCGAATGCTGTCCGGATCTTACGCACGGCGTTGGTAAAGGTGTGAGGATTGTGCTTCAGAAAAGAGAAACGGGAACTAAACGTACTAAACAGAGTTATAGCATGTGATAACTCTGAAAAAATCACTCCCAAGCCAGCTTCAATCCTGCTCAAGGTTGGATTTTCTTGGGCATCAGTGAAGGCCTTTGCAACTGGTTCCAGCCAACCTTCGGAGTGGATATCTTCCGCTCACACTGGGGCACGGGCACTACGGCTGACACCGTTGAAAACAGAGGCCACAGTACGCTGCCAAACCCGGAGTCTTTCTGCAAAGTGTAGCAGACATGATCCATCACCTACAATGCTACCTACATGTTTACACATGTTCTTCTGATTGAGCGCGCAATGGCGGAGATTCTCACCCCAGCCACTCAGCCACTCAGCCACTCTGGCAGGCTGCCGCAGCCACTCAGCCACTCAGCCGCTCTGGTAAGAGTGACTGGACCAGCCACTCAGCCACTCAGCCAGTCTGAGTGACTGAGTGGCTGAGTGGCTGCTCCAGCCACTCCGCCAGAGTGGCTGAGTGGCTGAGTGGCTGGGCCAGAGTGGCCACTCTTACCAGAGTGGCTGAGTGGCTGCGGCAGCCACTCTGCCAGAGTGGCTGAGGGAAGTTTGTCGATACATACGCAACTTAAACCCCGCAAAATTTTCACTACACACATTGTCTGTGGCATGACGTGGCGGCATCTGAATTTGTATTGGCGGCATCTGATTCTTTATTCTTTGCTGGCTTCGTTTCGCGATGATGTTAGTTACATTTAGTTAATTTTATATTTTATCAACAGAACTTCACGCCAATAAATGATAGCATGTTGGCTTGATCATGTTTGACCCAGCGATGCCGGTGTCAATATATCATGTTGGCAGGCCTGTCAGGAATGACTAATGACTTCACCGATTCATGGATTGATTGGTTACTTAAGTCAGTTGTGCATGATGTCTTTCACATCATTTCATCGGCATCTCAACCACCGTTTGTTCATTCGTTGATACGCCTCGCAGCTCGAAAAAAAAACATCGCTTCTGTATCCCAAACACGTTCCTACAGGCCATTGATTTCTTATAGTGAACAAATATATGTTAATGTTGATTTTTCAAAACTTCCGCCTCGGCATGAGCCTGGCACTAGGTAGCGACATCTATAAGCACCGCCTGGCTGAAAGGAGTCCAAGAAACACACACACACACACTACAATACGGAAATGAATGTTCCACGATTGGAGGTCCCTATAAATTCTATAGAGGTTTTCAAGTGGGTCACGTTTAAAGTTGGTCAGGCTGGCAAGATTTGACCCGCTGGATGACAGTCGTACAAACTTTGGCAAATCTTCACCATAGGAAGACCATACGACCAAAGAAAAGATTTCTTCTTTAAACAATGAAACGAAGGCCATGGTTTGCAGACAAAGACTGAGCCCAAGAAGGACGGAAACCAGTTTTCCAGCAGATAGATCTAGCAGGGGGCGAGCAACAAAAGGGAGATTAACCATAGAGTTGAAAGGCTCACACCAGCCACATTATATAGGACTCAATGAAATATAACTAGATATGATGAGAAACATCACCAACACTATGACATGGAGTGTGTCTCCACATAAGACATGCACTAATCTATGGCAATTTCCATATTAAAAGCAAAAGTTAATCAATTGCATTCAGGGGTGCCCAATTTTGAAAAGGAAACCAGATAAGGATTTGGACAGTTCTTACAATGAAACCGCCCCAAATCAATAACTTAGAAATTCCCCTTTTAGAAGAAACATTTAAAACAAGAAGCCACGTATCGTTCACAAAATTGTGAAATTGAATGGCAATGAACCAATTTTGGTAATCCTTATATGCATGAAACCATGAATCAACTAGTGGTAGCAATCATGACAATTGAATTGCATTTTTTTGGAAAGTTCCAGCAACGTTTGGTTTCTCAGATGTTTATGATTCCTGCATCGAACGCATCCAAAGAAAGTAGACCATGGTCACCATCTAACCATGGAAATTTCCTCAGGACAATCCTTGTGAAACAACCCTTCAAATCAAGAGTCTGGAAATATACCATAATATAAAACGTTGGCCAACTTGTAGCGTTCCTAGAAACTCCATCATGAACAATAGTAAAACAAACAATTCATCCCCCGTTTTTTTAATCTTGTAAAAAATAAAACGTCCACATGTTTATATCGAGTAAAATATGTAAATGCAACTTCAAAAGTATTGTAAATTTATGGAGGCTCTAATTAAGGGGATTTATAATGATCTATAATTCCGAGTTAATTATAAGGGAGTCAAAATTGGTAGTCTTACATGTCTCCTATATGATGTTTGAACCGCATTGTTGCTTTATGCGTTTGCATTAGCCAATATCCGCATTGATACAGCAAAGGATAAAAGTATTAACCTATCCATTCAGCACATCCAGTGAGTGGCACTTACATCCAATAAGAGAGGGTGAACATCAAGTTCATTTCTAGTGAGTTTTGAGTTGGTTTATGGCATTTGATTGATACTATCAAAATTCCTTGATCTCGACTATCTTTAAGGACATGGTACACCCACTAATTACTCCAAACATTTTCAAGCCCTTTTTTGTGTTTATCTTCTGGTATCAGAGAAGATGGATTATGTGAGTTGGACGTGGTTAAGGCAACACACTGCATGTCAATTTCATATACTTCCCATATTGGATTGGGTTCAACTTTTCATTCTACAAGTAACAGGCAATTGTTAATTTTACAGAAGCCAAACCAATGATGCATTCTGAAAAAAACACGAACATATTTCAAAATATTCAGTGCTTTGAGATTTCAGATCTGCAACGAACGTTTTTTTTTTTTCACCAGCCATCACATCTTCATTCCGCGGTGGATGGCTAGAGCCATACTCTCGTTCCGCGCTTGCGAATGACAAAGTCATGCTGAGGGAGGCGGATTCGATACTTTTTCTCACAACCCTTTAACACAATGTGTTTGTTTGCCTGAGATTCCATTCAACCCATAAGAACATATGCCGCATATGCCCCAGTGCCTGCATGGATAAAAGAAGGAACCCTAAATTAACGTAAAACCTCACTTGATATACAATCAAAAACAAAAATGCTTCCAAAAACGTTACGCACATTGACTCAGACCTAAGAAAAATTAGGTCCGGGTAATGCTGCTTACACTCCACTGGATTAGCTGCACTAGCTATTCATCCACTGAGACGCTCTGCCCGGGTGGCTGCGGCAGCCACTCAGCCACTCAGCCGGTGTGGTAAGAGTGACTGGACCAGCCACTCAGCCAGCTGAGTGGCTGCTCCACCCACCCCGCCAGAGTGGCTGAGTGGCTGAGCGGCTGCCCCCAGCCACCCTGGCAGAGTGCCTGAGTGGCTGCTTCGATTTCTCGAGCCATGCTGCACATCCACTCATGGGTTTTTCTCATGTAATTATATGAGTCCTTCTGTTACTCCAGCACCGGCAGCCGCGGTGCTTTTTGCTTGTTCAGGTGACGAGGAGTCCGAGCAAGTTCAAGATGAGCATGAAAGCCATGAAAGCCATGAAAGTCCTGGAAGTCCTGGAAGTCATGAAGGTCTTGAAGGTCATGAAGGTCATGAAAGCGAAGGCCCACTTGTGCTGAATTTTCAAACAGGTCATTTCCATAACTCAACATGAAGCTGGCTTGAAAATGAAGATTTGCACATTGACGTTTGCCCCTTAAAAATGGAATGCGATGGCTTTGACACTACCAAATGCGTTTTGGCTGGAAAATGGGTGACTGTCAGAGGTTCGGACGGCTGGACAGCCGCGAGTGTTTTCTCTCTGAAGTTTCACACATTTGGCGCAGCAATTGGCTCTGAAGTTGGCTCCACAGGCTTTGTGACTATCGGGGCGAAGCGTGGATGTCGTGTCTAAGAGATGCAAAGACATCTCTTGGGCATGGCCAACGAATGGTTAGTCGCCATTCTGCTCCTACCACTGGGGAGCTGCAACTGCATACTAAAACCTGACACTGAGCATATCTTTGATTGTACATATGACGGTGTGCTTTCAGCCCCAGACATCCAAGTAGCATCTTGGGGAGCTGGTAGCTCCTTCTGGCTCCATTTGCAACTGTCCCAGCTGACAAAGAAAGAACTTGGCAAAAATTCAAGCAGCTCAAGCGCTTGCGAAGAACAGGAAGTTGCAGCGCTTGTGGGCTATAGTTCCAGCTATGTGGCACTGTCTGAGATGGGTGAGGTCGATGATGGAAAATGCGGTATAGTTGACAGGCATGCCACGCTCTACTGCTTAGAGGCTACCACCCCGACATCCGACATTGAAATCAGTATTAACGTAGAGTCAAATGACCACACGCCAGTTCAAGTATTTGCTGAGCTACGGCAGGTCCTCATAGAGCATCACCAAAACATAGAAGTCGGTGGTCATCACGGAGCGCATGCATTTCACATTTTGGAAATTCCTGATGATCCAGCCGTAGATCTTTGGCGATTAAGCATGGTTGCGAGTCAGGAAAATGCGACTAGCTCCAAAGATGATGCTGATCAGAGAGAAACCATTGGAGTCTACTTGATCCATGAGTCCTCACCATGCGTGTCAAACGTGGTAAGAAGAGGCGGCTGTTTTGATCCAGAACACATAGAGACATGCGTTGGGTCTGTGCCCGTTTCATTCCTTCCTGACACGGGGGTGAATCTCAAGGTTGCCATGCACCTGACATTCACGCGCAGTGGTGCAATGACCCTCAGCAAGGGTACCCACCCCCGTCTTCAGCCGGGCAAGTGGATAGTTTTCGTGTCTTGTGGAGACTCGGTGACCCCATGCCCAGACACCACAGTGGAAATCAAATCCTGGGGAGAATCAAACCTTTGGCAAATGCTGGCAATTGGCGTCTTGATCATCGTACTTGGAACCTTTCTTGTGCTGTTTGTTGTGAATACCATTTATTGGTTTGCCTACTACATTCTATACCAGTGCAGCCGTGACACAGAGCGAAGCTCATCCAAAGAGCGTTTATGGCCTGTGATGTTTGGTCAATGCCGCAGGAGCCACTTGAAAGGCCTCGGTGATATGGCCAGGGTGATTGCATGGCCTATCCCTTTTTTTGCTACCTTTCTGAGCCTTATGTTGGGCGTTTTCTTGGCCACCACTGCGCAGTTTGTGCTTGGAAATTACCTCATCATGGTGGAGAGTGGCAACCGAGATGTTTGCTTCTTCAACGAAAGGCGCTTGGCTTGAATCCACCGCAAGAAGCAAAATTGATTTCACCGGGTGCATTGACAAGTCAGCAACACATTGACGAGTAGATTGGACAAGAAGGTAGCGGTAGAAGGGGATTATGGAGAGTGTATAGGAATCCGACAGTGAAGTAAAACACAAGATTCAAGATGAAAGATAGGATTCCATAGGATTGATGTATTCCCTTTGCATGTCAGACCAGCACATTCGTTTAAAATTAAAAAAGCTCTCTTTTTCTCTGTGTCGCCTGGTGCGTATGATCCTGGCTTGTTTCAATGGAGGTTTCTCATCACCAAGCCAACAGCGCCCTTGTAGGAATAGAGGGCGAAGTATTGTAGCCAGCCAGTTTACAGTATTTTACAGTGATTCTTCTGACACATTTCAACCATTTGTTTTGGGTTAGTGATAAAGACGAGACAGTTGAAGGGAATTCTTCCACCTGGCAACGGACTCAACGGAGGTGCTACTATCCGGGACTCAATGATGCCCTGCCATTGAACAACGTGATTTCAAACTTGGCATATTTTGTGGCTGGAGTCCATGTTATGTGTCAGGCCTTCTGTGCAGAGACTCGTTGTCGAATCGTTTCCAGGAGTGGAATGCTGAAGCTTTTCCAGTCCATGGACCCTGAGCAGCTGGGACACGTAAGTCGTGAGAGGTGGAATGCAATCTTTACGGAAGCAGATGAGAACAGAACGGGGCGAGTGTCCAGATCTGAGTGGAGGGGCATCTTTGGTACAATTTATGCTTTTGATTTTATCGATAAGGATGGGAATGGTTCATTGGAACGCTCTGAGTGGAGCGAAGCTTTTGAAGGCTTTGACAGAGAAGCACATGATTCAATCACAGCAGCTGACATGCTGAAAGATGTCGATTCCCGATGCATTGACCTTCGGGCTTTTTATGCACTTGGCGTGGCCTTTTGGGGCCTGGGAATCGGAAGCATGTCCTATCACGTTTGTCCTTCACTGCTCACCTTTCAATTTGACACCTGCTTCATGATTCCGCTGGCCAATTTGTTCACCCTCGCATTATTGGACTGGCGTGCTTCATCCAGCTCTGATACCATCACATCAGTGAAGTATGTCTTATATGTTTTGACGCCGCTTTGGCTAATCAATTTCATCGGAACCTGGTACGACATCAAGGCATTTGAGATCGATTGGCTGTACTGGATTTTTGCAGTTTTGGCAATTTTCTGGTCCATAGTCGCAGTACTCGCTGGTATCAGGCGTATCTTTCAAGCACCCGGCCGTTGTGGTCATTGGGTCAAACGCAGCCTGCAAGTCATTCTCATTGTTCTTGCGGTGATTGCTTTTCTGGTACCTCAGGTGCGTCGGAAGTTCTTCAGTGGCACGGCCAACTTTTTCTTGCAGCTCTCTGTGATTGTGATGGTAGTGATTGTCTGCCGCCAGATGTATCTTGAGGACTTTCGCTTCATGACCTGTCACGTGCGTGAGATCGGGGCTCGGATCATCAAGAACCTCTACGCTGCTGTGCTGCTTGGCTTTGGAGCTGTTGCTATGGTTGCCTTCTCGGAGAAAGTGGTGATTGTAGAGCCAGGGATCACTCCAGCTCAGAGCCATGATGCAAATCAAGACTGCATTTTTTCAATTTTTGATCTGCACGATGTGTGGCACTTTTTGTCTGCGATTGCGCTGGCACTCTTTGCAATGCTTTTACTGGATGTGCGTGTGAACTCTTGGGCTCGGAAGATGGGTATCAGAGTCTTGTTCGAGCATTTGCCTGGCAGTGAAGATTCAGAACGTTCTGACGAGAGTGAAGACGATGAGGAAGACCAGGAAGACCAGGAAGACCAGGAAGACCAGGAAGACCAGGAAGACCAGGAAGACCATGAACTAGATAATGTCATCAGGAGTGAAGATGAACCAGCTTGAGCTGAGTGCATCTACCCACAGTGAATTGAACCTTCTAGCAGATTCTAGCACGTCAGCAGTTCAAAGTTGCTTGAAGACAGAAGTGCGCTGGCAGAACTCGCATCACTTATGATGAACATAGCCTCGCTTTTGATGCACAAGATCAGATGCGGCTGCCACAGAAGTGCTTTGATGAAACAGAGCTGCAAATTGTGCGCTGGTGCTGGTTTGCGTTGGCGAGATGGTCGGGTCTGTTGGAATCAAGTCGCATGCTTCATGGCACATCATGGCGCATCATGGCGCATCATGGCACATCATGGCACATCATGGCACATCATGGCACATCATGGCACTGTACCCAAGCAATTCGAAGCATGCCTAGTCACTGCCTAGTCAGTGCCCTTGCCTGAACTGTGTTGACAGGGCCCGCCCGTCGCCTGCGAATTACAACTGGCTGGTCGCAGCAGATCAAGCAGGCTGTGGCTGGACGTTGCTACTGGACGTCACTCATAGTTCGCGTAATGCGTTGCCTGGATCAGATCGGGTGACAGACGACGTATGCCATGATGCACGTCATGTTTTCAGTGCCTCAGGTGGTCTCCAAGTGGCCACACGGCGACACTGGCGTCTCTTTCTGGTGTTTTTTTTTTTTTTGGTTGAGAGCAGTGTATACCACCAGTCCTGGGGGTTAGAGATGCCTAAAACCAGGGCTTGAATAGGCTTGACTTTTTCACAGAACGTTGGAAACCTCTTTGAAGAGCTTCGAAAGCTGCAGCTGGTTTTGCCAGGCCAATTCTTCCGGCCGGAGGTGCTCACTTGTTCGGGGAGGCGAGTCCTTGCAGCGACCGCCTTCGCAATGTGCGGGGCCTTAGACAATTTGTCGCGGCTTTCCCATGTTTCAATCTAAAGGACGCGCAACAGGTGGCAGTTCCTTAGCCTGATTGGTTTCTCCAAAAGTACCAGATATGTTTTGTAAACCTAAGACTGGCTGCGGTTTTTCATACTCAAGCATACCTACCCCAAAGCACACCCATTTGGCCATTTGGTCACCTTGATGCCACCACTCATGCTCGTGGCCCCTGCCTGAGGTATCAGTCTTCCGATGGATTTGGGACAGCGCCTCTTCTGTGGCAGGTGTCATTGATTCATTGTTGCACACGTGCTAGTACTAATAATAAGAATGGAAAATCATCCAACATTTCCATTATATTTTTTGTTTTTGGCTGGATAGCTGACAGGCCTTGCCCAGAAAAGACTTTCCAGCTGCTGTACCCCTTTGCCAAGATGATGGCACCTTGACTCCTTGACTTAAGCCAAAGTTCTAAGCTTCTCCGGTTTCAGGACAGGCCTCTGGAACGTACGCAAAATTCGGGACCATTCTTCACCCGAAGATAATGCCATAGACTTCCCCAAAAGTCAGGTTCTGGGTAGGGAATTGGAGACTTCTCAAAAGGAAGGACGCACCTAAGTTTGCCATTTACATCAATTTACCTCAATTTACAAGAATGCCCTCTGTAATCCCACTTGTCGGATGTTTTTGGATGCCCTGTGTGGCTGCATTCATTTTTGATGGCCTAAGCCAGCCTTCGCCTGAGTTCCCGTGGAGCAATGCTTCTTCGCACGGCCGCATGGAGATGGACAGCTTGCTGTGTGGCCAGCAGAAACTTGATGGCAGAGATCGGGAAGTGTCAAGGGGAAGCTGAACTGATTTCAATTGGGACTGCACCGTCGGGTGTTGAAATGGTTTGACTTGTAGTGACTTGGGATTGGTTGACGTTCTTGCTTCTCCAAGACTCAGCTAAATACAATTAATTACTTTGCTTCGAGTTATCCCCACCATGACATCTATACGTTTTGTTACTGGCAAATCTTCTGGCATTCTATCTGACATATCTTCTGGCATTCTATCTGGCATATCTTCTGGCATTCTACCTGGCAAATATGCTCTGGCATATCTTCTGGCACTCTATCTGGCATATCTTCTGGCTATCTTCTGACATTCTATCTGGCATTCTGGCACTTTATCTGGCATACCTTCTGGCATTCTATCTGACATTCTATCTGGCATACCTTCTGGCATGCCTTCTGGCATTCTATCTGACGTTCTATCTGGCATACCTTCTGGCACTCTATCTGGCATATCTTCTGGCATATCTTCTGACATTCTATCTGGCATACATTTTGGCATTCTATCTGGCATATCTTCTGGCATTCTTTCTGACATTCTATTTGGTGTTCTATCTGGCATATCTTCTGGCATTCTATCTGGCCGTTGAGGTCCAGCGGTGCTCACTGAGCTCGGAGGGTCCCAGGTTGAGGTCCAGCGGTGCTCACTGAGCTCGGAGGGTCCCAGGTTCAGGTCCAGCGGTGCTCACTGAGCTCGGACGGTCCCAGGTTGAGGTCCAGCGGTGCTCACTGAGCTCGGATGGTCCCAGGTTGAGGTCCAGCGGTGCCCAGTGCGCTCAGACCCTTGCAGTTGAGGTCCAGCAGTGCCCACTGCGTGCGGAAGTTGGCGAAGAGCTTGGCGAAGAGTTGGCAAGGCGGAATTGAACATGGGAGTGGATGCAAAGGTGGTGGAGGAGAAGCTGGAGGAGAGGGAGGAGGAGGAGAAGAAGGAGGTGGAGGATGAGGAGGAGGAGGCGGAGGAGGAGAACAACTGCGAGAAAATCTAACAACCCCCACCTGGCAGGTGGGGAATTATAATTTTAAGCGATAACATACACCCAGGAACTTCCTTCAGTTGAAAACCCAGGCCAATCATAGTGCAGAAGATATCCTGGAGTTGCCTTCAAGGCTGGAACTCTTGTGACATTCGCTGGTGCGCAATATGTAGAGTTCATAGATCTGGTCCGATATTCTCAACCGTGTCTGATTCACACCTATATTCACGGAAACTGTGCCCTGTGCAACCAAGCACATCAAGCGCGGAAAAGGAAACTGCATGAAACTGCACCATGGTATACGTATATGGACCAGTGCCCTGGTTTTGGAGGGATACTACATGAGCGCACACTGGCCACTGGCCACTGGATGTCTTCCTGCTGCTATCTCTGTTACAAAACGTGACCAGCAAACCTCCGATAGCAACGACCTGCATGGAACCTGAGGCGTCCATGGCAGCACTTCACAGGAGTGCAATTGCCTTGCGGTGAACATGAGCCACATCGGAGATGTTTACTGTGACTTGATCCTGGATTTCAGGATCACATGTCCTTGCTGTGTATCGCTGCCTTGCGCGAATGCAGAATTTTAACCGGTCTTGGCTCGTGTCAAGGTGATCGCAACTGCTTTTGCCATCCCTTTGCCCTTCTGTTGTGTCATGGCCTGTCCTTTTGTCTTTCTGAGGCTGGCGGGATGGGATGGCGAGCGCTTGCCAGTCCTGTGGATCCATGGGCAAGAGCTGACGCCCAGCTGCTTGGACCCGATATTGTCTTCTAGTGTCTGACAGTCTTCTGGTAGCCCGACGGTCTGCTCAGTTGCTCAGTGTAGTATTTCATTTTTTTTTGCAAGGCTCAAGGTCTGCCCTGACAAAAGGGTACCTCTTTATAGCCGTTTATGGTATTTTAAGTATTTTACCGACCTGCAGTATTACCAAGATTTGGACATGTCGTTGACTCGCCAATGCATGTCATATTTTCTAATTTCATACATGTTAGATCATGATAGTAGGTATTTATTACGCACGTTTGAACAATTTTGTGACCAACAAGGGTAGTGAATCAGGGAGCACACCGAAAGCATGAATCATCTTTGCTACACGATCAAATTCGACAGCCGTGATGAGGGTGCCCCGTATGAAGCTCCTGCCCCTACCATGGCTTCTATTCCTTTCTCACGTGCCTGTAACACAATCTGAGACAGATGGTGGTGCGGACAGGTGCTACGAGATAGTCACGACCGATCCCGGATCCGATGGTTTGGTTGATTTGAACCACTATGCGGAGTTTGTTTCGAATTGGTTGGCTGCCGGCGCAGAACCAGGTGCGGAGGGATATGGTTTGGAAAAGCTGGCAGACTACATGCAAGCAGAAGTCTTGTTCCCGAATACAACCTCTTTGTCCTGCGCAGCGCACATTTTATCCATCATTTTAACAGCCTGCCTCTTTGGAAATGTACCAGACTGCAGCATACCATGGGAATTGTTTCTGTCGCCTTGGGAATATTTGGCAAGAAGCCGATGGCCTGTATTCAATTTGACAGCGCTTTGGGCAAAGAAACGGGCACAGGAACCGAAAGTCTTCAACACAGAGCTATCAGAGTTAGGCTGCAATGATGGTGCTCGATGGATCCTGGAAGAGATGCCACCCGTCAGCTTGCTTGACGTGAAACCTGACATGATTCAGCCAACTGCGCGTTTAATCGCCAGCTTTCTGACAAAAGACCCTATGCTCACTGAGATGCCTTTTCTTGAAGACCTGTGTGGACGGGTCACTTGGGGTCTTGTCCTCACAGCGATGTCACTGGCACACGATGATCCTTTAGTCTCTCCTGGTTACACTTTGCGGTGGTACCAGGGGATTTTGTCGATGGTGTTTCGCGAGTATGGGGGTAACTATATGGAAATCTTGGTGGAGGCACCTTGGAGACTTTTGGAGCATCTACCATTACTAGTATCACGAGATCTTGAGATCGAGCCGGAGATCCATTTCTGGAAGGCGTCTTACAATTTTTCCAGCATTCACGCATCCGTGGGGGCTGATGAATTGCTAAGCTCGGATGTGTTGGCGCCCTTCACCCCTATGGCAACTGCAGAAGCCGAAGCCTTGGAAGCAACACTGGCAGTGACCCACGAGTTTTTGATGACGCTGGGTGCTGCATATATGCTGATCGCTGGTAGCTTGCTGGGTGCGATTCGTCACTTGGGTCGCATCCCTTGGGATGACGATGTTGACCTTTGCGTGGATTCAGCTCACGAAATGCAGCTCGTGATGTTGGCAATCTACTTGGAAGCGGAACGGCTTCAACTTCCACTTCCCGCAGGTTTTGCGCTGCCAAGCAGAAGAGCTCTGGCATTTCTCCATGCAAAGAAACATAGCCTGCAAGTGGTATCCAGCCGAGCCCTGGTCTTTCGCGTCAAAGCCGAGACTGGAGCACAGGTGGATATTTGGCTTTGCTTTCACCTATCTACTGGGAAGCACTTGTCGGATGAGGTGGTTCTGATGTCTCACAAGTACGGACCCAGAATCCCGCGAGAGTTCATTGAGCCACTGAAGAAGCTGCCGTTTGACTCCCTCGCGCTTTGGGTCCCGTCTAACCCAGAAGCAGTCACACGTCTCTACTTTGAGCAATACAACAACTCTGTTGACTTCATGAACACCTGTGTGGGTCGGAAGGTCCATTCTGCCAAACTGCAGTTCAATTCAGAGGTACCTTGTGTGAACGTGGCCGACCTTGCCACCCCGTGGCAGCAAACTTTTTCAATGGAACCCGATGTGTTTGACGCCCTGGAAACTGTTCTTCAGCGAATGCCGGGTATTTCTCATCAGCCAAAGATCACGGAGCTTTGGCATTCCATTGTCGGCGGCGAGCCTCGGTATTTTGTAGCGTGGGAGGGAGTCAATGCAGCACTGGGAAAGATAAATTGCACCGCTTTGCTTTGGAGAAAGGATCCAGAAAAAGATTTGCAGCTCCCAGGGATGATGACAGAGCTACCTTTGCGCTCGCTGCTTTGTGGTCCTGGTGGGCTGCAGCCTCACTTTGTGTGGGAGGATGCATGGTGAAAATGAGCGGCTTCGCATGGTTGTAGGGCAAACTGTATTTTTACCGCGTCTTAAGCCTTAAACTTTAAAACGATTGATAGTTACTGATTCTGGCTGATTCTTGTTGATTCTTATCAATTCTGATTCAAAGTTGCAGTTTGTGCTTGAGTCTCAGCGCCTTGCTTGTTTGGCTCCTTTTCGTTTTTTGCAGGCTTTGATCTTCCGCTGCCATCGGTCGAAACTTCCAATGCAGTGCGCGCCATGCATCTGGCCTGCAAAGTGTCCACCTTCTGGCTGCAAGTGATAGGAAGAGTCAGACTATTTCATGTAGGAAAGTGCTTGGGTTTTCTAGAGTTGCCTTTGATACTTGACCATGGAAGTGTGCTTACTGGAGGCATTTGAATTCTGCCGGTCAACTGTGGCTTTTGCTGGGCAAAGAGCTGATGGCATGGGATGTATTGCGAGGCATTTGGGCATTTCTTGGCTGAGCTCCGGACAAGAACTGTCAGAATGCAATGGGTAGAATTTCAGCACGAAAAACCGAGATCGAAAACTCGCAGTCCAGATGTGATGGCATTTGGATGCTACTTGTACTTGGACTGTTCACTAGCAAGAAGATTGAGATTCCAATCTCTTGAAGATCCCTTAAGTTTGCAACACCGGTTTCGGACAGTTCTGAAAGAATTATATAGGCCAACTAGGCCCTAGGCCCTAGGCTCACAGCTCAAAGCAGTTCCGTGGTGTATGAGGCGAATACATTGGCCGGTGGCAGCCTGATTGGCAAGACTTCACGCTGCTTGGCAGCAAGATGGCCACTCTTTCCGGCTCTTAGATGGTGTTTGGGATCTGAGTCTAGCTACTCTCAAGTCTGAGACTGTGGCTTTCGTAGCAGGTGCCCAGCAGATAGCCAAACATCGCCCAGTTGTGCCAAATGTGTTCAGGCCTCGCCTCCTTTGCGCTGGGCGACGCTTACTGGTTGCCGGCACCAGAAGCGAAAGCAATGGCTTTGAGTTGCCGAGCCTGCTGGCTTTGAAGCCCTTTGTAGAGCTGCATGCGTGAACCACGACTGTCCAAAGTTGCGCTCGTAGGGTCAAACTCGGACATGTTCGGCACATGAATTGCAGCTCAGAAAAAAATGCTAGAACATGATCGTATGTAGCATTATGCCCACAAGCAGGTATAGTTTACGTGTGCCTTTTGCTAATGCTCATGTCATGTGGTTTGCATGCCGAAAAACTCAATACCATGTTTATACGAAGTGAGTTGGTTGCTTCAATGGTAGCTTACACAGCAACTGATCAGTAGGGCAGCTTACACCGCTAAAGATCGTGCCAACAGAATGTGCTGCTTAAAGTTGTCGCTTTGCAGCGAAAGTGCAGTGAAGCGCGACCACGGATTGCAGTAGGTCAAAAGGAGCCCGCGCGAATGTTCAGCTATCTGAATTTAAAACAGAAGAAAGCCTTCTGGTGATTCTTGGCACGATGCAATAGCAATGTAGTTACTGCAAACATAGTCAAACCCAAGGCTGTGTGGTGTGGGTTGTGGCTTTTGCGTTTCGCGTGACGCAGCAGAGTCACTCTGAAAGTGGAACTCGAGCGAACGATGCCAAATTCTTGGGATATCTTGGGATGTTTGCATTCAGGCACTTATCTCCATCAAAACTGATTTGTGGTGCCCAACTTGATCATACTTTATCTACATGTCACAATTCTCATTTCGTGCCTCTTTGCTCTCGCCATTTCAGTTCGCGCACGGGTTGGTAGTTCAGCTAGGACCCGGGACAGTCCTGCAACCAGCCGCCCAACCACGAAGCAGCCTGCACGCACCCCACACACTCCCACACGCACGCTCTTGCAGCACATGATGCATCATTTTCAGTACTATTTTACGAATTTTGAGCATTTTTGAGATTTGTAAGGCTTTGTGTTTTAAGATTTTTAAGTTTTGGATCTATCAACTCCAACCCAGACTTGCAACCCGCACCTAGACACATGTGTAGGAACCTGTTCGGAGCCGACCTGTGGATCCTACCAGCTTCAGACACCACTAGCATTTGACCTTACCACTTCCGGCACTTTTGATCCCACAGCCAGCTGAAAACTACAGCTACAGCTGAGATGCACAGCCAGCCACACACAGCAGAACTGCATAGTTAAGCAGGGCTTGGAACAACTGCTGCTTGGTCATTGCCTCACCTCGAACAGCTCAAATTTTTGTCCGCCCGCGGAGATTGCGCCTTGCCTGCAGTGGAGCAACAACTCTTCTTAGAGCGAGGTCAGCTGAGACATCCTGAGACATCCTGAGACATTTGGATTCGCAGCGCATCTGAGGTTTCTGTTTAATTGATGTTGGTGGTTGAGTCATGTTGAGTCGAGTTGATGATCCATGCAATGTTGGAGTGCTGATTCTCCAGACCGATTGTTTTGTGAGGTTGGCGCAATGGCAGATCCTTCTGGACCCAATCCTAATGCTCCACCCTTCATTCCAGGGGCCTGGGCCCAAAGAGAGAGCAAAATGAGAGCTGCAACATTGTGCTAAGTTTTGGTCAAAAACAGGTGAGGTTGGAGCAAGGGCTTTTCTCCCGTGAATGCAACCTGACTGACTACCAAATTATATATATACATATACATATTATAAAGCAATTGCAACGCCCTGAGCTAGGGCAAATGTTCCTGGCCAAGTTTCAGCATGAACACTGATCTACAGTGCATATATGTTACACACACACACGCACACACACGCACATGTATGCGTGCATATATATATATATACAGACTTATATAACATAATGTAATATAATGTAATATAATACAATATACTATAATATACTATAATATACTATAATATACTATAATATACTATAATATACTATAATATACTGTAATAATATTAATATATATGCATATAAATACATAAATATAAATATAATAATCCCAATAAAAATATATATATATATATTTATATTTATATTTATATATTTATATGCGTATTTAAATGCGCAATAGACTCAATAGACGATTCAGCCCCGGAAGTGCACATTGAATTTCCGGCAATGGGCAAATCTAGCTTGTACTCAGTGCAGCACCTGGTCTCTAAACGGATCCAAGACAGTTGTGTGAACTTCTTCTTTCCCTGGTGCCTTGTTAGTGGGATATCTTTTATCGAACGGTTTCAACTTGATTCCAATGGTTTTCCTTCACCCCTGCGCCTCTAATGCCCCTAGTGCCCCCAGCGCCCAGCCACCTGAGGGTCAAGCCTTTGGATTGGGTCTTGCGGACATGGGCACTCATCTCTCCCCTGAGGCAGGGTGCCTTGATGTGCCTTGATGTGCCATGTCTTCTTGTTAGCCGTTGCTAGCCTTGCTTGGACTTGTTTGGTACATCCAACTTACATCGGATATGCCCCTGCCACGAGGAGCACATGATGGCCATGTCGCAACGTGCACCACCAGGCCATGCAGACCACTGACCACTGGGTCGGGTCGTGCACGGTTTTTTTTGTTGGGTATCCTCGATCATTAACCCTCCACATCCATGCCCAGCGTACCGGTATGCAATCACACGAATGATATCACACATCAGTGCAGGCTTCTAGAACACATTTCACATTTTTGGTTGGGGAAAATTACCCGTTCCATGATCAATGCCTGAAGTGTTTGGTTTCGCGTGCTGAGACACACGCACACACACACAAACACACGCCCTGGTGCGACTGGCTCTAAAGGACTCGGCAACAGAAATGTCCCGCAGTCCAAAGTGTGGAAGCTTATGGATTTCAATGATTGTCGAATCATTCCACCATTAGTGACAGAATTGGAGATACTCCAAATGGTTCGGAAAATTTCAGATGTGCCAATTCTTAACCGTGTGCACTCAATCCTTGCCACATGGCGCGTGCTGGATGCCTTGACCTTTGAAGACTCGAGGATAGGTTGCGATAGGCTGCGTCTGTGGTTGCTGAGATGTTGTCACTGGTCATTTTGGGGCTGGTTGTTTTTGTTCGTGCCAAGGTGGTCTGTCACCTGATTTCCGAACTAGGGATTGATGCGTTGTTTTGCCAGATTATGCCCGAAACAGAGTCAGAACATAGAGCCAAGTATTCCAAAACATTCGAAACAAAAGGAGGCGCAGAGCTCACAAGAGACTAAACATCTTTAAAGACCCGTACTGGATCCCTTCTATCCTTATGCCTCTCTAGGGGACTAAGTGCACGCCTTCCTTGAAGGACACCATGGGTTCCGCAGAGTCAGTGGCAGCTGCCATGTCTAGTTGTGTGCAGCTGCCCTCAATGGCCCACGAGGAGAACTTTTTAACATTCAGTGGCAAAGGGGGGGGGAATGGGGCAAACAAAGCTTGGAAATGCTGTGCACATGCCGAAAATCTTGCTGCTTTCTCATTTTGTATGTAGACATCGGAAGCACTTCACTTCCAAACCGATGGTTTCAACCTACTTGTTTTGAAGACTTGGAGGCCCGGAAGGTAGGAGTCACTTGGAGCAATTTCTCTTGCTTGGTCTTTGTGTGTCTCCTTTGTCTGTATTCATTATTCAAGGCATTGCATTCTGGTGAGCCATGGGTTGCTAGGAAGTTCGCCCACCCTGGGCTCTTGCACAAGCAGATTCCTGGAGAGAAATGGAGGAAGGCATCCAATAATGGCATGGGATATGCACGTCCGAAGAGCAACATCATGGTCTTATACAGTATGTTGTTTTGGTGGATTTGAACCTATACAGATAACATTTCTGATTCCTGCTTGGAATTCGTCTCACGACTTCTATGGTAATATGGTTTTGGCAAGGCTGAAACCGCAAACTGCTTTGGATCGCCAATTGTAGATTGTTTTGATGCTCCTGCAGCAACATTTGTTTCTTGTAAACTGCGTTGGTCAGAATGGACTAATGCTTCACACTGTCCGTAATTCCGTGCTGCTCTCTTCACATTCTGGATTGGTGTTTTCTGAATAGATCTTAGACCTGGAATCTAGCCAGCAGATACTGGAGCCTGTGCCAAGGACAAGTTCGAGTACGAGGATTGCCCTTTCTGCCGGATGCGACGGTCACACTGCACCTGGCTGAAAACAGAGATCAAGCGACTCAAGTCTGAGGCACAACAGCACAACGATCCCCGGCCGTGGGCCATGGATGAACATTTCACATCATTTCACCAAATAAGATTTGCACTGCCTCCTGTAAGCGCAGGCAGCTGCAGTGCAGACCACCATTCCACCCATCATTCTGCCAGAATTGATGGAGCAACTCGAGGCAGCGTGGTAGCCTTGGCACTGTATGGCACTGTGAGATGTGAGATCTGTGATGATTCGATGATCTGTGAAGATCATGGTGAGGCTGGTCGCTTGCCGCCTTCGGGCTACACCGGGGGCGTTGATGACATCGTTGCAAGCAGCTGTCCACGATGCGAAGAGTGGCGCCAGGAGGTGGGGAGAAAGGGGAGGAGTAAGGAGGAGTAAGGAGGAGTAAAGAAATCGAAGGGAATAGTAACTTAGTAACTTAGCTCACTTAGCTCTATATCGAAGGGAATAGTATTGAACATTATTGAACATTTGTTTCTTTGCTTGGAACTTGTGGAGAGCAAGTAATGTGTTGACGATATAGTTGCCAAAATGGCTATGCCATTTTGGCTCAAGCTGTTCCCCCTGCGATCCAATACTTTCGAAAAACACGTTCCGATCCTTTTCTTTGGCCATGGCGGCTTCTAGTCCAGTGGCTAGTGAGACTGGCACCGTGGGCTCTTTCTCGCTGATTGGGACAGATTTGGACGCAGGGGACGATTACATGGTGCTTTCCACCCAGGTGACCGAGGCTGCGCCGGCCGAGGTTATTACAGAGATTGAAGATGATCCCGCCATCACCAGGGAGACTCTGGCTTCGCAGCTCCATGAGATGGAGAAAGTGATGGCAAACTTGGGCTTGGAACCCAAGCCGGAGACAAGTGTGGAAGCGTCAAGTGGGCAACCTCCGTCGGGTTTCGTCCATGCAGAGGCACAGATTCCGACCCAGACATCACGGGTCTTAGAGAAGGAGACGTTGACACTCCACATGGATCCGACCACAGAGACCTTCACCATCGAAGGCTGGGCACCTTTGATTCCAGCCCTGCCTCACTCGGCTGCCAAGTACTTCAGAGACATTACGCATGGTGAGTTGCGTTCCCTTTTGGATGCTTTCCGCAGTTCTCCGTGGACGGCATCCTTGGTGGTCAAGATCGCAGAGGTGTACCACATTTCGAAGCGCGAGGCTGTCCACACACAGATGTTGAAACTCCGGCACACCACGCAGCGTGGGGGATCCATGATGAATTTGAAAGAGAAGGACCCTGGAACTTCTCCGCAATTAGTTTGTTCTGATTGCAATGCACCGTGGGGACAGTTATCCAAATGTTTGCTTTGTCAAGGCTCTCAGCCTGTTGACCTGTCAATGACACCTTTGTCAGTGATTGAGGTGGCCGGCCAGTCCTGGCAACTTAGGCTCACTGAGGCGGGACCGACTTGGGTTCCCACAGATACTAAGGTTACTAAGGCCTCAGGCTTTGTGGAAGTGGGAGATCTTGGCCGACCTCCCCCTGCGGCAGCTTCGGGCGCCGGTACGGGGCTGGTCAGCTTTTCGGAGCAAGTTCCTGCCTCCCAGCGCATGACACTGCAGCAGCACGTGGTGGCCTTCGGGCAGGACGAGATCTTTCATCCAGATGGCGAACGCCCCCCCACTATGGATGATCGAGACTCTACTCAAACTGCTGTGATCTTTCATCCGAAGACCATTGAACTGATGCGCTTCAAGGTGGACTTGCTGGCAACACCAGAAGAAGAGCTTACGGAAGCGGCACAGGAGGCCAAGAGGAGGAAGAAGGAGATTCAACACCAGCAAGAGACTGTGGCGATGGAAGATGAGCTGCATACACTGACTGCCATCCAGCAGGGTGCACAGGAAACCCAGAATCCGGTCAGTGCCAAGATGCTCCGCCACGCTGACCTCCAGCAGTTTCGGTCCTACCTCAAAAGAAAACATGAAGAAAGTGGTCTCACCTCCTCTTACGAGGCTTTGGTGGCGGCACAGACCACACAGGAGAAAGCGGCGGCCGCCAACAAGGCCCTGGACACAGAGTTCAGAGACCGACGCAAGGCCCTCAAGCCCATTGAAGTGGCGTCCTTTTCACTGTGGACCCCGGCCCTGCAAGAGGCATGGCAGAACAACCTCTTCGCGCCGGCCATGGGACCTCAGGGCCCTGAACAATTTGACATGGAGGCACTGAAGCAGCCCTACCTCCGAATGAAAGAGCTCATCAAGGATAACAAGCCTCCGCTGTCCCAAGACCGCCTCATGACGGAGTTCCCCAAAACGCAACTCGACATGTACACCACGGGGACGGAGATGATATCTTCCCAAGAGGCCCAGTTAGCACGACTCCTCCCGCCGGACAGCCTGGAACGCAAGTACGCAATCCTTGACTCCATCTTGCAGTACCACAAAGGTGAAGTCAGAGCCTGGGGCGGAGAGTGGGAACTGCGACAGGGCCCGCTCATGGCACCTGCCTGGGCGAAACCGGCACCTACGGCTGAGGTCTTGGCTTTGGAACTCAGGACAAACCCGCTGGGCACCTCCTTCTACACGCCCAAAACCTACACAGAACAGGTGGTCCTGCAACAGATTGCCGAGGGCAAGCGACCAGACCTGGACAAGATCATTGGCTTCTTCTGGGCCCCGGGGACGGCGGTAGCTTCTGGCACCGACGATACCCACCTGGTTCGGAGGGTGCAATCATGGGACCTTCCCTCCATGATCACGATGCTTGGACAGTCCTGGACGTTCAAGGAGATCTACCAGGCTTGGTGTGGCATGCCGCTGATCGTCAAACCGATGCGCAGAGGGCATGGGGAAGGCATCCGCCAGAAGAAGGTGGCAGAGTTGGCGGCACACCGGCAGAGGACTTCAGAGATCAAGTCCTTCCTCACCAGTGTGGGCCTCCGGTTTCCCCAATCACAACATGAAATCAAGCTGCTCTACAAGGAAATTGGCAGCTTTTTGGCTGCCTCGGTTTTCTTAGCCAGAACCCCAGCGGTGGTCTTGGACTTGCCCGAGCAGGACATCCAGGACACAAAGGAGCAGCTCCGTTTTCGAGCGGTTTGTGATGAGCGCATCACCTTGCCCTTGGATGCTTTCAGGCAGCTCCCGGACGTTTTCCAGGCGCTGTCAGCCACTCTGGGGGCCCACAGCATGGTGCAAGTGCAAGTTGCCTGGCGGTGCAACTGTGAGCTATGGTGGGTTGCCCTGGTTCCCCATGAGAAGGCGGAGAGCTTTTATTGCCGTCTGGGCTACTCCCAGGCAGAGATTGATGGCTTCCTGAAGACTGCGCTGGAACCGGAGGCTCTGCAGGCGACTACGGTAGCTTCGGGCACCGGTAAGTACCCAGAGCTCTCCTTGGAGAACGTGGTGTCCATATGCAGCCCCAAGTACAAGCGGGAGCACTACGGCCACCGGGGAGTCCATGCTTTTTGGGGCCGCACTGATTGCGGGCTCATCCTCAGCAGCATCAGTCCATGGGAACTGAAGACGAAGGAGGCTGGAGTGACTCGTGGAGGATGGGTCTGCAAGGCCTGCCAGGGCTTTTGGAGACAAGGGAAAGGAGCTTCCCGCTTTGTCCAATTGCTTGGAGAGCACCGGGGAGTCAAAGTCAACCTCCAACTGATCTTGGACGAGCCACCCCAACAGCTGTACAACAGCTGGGTGAAGTCCAGGCTTGAGTATTACAAGAGAGTGGAGCCGACTGCGGCCCCGCGAGATGTGGCATTGCAAGTGGACCCTGACCACACCCAACGCTTGAAGTTTTCTTGCCAGAATGGCAATGCCAATGTTTCCAACGCCATTTGGTCGGTCCTTCTGAGCAACCCTGACCTCGAGGGCCTTCAGAAGATCAACGCGCTGGCAGCGAGCAGAGTCCGGCCTGCCTGAGAGCGGAGTTTTTGCGAAGGGCTGTTTTACTGACCTGGTGGCCTGGTAGCGTCTTGCACCAACGTCACCACTCGGTTCTGCAGACACCTTCCTTTTTGTATGAATAGCATTGGTTGCGCACCACGACAAGGGCCAAGACAGGGGCCAGACCGCTGGGATGCCAGCTCACACAGTGAAAAGGGAAACCTGCATGTGGCTGCCTCAGAATCATTTACAGCATGTGGCTATTTGAACATTGCTGCGTTTTACCATGTTTTACCTTGGTTTGATGTTATTGGTATCCTTTCGGGCTTCGCCCATTACGCTGATGTGACAGATGTCCATGTGACTTGCACTCAGTCTGTCCGGTTGCAACTCTGATGGTTTTTCCTGGGCTTTCGGTGTTGTTCTTCCTGCTTGCCTTTTTCACGTGTTAGTGCTCCGCACACCCGCAGTACCCTTTTTGGGCCAGGCTTGGCCATAGTAGAGTCGGGACATCATGGAACCCGATCTTGTGCGTAGAACACCTTTTGGCCTGGCAATGGTTCGGCTCCCTGAACACATGCGAGACAGCCTGCTGGACCATGGCATTTTCCCCACACAAACGGAGGGGGAGTTGTTCATGCAGCTCTGCATGCAACAAGTGCCACCGGACCATCCGGAGGCCATGGATGGGGGAACCTGGACCTCTCGGGTACACCCCAGCAATGACATCGACCCAATGAACGTGGCTCACAGTAACTCCATGATGGTGGCTACCACGCCCTGGATGGAAGACTTTGTGGCAGACTGCATGAACCGGGTGCCACAACCAGCGCCCCCAGAAGAGAGAGATAGGACCTATGATGCATGTTTTAGCCTCTTCACTTTGATTGCGGGCGCACCAGATTCAGCCTTCCACACACCCCTTCAACAGCAACAGGAAAGCATGGACCGGGCTAGATGGCGAGCCTTTCATGCACGGCCTCCCATAATGGCCATTGTGGAGGCCAAATGGAGGCACTGGAAGCCTGGGCGACTCAAGGAAGAGTCGGCTACAACCCAAAGGAAGTTAGAACTCCACCTCAGAGACCGCTGGGCAGAAAGGATCATTGGGCTCCTTCTGCCATTTGCCAAAGACATCCCTTACCTGCATGCGGTCCACGGGGACAATGTTCACCAGGAGTACTTGGACCTCCTTGGAGACACCAGGTTCAGGACCTTGCGTATTCATTGCCTTTGCTTCGAGAGCATCCAGAAATTGGGCTTCAACACAATTCCTTGGAAAGAAAGTGATATTAGATCTCTTCTGAACACCCTGAGGGACCAGGAGATCACACCACACAAACTCCAAGGGATATGGAATACCCTAAGATGGTTCTCGGCCAGGTTTGGCCTCCTTGACCCTGACAGTCTCGAACGTCTCAAGGCAAAAAGGAAGACCATCCAAGAAGGCCTGGTGGAGACCAACATCAAGCCTCAGCGCAAAGCCCAGCTGCCTTCCAAGGAAGTAATCATGCTTCTGGAAAAGGTTGCATCGGGCGCAGATCCCACTGGCCCAACGACAGCCAAGAGTACCCTGGACAGATACGTCTGCGCCATGGCCAGGTTTCAGGTCGCCTGCAGCGCTCGGTTCAACGACCTGCAGCATACCAGCCCGGGGGGTTACAAGCTCACAGAGACAACACTGGAGCTCCAAGCCTGGCAGACGAAGACGGTGAGCGCCTTCAGGATCAAGAAGAACCCGGTGCCTTTGATTGCACCACTTTATTCCTTCACAGGTGTGGACTGGTGGTCCATACTCCCCCAAGCCTGGGACCGCTTGATTGCCCAGGACAAGTTCAAGGACATGGACTACCTCATCCCAACAGTCAGCTCCGACTTCACGGGCCTGATTCCCCGACCGGGACAGGCAGATCGGACCCTCCGATGGCTGAAGGATGCCCTTCATCGTCAAGGTACGCTGGAGAGCTCGGCATTCAGACCCCTGAGTTGGCACAGTTTCCGGGTCTTCATCCCGGACTGTGCATACCAACTGGGTATGCCACGTGATCAACGTCAATACCTTGGCAACTGGACGACCGAGAGCACTGCAGACATTTATACCAGAGAAAAACGGAAGGTTGTCCAGAGAGCTTGGACTGCCGTGGCAGACAAACTGGGGAAGCTCGACTTGACGGGGGCCAAGACAGTCCCCATTGACCTGGACCACAAAGACTGGGACACGGAGATCCTCGAATTGGACCCATCACCCCCGAGGGACAGTCCAGACAAGTCAGGATCGCCTCCACTCAAATCCAGGAGGCAGGCCCTTGCCGAGAAGCAGGCGGCCTCTCCAGACTCCTCGACAGGGAGCTGGCAGAAGTTATCATGGTCCCCGGGCCTCCCAGAAGCTACACCACGGGGGGGCTCCCTCCGAGTGGTCAGTGCCTCGAAGGTCAATCGATCCACTGGACTCATGAACATCCACCTCCTAAACCAGGATGGGAAGGCGGTGGGTTGTGGATGGCAACCGTCAGCGTCAAAAGCTCTTGACCTGAATCCGGAAGACTACAGGCAAGAACCTCACAGATATGCAAAGTGTACCAGGTGCTTCAAGTCGCATGATTTTCCATCAGGCTGGGGGAACATACACCAGGTTGAACCGGCCAGCACCTCAGATTCGGACTCCGACGCCCTGAGCTCAGACCTCTTCTCAGATGATGCCAATGACACAGCGTCGGATGATGACAAGCTCCCAGCTGGGACCCTAGTCAGGTAGACAATTGAGGGGGCCCTCTTTCCACGGTTAGCTTCTGGCACCGAGGGAGGGGTCCTACCTTGGGTCGGGCTCCATCCTTCGGTTTGGCGTGGTGGTGTCACCCGACCTTCGGTGTGGGTGGATTTTGACGTGTGACACCACCACTGCAGTTCAGAGTTTCTGTGAAACCATTTGTGATTGATGCGATTGGCATCTGACAGAAACACAGCCGCAAAGCCAACTGCATAACAAAAGGTGCTGACTGACCGATGCAGTTGCTTTGTTCCGTTTCTGTCATTTTCAATTCTATTCGGGAACACTTGTTTCTTTGCTTGGAACTTGTGGAGAGCAAGTAATGTGTTGACGATATAGTTGCCAAAATGGCTATGCCATTTTGGCTCAAGCTGTTCCCCCTGCGATCCAATACTTTCGAAAACCCACCCACCACTGCCCTACTTTTCGAACATGGCGGCGGTGCCTGATGTATTGGATTCCCCACCTGATGCGGTGCCCGAGCAATATAAGGATCAGGTGGAATTGCTTCACCAACAAGTCCTGACTATCTTCCAGTCCAAGGAGATTCCATACTTCATCATGGCAAGGATGGCATCAGATGGCTACCGCTCGGTGGAGGACCTTGCCGATCGATGGCCCACCATCACGGAGGCCCGGAACAACTCCCCAGCAGACCTCCAGTTCCGTCACACAGACCGTGGGGGAGCTTTGATCACACAAGAGAAGACGAATCACCTGGCCATGCGCATTTCACAATGTGTCCGTCAAGCACAACAGTTGCTGGGCACTGGGGGCCTGAACCAGGGCCGAGTGGGACCTGCAGGGCTACTGCCGACGACGTCACAGGCGGCGCCCTCCCTGGATGCCCTGTGTGATCGACGCCAGCTCCTGCAGACATGGACGGTGGTCGTCCAGCTCCCACTCCCACGATTGGAGGATCAAGGCTCGGATGCCTTGTTGAAGAAACAGTTCAAACTCTGTGCGCAAGGAGAAGTTGGCTGGATTGCCAGCAAGTACATCATATCAGCCCTACCAGACCAGGATGAGCGGCCTATCAAGACCACCAAGAAAGTGACGGTCGATGGATGGGAAAAGGAAGAAGAGGAGGAGACACGGAAACTCCCAACTACGAGGCGTCAGTTGGAGCACATGCACCTGGTCTTTCGAACCAACCTCCTCATGGCCATCCTCTCATTTCCCAGCATGCCGAAGCTGAACATCACCCATAGGGACCTAGAGGACTGGTACCGATGGTTCTGGGGAAAAGACATTGCGGATAGGAGACCGCCTCCCAGTGAACAGGTTCTCCTCTACGCTGAAAGGAACGCATGGAGGGAGATCCACAACTTGGTCTACGGGGGACTGGGCCTCAAGGAGGCCATGGCCCAACTACGTCAGGACACCCTGTTTTGGACCAGAGAGGTCTATGAGTCTGTCGCCCGGCAGAAAGGCAACAAAGGCTCCGGGCCTGACTCCCCAACACGACCAGCCAAGTCAAAGGGACGCCAACCTTCGTGGTCACCAACTCAGCCACAATGGAACAAACAAAAAGGGTCACCCAAAGGGGGTAAGGCCAAAGGGGCCATGGGATCCGGAAAAGGGAAGGACTCTGAATGGCCTTCAAACTGGGCTAAGATCTCACCCAAGGGAGTACAGTACTGCCGTGACCACTTCCTCAAGAAGAAATGTCCCGGGAACTGCGGACGCTCCCACAACTGTCCGGTCCTCAAGAATGGCTGGGTATGCAACGCCGCACCCTCAGAACACACCCCAGAGCAATGCCCACACCGTTGACTCCTGGCGGACCCGGTAGCGTCTTGCACCGATCACCCACCAGGGTTGATGGACACCCCAACACCTGTCAAAAACCAAGCAACAACGGAACCGGGGGGGTCTCCCCCAGGTTACCCCAACGACACAAGCACACCACATACACAACAAGAGGCAGTGGGCCGACCACTTGATACAACGATGATCATGAATGGACAGTCCCTGCTTGGGCACTGTCCATGGCTCTCATCGGTTCCCAACAGGCTGTTGGAACGCCTTGTATGGACCACACAACCCACGGGGAGCCTCCACGGGAGGGACATACTACTCCTCTACACCGGCAGGAGTGACGGAGGAGCCTTGGATGACATACTCATCCAACAACACCAGGACCTGGCCCCCAGGATCCTTGCCGTGGACATCCTGAGGCCACCAGAAAAGGGCCCAAACGACATATTGGATGATGAGTTTTACTCAACTCTCTGCTGCGCCGCCGCGAGGGGCCAGTTGTCATTTGTGGGGGGCGGCCCCAACTGCCGGACCTGGAGCATCCTACGATGGTTTCCAAAGCCTGGAGCGCCCAGGCCAGTACGAGGGCGTGATCCCTCCCAGACATGGGGCCTTGACTCAAATTCCCTGGAAGAACAGTTGGACACAGACAAGGACAGTATCCTTCTGCTCCGGCAACTGGTCATCACTGCCCTAGCCGCAAAAGCCAGGCAAAACAAAGGATTCCACTCGTTCTTGGAACACCCTCGTGACCCAGCTGAGTGTAGTCGGGCACCAACGGCGGCAAAATGTTCATCGATATGGGCCACTAGAGTCTACCAGGAGTGGGCCAAAGAGGTAAATCACTGCCAGATCCACCTGGACCAGTGCAGACTGGGACAAAGGGCACAGAAGAGTACGACCTTCTCAACGGACCTTCCAATTCACCATTGGCAAGGCCTCCAGTGCAACCACTCTGGACATTTGAAGCCAATGGAGATGACCTCCCGGGACCTCAGCAGGTACCCGCCAGCACTGATGACAGGGCTAGCAGCAGCAATCATCCAGAGCATTCCAAACACAGGACATCAACCCAACGGGTGCCAACAGGAAGGGGAGCCTCCAGGTCGGACGGACCGCTCCTCATCGGTACCCCTCTCCCAGACGATGACTTTGGATGACGACCCGATCATCGTTCAATCAGGCTTTAAGACTAGACCTCTACGGGATGGAGGAGGTAAGCCCTCAGCCGGGAGACGACCTCCCCCGCTCAGACCTCAGTCCAAGATCAAGCACATTGGAGACTCCATTAGCCACCTGGCAAAAGGATGTGCACAGGACGTCCAACGGTCCATCAACAGGGGTGAAAGAAAACATCCGTTCCCGAAGGAACTTCTTCAGGAGACACGACGGGCCATTGCCCAAGGGATCGGGCTGGACTACCAAATTGCTGAGGAGATGGAGCCAGGCCAGCCGTTCTATCTGAACCTCATCTCAGCCTTAGCGGAAGCTGGTGGAGATGCAGATGCGGCCTACCCCACAAGGGTTGCCAAGGGAGTCCCCTTAGGTGTCACCACACCCACCTGGACATCACCAGGTATATGGCCTACCAAGGAAGAACTCAAAGGAGAATCCCCTCTGTGGGAGGACCTCCTAATACCCATGGGCAGGGACAACTACCCCTCGGCAAAAGATTTCTCCTCTCAGGTCCGACAGACCTTCGTGGAAGAGGTAGATATGGGTATGGTTGAGGGCCCACTCACACAGGAGGAGGCTGCACTCCGCTGTGGATGCACCCCAGATGAACTCTGCCCAGGGCCCCTGGCGGCAATTGACGAAGGAGATAAAATCCGCACAATCTACGACGGAAGCTGGGGCCATGCAAACTCACACATCCAACAAAACACAGTTGAGAAGACCACTGCACCCACAGTGATGGACTGTGTTCAAGCCATTCACTGGCTAACCACCACGAAGGAGAAGACATCTGGGACGGTAGCGTCTTGCACCGACCTGGCATGGCAACCTCCACACAAACAAACCACCTGGGCACTTTTGAAAGCAGATGTTTCAAAAGCACACCGCCGCATCAAGGTCCAGTCCAATGAATGGCGCTACCAGGTAGCACAACTTGATGGTGAATGGTGGATAAACAAGGTGGGTACCTATGGTATGGCCAGCGCCCAACTTTATTGGGGCAGAATGGCGGCACTCCTCCTCAGACTATGCTACATGATGTTTCCACACATAGACTGGGGCTTTGTGTTCGTGGACGATTTTTGTTGGCTCCTCAGGACGGACTCCGCCACTGAGGATACTGCAAAACTGCTTCTCTTCTTAGCAGCCATGGGATGCCCCCTCAGTTGGCACAAGACGGTGTTATCTGAGGTCAACACCTGGTTAGGTTTCCAGGTCAATCCATGCGGACCCGTGGTCGACTTCCCTCCAGATAAGAGGAAGACACTTGAGGCACTCCTTCAGACCATTGCTGCGGGCAACACCTTCACGGTGAAGGAGATTGAGAGAGCACTGGGACGATTAAATTGGGCAACGGCAGCTTGGCCCCTCAGTCGCCCTTTTCTTCAGCCATTTTGGGCATGGAAATCCGCGACGACTACCTCAGGGAAGCCCGGCAAGCTCATACGATCCTTTTCAAAGCTTCTCCTCCAGCTGCTTCACAACCCCCAGATCCAGCCCTGCCCTTACGACCCTGCCTCCAATTGGTGGGGTGCCAGTGATGCTAGTGCACACCCGGACGATGGGGCCTACATTGGGGGGTGGATTGCAGATTGTGAGAACCCATCAAAGGAACAGACCTGGTGGTTCCATTACAAGATACCCCTCGAAGACCATCCATGGGCTCACAAGGATGGTGATCCAACCAGACGCATTGCGACCCTCGAGATGTTTGGTACATTGATTCTTACCCACTTCCTTCTGGCTTTGGGTGGGAAATCTCTGCTTCGTACCCGTCTCAGCCTCATTTCAGACAATCAAGGCAATGTCTTTGCCCTGTTGAACCAGAAGACGAAGCACATGCCTACCTCAGCTTTCCTAATGCAGCTCATCGCCATGCTCTATGTTGCTGGGGTTCAATTGGCGCCTTCACACATGAAGCGGGACTACAACAAGTGGGCGGACGAACTCACCCACCCAAACTTCACTGGTTTTCATCCTGATCGACGACTACCAGTGAGTGAAGCTTTTTCCCATTTTAAATTTCTCTGGGCCCTTCTGGATGACCAGATGAGTGTCCCCACCTTTTCAGGAAATTCAAAACGTCGTAAGACCGACTCTCACGCCACCTAAGGTCCTTCGGGAGCCAGGTGGTTGCGGCTGACTTTATGGTGTACAGTGGTGTTTTCCCACCTACAACCCTCTTTTTCCTTTCCTTACTTGCGCGAGCTTCACGCTCCGGCGGGTTGGGTGGATTTTGACGTGTGACACCACCACTGCAGTTCAGAGTTTCTGTGAAACCATTTGTGATTGATGCGATTGGCATCTGACAGAAACACAGCCGCAAAGCCAACTGCATAACAAAAGGTGCTGACTGACCGATGCAGTTGCTTTGTTCCGTTTCTGTCATTTTCAATTCTATTCGGGAACACATTGAAGTATTCTGAAATTGTTTTGAATACATGGTGGTCGGAAGATGTCAGAACTTGTCAGAAGCATCCAGAGAGTGTCTGAAAAAAACACTTTCAGTCCATTGGTATCCATTTGTTGATTGAGCATCGGGTAGGCACTTGCTTTTTGACTTCCAAATATGAAGCCATACAGGTTCTGGACCTTCAAGAAGAAGCACGCGAGCTGGATGCGCAATGCAAGGTGAGGCTTTGTGGCATTTGGACAGCACAGTTGTGGAAAGCAACCAAAGCTACAATCTTGCAGCATGTTGCAGTCCTCGTTGAAACTTTCCATAACTTGTAACATCTTGCAAGAATGTGACGAATGTGGTTGCCAGAGATGAAGGGAGCCTGGGGCAAACTCCGTGACCCCATGACCCCATGACCCCATGACCTCACCCATCATCATCATCTCCGTCATCGTCATCCGTCATCGTCGTCATCGTCATCATCGTCATCATCGTCATCATCGTCATCATCGTCATCATCGTCATCATCGTCATCATCGTCCATCATTTCGCACATCGTTTTGGCACATTTGCTGCACACAAGCCTAGAGGCGCGAATCGAGTCAGCCACCCAGAGCAAAGAAACCTTTTTGGAAGAGAATGCATTGATGAAGCTTGGAGTGTCGACCTGCAAAGGAAAAGGCCGACGATGTGACCCCAAGAACCCGTGAAACCTTGCCGGTGATACAACATAGTATGTAGGTGTCATGATGTGTCATGATGTGTCATGATGTGTCATGATGTGTCATGATGTGTCATGATGTGTCATGATGTGTCATGATGTGTCATGATGTGTCATGATGTGTCATGATTCAAGCCCAACTTGACTGGAGACTCCAGAATTTCGATTCTGTGGCACGGAAGCACTGTCACGGCTTGGTTCCATGAGGTTTCGCAGCGGGCAAGCACGCAAAGTGGAAGATCTCCTTATTGCAGCTTCGCTTCACTGATGATATTGAGATATTGAGACTCTCTGACCATCTCTGACCTCTTTGATTTCTCACTGCCAACTTGGCGCCGAAAAGAGACTTTTACTACACATTCCGGTGAACAGTTTCATCGTTTTTGGAGTGTTGGTGTAGTGCGTGTAGTTCTGGCTCTGCTTTTATCGCTGAGCGCCTAAGGCAAAGCGCCGCATCGAGGCCAAGTTGCTCAGTGCCGGGCATGGCGTCGCCGACGACGGGAAGCTCTCGGTCATCACCCGGGTGCCCAAAGGGTGTCCAAAACTGGAGCTGAGAAGCTGGGAAACTACTGGTTGTATCTGGGTATTACTATTGTCAGTATTGTCAGCATTGTTAGTGTTATTTGGAAACTGAGACGAAAAAAATGCTTCAGCCTTCCATGTGGCACCTGATCAAGAACAGCTGGAAATCAATGATTTTCAGCTTGGGCAGTCGGGATATAGGGATGCCGGTTCTGAAAACGGTGACTTGAGGTGAACTTGGCAGATGAAGATGCCTTGCTCACCGCGGCAAAGCAGCCCCTGTGAGTCCGGCCGAAGTAATTTGCCACAGCAGGACATCCCAGGAAGCTAAAACATCTAAAACGCTGAAATTGTAATGGACAAACGGAACAGCAATACATGAGCAATACTAGGCAGTGGGTCAAAATGGATCAAAGCCCCTCAGACATCCTCAGACCATGATTTGGGATGAATCCATTTGCCAGCTATTTCAGTGTTCACCATGGTCTTGGCACATATACCCATTTGTCCTTCAAACAAGTGTCACAGACTGTCACAGTGCTTCATGTTCCATTCGAAAGAACGGCAAGAATCCGGGTGTGTCAGAGTGGCTGTAGCCGAAGTGATTTGGTGGATTACCCCCACCTTCAGCACAGAGGATGCACCGCAGCAGGTGTTCACTTGAGCCTCGCCTGGCTGCCCTTTGCCCAGTGTTGATAATCGACACCAGAACATGCCTACACAAAATACCACATATGATATACATAAGCAGAAAGATACCATAATATACCTTTGAAAATTATGGTCAAGATGTGCTTAGGAGTCTGCATCAAACATGAATGATTTTTTATATTTATATGCTGCATATGGTTTTGTCCGCTATATTGCCTCACAACCAAGTCGGATCAAAGTTGTAGTAGCAAGCTCAATTTTTGGCCAGTTGTTTTGTGAGCTGTCTTCACGAGCCAAAGACTCTGATATTGCATGCGCTGACACCTTCAACATAAGCAAAGTTTGAAACTCAACTCTCTGTTGTTTTGCGTCGTTATTGCTGACACACATTGCTTGAAGTTCATATGGGATGTCTTGAAGGATTTTCAGAGACCGCAGTGGTGCATCCAAGATGGTTCCCCAGCACCCGGTGGTTTGGAGCTGGTTCGAGGAGGTAAATGAACATATATAAATCAACTTCACTGTTGTGGCAAGGTGATGGGCTGAAGTCAACTTAGGATTTGCACTCAAGCAGACGCTAAGCAGACAAGATGATTCGAACAAACCTGCAGCATCGAATTAAGAAGAAAACTGAAACCTTGTACTGTATCCTACAAGCTGCCGGATGGATGCTGCCAGTAGTCAAGGTAGTTTCAGGCATGTATCATTTAGTGTGGCCACAGAGCCACGGAGTCGAAGTGATTTGGGATCAGCGCCAGCCTATACAGTCGAGTTTTTGGCCGGCGTGACGTGTATTGAAGAACTGGCAAAAAAAAAACTGGAGAATCTGAGAGCATAGCAAAGTACCACTTCAACCCATTTCGTTGAACTGTCAGAGACTGCATGAGTGTTTGCAGACCTCATTGTCTTGTTCAATTTTATTTACACTGGATTGGAGCAGACAGACTTTCGATCCATGGCAGTGTGATGGACTCATGTGTCATCGAGCTATATTGGATTGGGATGACTATATATCTATAATATATATACTGTATGATGCTGTGTGATATTAAAAGTTTAAGATAAATCACCATAGGAATATCCATGGCTGCAAACCTCATCTCAATGCACGACTGTGAGAGGCCAAATGTTTCGCCACAGCATCGTGCCAGGCCTGGTCACTGGCTGCGGCTACAACCGCCCAGCGCCACCCACTGAGCCGCCACCTATGCCACCTTCTGGGGCGTCCGGGTGCTTAGGGGTGGCCGGGATCGGCCAAACTTCACCAAAGATGAGAAATGGCAAAAATGGCAGAAATATTGCAAGCAGGTCACAGAAATGTGGCATGCAGCATTTTTAGTTTCAAATTAGTTCGGATTGGTTTTAGATTGGTGCCTGAGGTCTCCACTCCCTGGACTGAACTTTGGCCTTGGGTTGTTGGGCCCGACACTGGGACCAGGCTCACTGGGACCAGGCTTGATCCCAGGCCCTCCAGGTCGTCAGCCTCAACATGTCGGGCATCACCCCATTGGTGCCGGACCCATTGGGGCGGTGGGGGGTGCGATCGGTCCGGCTCCGCAAATGGGGCCCGACTGGGGTCGACACCATCCCATGCAGCCAATGCAGCCAATGCAGCCAATGCAGCCAATGCAGCCAATGCAGCCAATGCACAACCATCAACAGCTACCGCAGCAACTACCGCAACAGACGCAACAGATTCCCCAGCAATTGCAGCAACTGCCTATGCAGCAACTGCCTCAGCAACAACAATTTCAACCAAAGGCAGTGGGCACTACACCATTGCCTGCACCTGATGCCTTCCATCAAGAACGTGTACCCGCACCGGAACTCGTGCAAGCGCCTGAGCCTGTGAAATCTGCCGCCTTGCCACGTGAAGCGCCACCTCTGGAGGTTTCCCCGGAGCCGCGCCAGGAGCGCCAGGAGCGCCCGGAAGAAGCCCCTGAGCGCAAGGAGAAGGAGAAATACGTGCCGCCGGTGAAGCGATATTCTCAAGGTGATCGCGAGCGCCTCGAGCGCCCCGAGCGCACGGAGAAGGCAGAGAAGCGCGAAGAGAAAGTGGAGAAGGTGGAGAAGGCCGAGAAACAGGAGAAGCGCTTCGAGGCGGCTGCGATTGAAAGGCGACGGCACAGTCAGGGCCCCAGGATGTGCCGGAATGGATGAAAGACGATGGAGATGAAACTTTATTAATGCAAATTGATGTTCATTCATGCAGCGAAATCGGGGCACCTCGCAGCAGCAGGTTCGGACAGCTGGGAGGAATCTACGCCTGTTCGGGCAGCTCCCACCACTCCTCCAGGTGCTGAAAGGGTGTCGTACCGTGGGGTGCTGTTTTTGTGCCTTGACAAGATAATGGAACGCATGGTGATGCCCATTATATATCCAGCATTGAATATATATATATATAATATAATATAATATAATATATATATATATGTTTATATAATATATATATAATATATATAATATATATATAATATATATATATAATTGTTTGCAGGTTCTGCCGCGGTCAAGATGGACGACAAGGACGCTGTGGGAATCAAATTTGGCTGTGGCTGGGAGAGCTGCAATCCAAAAGGGGCGCGGATCTAAATTATTTAAGCTGCTGCCCCACCAAGAAAAACTGAAAATGCTTGTTCGAGTCACGCCTAAATTGACAACGTATGGGGAAGACAGGAGTCATACAAACAAATGCAACACAGTCACCGAGCCTCATCCCGAGAATTCCGTGACGGAGTTGTTGTTTTTGGTGATTCTGCAGGAGAATCCAAAAGTCCGCACAGACTTGATCCGTGCGGTCTTTCGAGCCTGCGACACCAACGGTGATGACTGGCTTGGAGAGACCGAATTTCGCACCATTGTTGGGGCGCCTTATGGGGTTGTGTTCTGATCGCTCCCTGCATCATCCTGCATCGTCCTGCATCGTCCTTTATCGTCCTATGTAATTTGGTTCGCCCATGTTCACCCAACGTACAGGAGTGACTTCGCTGAGGCCAGATTCTATGGCTTCAGTGGCAGCGATGAAAAGTGGTCGGAGGAGTTCAAGAAGCTGTGCGAGGAGAAGCATGTGGATCCCAAAAAGGGCATAGGCCAGGATCCGTTCCGCGGATGCTAAGCAGGCATATATTTTGATATATTTTGTATTATTGGCGCATTTCTTTGATTTGCATCCCTTGAATTTTCTGTTTTTGTACCTTCGCATTCTTCGTTGCTCTTCCGCGCAGGCCAGACCCTCTTCAGCAAGCTGCTGAATGAGGATGCGGGGCTGCTGGCGACCACTGATGATCTCAGAAAGATGTTGAAGAAGCTGGAAGACATCAACAAGCCGCAGTCCCAGAGGGTCTCTGAATGTAAAGTGGCCTACAGGGCCTACAGATCTTGCACAATCGTCATGACCTGAGCATAATACATTCTAAACATGCCGTGGTTTGGTGTAGCCGTGGATGCCATGTGATGCCAATGTGATGGATCGTGGCCATCCAGGAAGACTGGCGCGTCCAAGGAGGCGGCCAAGGCTCAAGGACAGAGCTGCACTTGGTTGTGGTGCAAATTGCCCAGTAGAATATCCAAGACATTCCAGACAAGAGGCGAAAAGTCATGAAAGGGTAGCTGGGGAGGTTTCGAATTGAATTTCATGGCGACTTCCTTGCAGAGTTTTAGCGGTACATGGTTGCAGTGAATGCCAGGAGCTGTAGAGGAGGGCGATGAGTTTTTCCACAAGCTCAAGAGGACTCTTTTTACGTGTGTGTTGATCTACTAGATCTTGACAGCCTCGCCTTGCTTAGCATTGCTTAGCTGTTTGCTCATTGCGGCGCAGCATGCCACAGTGCCATGGGGCACCTGTTGCAACGCCAGGCTTGAGCCGTTTTTTGGCTCTCTTCCGAGCACAGTGTCACCCAAGACTCCCAAGACCAACCGAACAATGCAGCAACACGAACAGATTGCGCGATCTCTTGACGTGATTTGGGTGCAAAACACCTTCACAGCATTTCACAGCCTGGTCATGTGAGACACATGGAAAATCATGGAATCTCACCACATAGCATTTCATGACACATTCTCTCACTGCACCGGGCGCTTTCAATCTCCTGTCCTCCGTGAGATGCCAGACCAATCTGAGTGCCTCATTGAAAGTGGGTGTTGCTGAAGTGATCTGAAGCCTTACAGAAAGAGCAATAGCTTCCACGTACTTTAATTGTATAGACGAGAATGCCTACAATCTTAAAGGCTAGGTATCTACATGTAATTACGAAGATACTGTACTTGATAGGGTTAAATAGAGTTGCAGTCTGACTCTTGCTGACATCTAGGCCGAACCATGACCTCCAACTGCTGCGCCGACGAGTCAAGCGGCAGCAGAGCCTCTTTGATTCTCTGGCTTCATTACTCGTGAACCTTCCAGCATCCTCACCAGAAACATAAAACAATCCCCCAAAAGAATCCAAAAGATGCAAAGGTGTTTCCAGGATAGAGTACAGATAGTTACAGATAGTATAGATGATATTGAACACGTAGTCCAGGGTTCCCACTTTTCTATCTATTTTGGGGTTGCCATTTTACAGTACACAGTAGGATTTGAGATCGAACCGGATTTGAAAAGAGTAGCAGCACCAGCACAGAACGAAGGTGTCACAAAATCTCAGGAAGCCCAGGAGCGCAAAAGATTGGAGGAGGAGAAGAAGTTAGTTCAAGAGTTTCTTGGCAGATTAAGCGCTGGTACCATCCTGAAGATGAGCTGATTGATGTACTTCGTAGCTCCTCGTGCCTTGTTTGGTTAAGTCATTCTTTCAGACTTGGATTCACAACATTCTTCTGGTTTTCCAGTATCATCCAATACCTGTAGCAGTACTGACCATCCAATGACTCTTGGCCAGCAATAGCCATTCAAATCCACAGGTATTTGGACTACTTGCGCGAGAAGAAGCTGCGCCAGCAACAGGAGAGTTTGACACGACTCTCCACTAGTCTTCACCAGTGCCCTTGTTTTCAAGGTGAGTTTTGTAGATAACTTGCAGATAACTTGCAGATAACTAGCACGCATCTGATGATTGCAACATATTTAATCTCAATGATTTCCCACGAAGTTTTACCTTTTTTTTCCCCGAGGAGCGACAGCAGCGCTTGGCGCAGGGCCGTCTTTCTTTGGCCAGGCGGAAAGCGGCGGAAGCGCAGGAAGTCTCAGAGGCGCCAGCTCTTTCCGGTTTTGGTGAATTAGTAACTATTAGCAACTATTAGTATGACATTTTGTTCATGGCTTTGTTGTGATGAGATGTGCTGAGTATGTCAGTATGTCCGATATGTTAGTCATATATATTGTAATGTATTGTAACATTATCGTTTTTTATTAGCCGTCATTATGATATATTATAGTTTATTATTATAGTATTTTATATGACTATATTCTGGACCAATTTTTGTCTCATTGTCTTATGTTTTCAGCTTTGATACGTCCATTTGGGAGGCACCCTCAAGCCCACAGAAGCTGACGGAGGGCGGTAGCACTTGCAGCCTCGGTGCTGAAGGGCGGGAGGATGCGCTTGACAGTTGCTGGATATGGTTGGCTATCGGCAGATTTGGATGTTGGATATGATTGGATACAGCACCAAAAAACACCAAAAAACACGAAATGTTTAGATACAAAATGCGTCAAAATGGACAAAAAACACTCGTTTGTTACGTGAATCCGACCTGCTCTTGTGTGGCGTGGTTTGAATGGTGACGGTGACTGCTTGCAGGAGCCTAAAGAAAAGCAAAAGGAAACAAAACTTCAGATCGAAGAATCCTTCACGCCGGCAGGGGACTGAAAGCCTGTCATGTTCAGTGTGGACCATTGATGAACATCGATGGAACATCCTTCCATGGCGAGACCTGTGAGGCCAAAATCCACAATGAAATACCAGCCGCTCGAATGCAGTAGGCTGCATGACTTGTAGAATCAAAGGATCCCAAAGGTCTGTTGCCAATGTCGGAGGGCAACCCCAGCAGCTCATACCAAGACCATCCTATTACATCATATTACATCACATCACATCATAATACAGTTAATAATACATCAATTCACATCATATCACATCATATTACATCATATCACATATACGATCATACACGTATATGCATTATACACTATGTTGTTCCATGATTGGTTCGTTTGTGCCCCTCTGCAAGCATTCGTTCCCGTATGTTCCCATTGGACCCAGGAAAAGGTGGCCAAGCTGTACCGGAAGTTCCGTGGGCCGCTGATGCTGAAGTACCTGAAAGAGTTGGCCGCGAATGACCAGGCGATGGCATCGATGGCGGTGTGCAATGGACATTTTTCGATCTTCTTCTTGGTTGAAGGGTAGTATCCGGATCTATCCAGGTCTATGAGGTCTATGAGTTTCATAAACAAGTTGATCCTTGCAACCAACGGCAGTCTGACAAAGTTGCCACCAGAAGCTGATACCATGATCTACCATGTCTGCGTTGGTCAGGTTAGTGGTTGGCGCCTAGATGAGCTTCTTTCAGTGCAACCCTCCAAGGCCAGCTTCCGACTCACAAGCATTTTTAATAAGAAAGTTGGGAGATGATATGCGATGATGCGTATCACATACATGACAAAGTTAAATCGGGAAGTAAATCCCTATATACTATTTAACTTCCGTCCTGGGTTTTCCCTGTGGCCGAGAATCACCCAAATCCCAGACGCGGATCGATGACCACCTCCCAGGGAAGCGGCTCAACTGTCCTTTCAACCAAAAAGCTGGGCTGGTCAGTGTCAGCTTGGGGATGCGCCACAGTTTACCATGGGGATACCAACACAACTGGAGGATTTATGCAATGGGCAGTTGACACTTCAAAATGGGGCCTTGGCCAACCAAACGGATCTCCTTATGGATATGCATATCATCAGCATATTCCATGTTCGCTTTGGGAAGGATTTAGATCACCTGGACAGGTTGAGGCAGAGTCCGAGAGGCCTGAGAAGGAGCTGTGAATGAACCTGTTGGTTGTTGGTGTGTTGTGAAGAAGCCAATGGTGGAAGAGCCAGAACTGATACTAACGGATCTAGAGGATAATAATAAAGGTTGTTCAAGTATTTCAAGCATATAAAAATATATCAAGTACGAGTATTGCACAAATGCTGGAAGATTTGATAGGAAGAGCTGAGGCGAGCACCCTTGAATGGACGCCCCTGGCTGGAAGGAGACGAAACGCTGCTGGTCGCATCAAGCTCGCAAGCAGCGCCTCAGAATGATGCACCAGGCCTGCTGCGATAAGTCAGTGACGTCAGTGTCTTGCTGCTTATGGCAAAATATGGCAAAATGTTGCAAACCATCAATCTCTTTGACCATTCTCTGACTATTCTATGCAGCATTATGCAGCTGAGATAACAATTTCACGCTTCCATTACCTCCATTGTCTCCCTATCTTCTTTTGATTGAAGTGTCTTGCAACTTTTGCGTGCAGTATAGTACAGCGACCCCGCCAGCCCCGCTAGCCAGGTTGCCACGGAGGTATTGAATGCAAAGCGGGAACTCGGCCATTGCTTTGCAGACTCCCCGCCCAGGCGCAGATTTTGTCCAGTCTTTGGCCAGTCCCGGGTTCAATGACATGGTAAGGTAGCTTCTTTGGAGGGAGCCATGAGAACTACACAAGCAATCATGTAGACCAATGCCAGTTCTCCCAAGTTGACGAAACTGCGGAGGCAGTGACTATTGGCGTGGTAGTATAGTGTAGTATATAGATCATTCCACGATCCGCATTTCTTGTTTCACCATGGGAACATGCAGGATCGCAGCCTGAGCTGAGCAGGCTCAAGCTCCTTGAAGATGGGAAACTCTTGTTCTAGCTTGGAATTATGCAGAGTCACAGGCTAGATCTCTTTCAGCTTTGTGGAAGTCAGGCTCTAACATCAAGAGCCAGAGTTCCGCAACGCAAACTGTGGTGGAGTGGCTCTCATCCTCCGGTTTTGGGGGAAGCGGTGCAAGTTTGTAGCTCAACCTTTAATGCTAATTTATGCTATTCTTGCTTGGCCCCCAGACCTCAGAGGCCAGAACCATGGCAAGGTGCAGTCAAAGACTCGCTCTTGCAAATCATTTGTGTTGAAGTTTGCCTGGCAAAATGCGCGGCAAACAACGGCAAAGATGTCCAAAGATGCAAGATCTGGGGTTTGCATATTTCCTTGTGCCATGGGAAAAGTTTTGGGGCGTCAATGTGGACAGCATTCTGGTGACAAACCAGGTGGACATGTTTACCACGAAACCCCAAACACAAATCAATTCAGTCTTGCTCTTCCTTATCTACAAGTTGGCGCGGGGTGTTCCACAACAAATGCTGTCCTTTTGTGTTGCCTGCTGTTTGGCTCACAGGGAGATAGACTGGTTGCACAACACTTGATTCCAAGCACGCCAGAGTCAAAGGTTTCTCAAAAAACACCAGCCACACAGCAACACGCCGGCACATACAACGCATTACCACAGCGGTTACTGCTGTATCTTTTTGTCGACTTGTGAATTAGGGTGGCTTCCAAAAGGAGCCCCGTAGAGTCCCGTAGAGTCATCTCCATTTTCCCGAGGAAAGATGAGGATCTTGATCAAGGGTGGTGTGTGGAAGAACTCTGAAGATGAGGTGCTCAAGGCTGCTGTCATGAAATATGGCTTGAACAACTGGCCACGAGTGGCATCCCTGTTGGCCAGGAAAAGCCCCAAACAGTGCAAGTCCAGATGGTATGAATGGTTGGATCCAAGTGTGAAAAAGACCGAGTGGACCCGCGAGGAGGAAGAGAAACTACTTCATCTTGCGAAGCTCTTTCCCACACAGTGGCGTACCATTGCGCCCATTGTTGGGCGCACAGCTTACCAATGCCTGGAGCACTATGAAAAGCTCCTGGACCAAGCACAGGGAAAGGATGAGATGGATGAGAACGACCCGCGTCGTTTGAAGCCTGGTGAGATTGATCCACATCCTGAGACAAAACCAGCCCGTGCAGACCCCATTGACATGGACGAAGATGAGAAAGAGATGTTGTCGGAGGCCCGTGCGAGGCTGGCAAACACCCGTGGAAAGAAAGCCAAACGAAAAGCACGAGAGAAGCAGTTGGAAGAGGCAAGGCGCTTAGCAGCGCTTCAGAAGCGACGAGAGTTGAAAGCCGCAGGCATCTCCACAACCAAGAGGTACAAGTCCCGGAAGTACATCGACTATGGTGAGGAGGTACCTTTTGAGGCTCAGCCACCAGTTGGCTTCCATGAGGTTGGTCCAGAGGAGACGCCCCGGGTATCCATGGGCCTTGCCAATGTCCGACTTCAAGCCATTGAGAATAAAAGCCGCATGGATGAGGAGAAGCGCAGGCGCAAGGATGATGAGCGAAAGTTGAAGCGGCTGAAGGAGGAGAATTTGCCGGAAGCCATTGAGATGATCAACAAGTTGAATGATCCCCAGCAATTGCGGAAGCGCACTGCACTGAACCTTCCTGCTCCTCAGTTGAACGATGAAGAGTTGGAAACCATCGTGAAGATGGGAGCTGATGCTGCGGCTCTGCAGGCTGAGAGTGCCGACAGCTCCACTGCAGGTCTTGTGCAGAGCTATGGTGACACTCCTGGCTCCACCCCAGTGCGAACTCCCAGGCGTCAAGATCCAGTGCTGCTCGAAGCACAGATCCAAGCGGGTGTGACGCCACGCCCCGAGGGAGTTGGTGGTGCTACCCCGGGAGCCACACCAGGTGCCACACCCGGTGCCACACCAGGACCAATCACACCCAACCCATTGCTGAATGCCACGCCTGGCTTGCGGGGTGGCGCGACGCCAGGGCCAGGTGCCACACCAGGTCGTGCCACACCAGGTCCTGGGGCATCCCCACAGTCGTTGCGCGATGGTTTGGCTCTCAACCAGGAGAATCCATGAGAATTTGGGATAAGTCGGGGGAATTTTGATTTATAGTTTATCTTGGGTTGGGAAAGAGGTTTGAGCTTTCTTTCCTGCATCAGTGGAGTTGAGAAGAGGAACCATACAGATTACAAATTAAGTTAAGCGATTGTTCAATATCAACTCATCAATTTTCCGATTCCGGTTTCAATCATCTTGCATCCATGTCTACGAGATTTTTGCGAATGTGTCATGAGTAAGCTGGTGACATTTGAGTTTTTGCCCAGCTTGTGCTGGAATTGTTTTCGTGTAGTTTGGACAGTCGCGCCATGATGTCCTGGCAGGAAGAGCTTGACCAGATGCCTGAAAGGCTTCGAAAGGCCAATCAGCGAATGCAGATGCAAGCAGCATTGGGAAACTTGCCTGCTCCGATGAATGAAGTTGAGATTTCCATGCCAGAACTGATGGAAGAGGAGGCGGACACACAAGCGCCCTTGGAAGAGGATCAAGCCGATGCTGACAAGCGTCGAGAGAAGGAGGAGCAGTTGCGACTGGAGATTGAGAGGCAGAAACAAAGCCAACCAGTGAAGATGGGTTTGCCTCGACCAGTTCAGACGTCGATGATGATTTTTGAGGCTTCAGCATCACAGGCGGCTGGTGAGGCACTTTCAGGACCACAGCACTTGCTGCAGCAGGCAGAAAGTATGCTCCATGAGGAGATGGCAAACATGATCACCCGCGATGCGGTTCTCTTTCCGGTGAAGGGTGCCAAACCTCCCAAGAAGGCACCGCCAGAGATGGACGTCAGCTTGGAAGAGCTGAAATCAGCAGCTGACATGTTGGAGGAGGAACTTCATACCTTCTCTCAAGCTGCTGGTGGTGAGCTGAGTGCAGAAGCTGCAGTGAAGGCAGCTTTTGAGGATGGTTCGGTGAAGCAGTTCGTGTTCCTGCCCTCGGCCAAACGCTTTGTGGATTCGAGGCTCATGGGCAAGAAAGAGCGTGCCGAAGCGGCCAAGCACCAGTTCGAGATGATTGATGCCAATCAGCAGAAAGAGCTGAAGAGAGTGAAGAAGTTGGAGGAGAAGATGGAACGTTTGCTGGGAGGCTACACCACCAAAGCCAGGCAAGCTTTGCTGCACATCCGGAAGCTGACGGAGGAGCGGGAGACAGTTGCCATCGAGACAGAAGTCTTTGAGACTTTGAGGGCCAGAGAGGAGAAGGCCATTGAGACTCGTGTTGAGGAGTTGCAGGAGCAGGTGGAGCGTGAGAAGAACAGGAATAAGAAGCTGCAGAACCGCTTCAAGGAAGTTCAGAAGACTGTGGAACTTCTCAATGGCAAGCTGCAGTGATGTATGACGACTGTGCAGGGGCCAACGGGGCGGGTGGAGCATAGCCAAGCGCCCCAGTGCCCAAATTTGCGCCACGACCAACGGCCGCAGTCGAAAGCAAATCTGAGCGAACGGCAAGAATGAGCACACACACACATACTATCACATACTCACAAGTAAGTGACAGTATCGGCACAAAACATGATGTATTGCAAACTACACTTGTATGCAATGCGTAGATATGACATTTCTATACGTTTCTAGTGCAAAGCAGTGTAGTAGTATCCTGGTGTTGCTATTTTGCTTGCACGTTTTTGCTTGTGGCAGACAAAGCTGTGACCAATATTGTGTCCGAAGCGCGGTGAGGAAAGTGTGGTGTGCTTTGCAGGACGGTGAATTGGTACAACAAGCACGGGAACCTCACAGACCCAATTCGATTGAGTCAGGCGGGTGATGCACCAGACATTCCACCGGATCCCAACAGCCTCCAGGGCTAAGGGGGTGCTAATTTTCATCCCCAATTGCTCACGTCCCATGGCCACTCGCAAGCGCAGGTACAGGACATCCTATGTGAGATCAAGCCGAACCAGGCCATGAAGATCCTGTACGACTTGGACACCGCAAAGGACAAGGACTGAGCAACAGCGCAGTCAAAACTGCGGGGATTTTGGTGTCAGCGATTTACTAATTTCTGCCAGCGATTTCTATCGATTTCTATCGATTTCTCGTGGTCAGATGTGGTCAGTTCCGGCAAAGTTGATGCTCGACATTGCTCGACTGCCGTGACCCCAGGAGAGCTTGCAGGACCCCACCAATTGGATCATCGCAGAGGCCAAAAAGCGGCGCCAGGCCAACGAGCAACCCAAGGGCAAGGCCGGCAGCTCGCATTTCCGTCGACGTATATTCAAACTGTGCATACACACAAGCACACGCGGATATATATATATATATATTTATTTATTTATTTATTTATTTATTTATATATATATATACACATACATACACGCATTCTATATTAATATGATTATTTGAAATCTGGCAGAGTTTTGGAAAAACGTGGCATTTTTTGGCACTGTTGCAAAGTTTTGGAGCAATTCACGTCCAAAGCTTGACAGGGTGACGGAAAGGGCGAGGACAAGGACATCAAGACCAACCACAAGAACGATGGCCACTTGGTCTGGCAAATTTGGATCGCTTGCCCCGTCAGACTTCAACGCTTTGCTTGGACGGTTCCGACGCTTCCGACGCTTCCGACGGTTCCAGGCAAAACTGAGAAGCCTGATGCGGTGCCGGAATGGCGCAGCACCTCTGCAGCATCTGATTTTCTGTTTCACTTGTCATTCCACTTGTCACTCCTGACCTGATGGGCATCAGTGACACGTTCTGATGCTTCGTGAGGCCAGGATGCAACCAATGACAAGAATGCAAAGGGAGCAGCAACCAAAGGCAAGAAACCCGCAACGGGATCTATGGATACCCATGTGCAATGGGGTCAATTTGAAAAGAGGATGTCATCGATCATGCCCAGATATGTTGTATGAGGGGCTGGTGAACAATCAGCACGGTCCCTGGGCAAATTGGCTTCGCTCTTTAGGGTCCCAAGTAAGTTAATTAAGGGGAATGACTTGATCTAGTTTCTGCAATGTTTTTAAACATTACTGTATCATTAGGATCATTTTGGGCAAATAGCCTTGGCTAATGTGTAGCACATTGCCGTGCCCACAGGTGCGAGCAAGGGCATCTCAGCTGCACCAGAATTGACCAGCATTGTCAGTGTTTGAACGACTGGTCTCCATGATGGCCAGCAGGCACAATGCCGTGAATCCAAAACTAACTAAATCATGAAAACTCAGTGACAGTGACACTTTTCAGACCTTGTCCCAAGCTCGAATTTGACAGTTTAACGATGTTTAAATATGTTTAACGTACATACATTGCACATGCTAACTAGGTAATCTAGGTATGAATGAATTTGCACAGACCTATAATCCTGCAAGTTTTCAGTAGTTTTCAATGCACACACCAAGGAAAGACTGAGGAGGCTGAGGAAGAAACAGACCAGTGGTGGCCCCAACTGTGCACTTTGTCCATACCATCCCCGTGCATCAATCCCTTCGGCCGTTCGCCCCACATATACGTCCCACCAATGATCATCCATGATCCGCGCATTTCTGTGGCCCTCTTTCGGCACCAGAAAACTGCATCCGAAAAGACCTATCACGATGTACCGAGGTTTCGTGCGAAGATGAAGCGGACCATCAACTGGTGTGCAGGGATTTTGTGGGTAGTTCATGAAAAAAAGTGGATGATGCCCGGTGTTCCTGGAAAAGATCTGTCGAGCATGCCACTGTCTAGCACTACCAAACTAATCACCAAAGCTCTTCTCTTTACTCAGCCCAAGTGCAATAAGTGCAATGCAGAGAGCCAGTAGCTTCTGAGAACAACTTGCCCCACTGTCATTCACTGGCTGGACATGGACATGTGCATATTAGCAAGACTCGTAGGTGCCAGCATTCTGGTCATCCCATGTCCGCCGTCAGCCCATGGCCGAGGTACAATCGCCATGGCCACCTGTGTGCGCCAATTCGCTTCCAGGAAGTCATTACAACTCTTGGCAGCACCGACCCTCGTGTCGCCATGAGGCCGGGACATGCTGGGACTGAATCTGGCCCGTAAATTTGTTGATGATTATTGTACCTCTGTCATCCTTTAGCAATCTTTATCATCTTTTACATATGTTTACCATCTTTACCACATTTACCATCTTTACCTGGGTTTACCTGGGTTTACCTACTTGTCCCTGTGTCAAGATAGCTCAGATCAAGGCCGGGTGAGCCACTCAGATGCAGCTGGCTTTCAAGATGCCAGGATCCTCAACGACTTGGATCAAGCAAATGCCGAAGCCGTGCTGAGCGACCCCACCAAGTGGATCATTGAGGACCAGCCACAACATGCCACAACTGGAAATCCCAGATCAAATGTCGCCAAGTTGAGTACATATAGATACAAATAGTATCAAATAGTATCAAATAGTCAAATAGTTCATTTTGGGGACTACTTCATGCTGAAGCATTGCCCTTCTGAGTGTGCAGATTACCAGTCGGTTGGAGGAGTGTCGTCGGCGTGCCCCTGGAGTAGGGGTGCTCAAATCCACAATGTTTTTGAGTGCATAGACTTGAAGTCAAAAGCTGGGATTTAATGCTTACCATGTGCTTTTGGTCATGGTCACTCAGCATCTGGCCATCAGCGCTTCTGTGGCCCAAAGAGCATAAAACTTCTTGAGACAAGTTACAAACACAGTTTCAGATGGATGGCACATAATGCAGCCCGTAGAACAAAACTTTCTAATCTCAATGCATGTTCTCAGCATCATCAGGAGTTTGCCAATCACAAGCTGTTTTTTTTGAAGTTGACCAAATCAGACCCATTGAGGTTAAATTTCGGTTGCGTGCTCTTGCAATAAATGGGCACTATAGGAGATGACTTAGAGATGACGTGGCATACGTGGCTTTAGCGAAGTTGCTCACCCTTCCATATTTTTTCCAACTCGGCCAGTCGCCATGTCGGTCCTGGTGCGCAACGGGAAGGCAGCAAGTCCTTGGCATCTTGGCTGTGCTGAGCGCTTATCACTCAGCGATATCCAAAGAGGAACCGTTTTTTTCACATCTTTCGCTGAGATGTTTGGATTTATTTTCTGTAGACATGTTTAGACATGTTTAGACATGTTTAGACATGTTAAGACATGTTTAGACTACGGACCTCAGATCCTCAGTGTGTGCCAAGGCTTACGAAGCACGACTTGTTGCACAATTACAGTGGCGCCTATACAACTGCGCGGACAGTTTCCCAAAGCTCCATTTTCGAATTTTCTATGCATTGCCAAAGGCCACAAGGGAGTGCTTCGCCGCTTTAGCAATGACATGAGCAGCTGTAAGGTGCTGACTGTTAGACCTCTTGAACAGTGATGGGCAGCTAATCAATTGAGGCAAATTATTGAAAAGGAACGCACTTGCGAGGTTTTTTTTTGAAATCCAGCATCACTTTAGCGAATCAGTGTGTGCAGGCTGGTGGACACTGGCAGAGATGTTCTGCGAAGAAGATTGGAGGAAACTCCTGAGCTGGAGGGTCGCTTTCGCAAAGCTCTGAGCTTCCTTGAGCCAGCGAATGTACGGTCGGCCACCAGACTGACACTTTCTGGAGACGATGCACTATGCCCTGGGATTATAAGCTTTGGGATGTCCACCATATCTTCACAATTTCCATCTTGGTTTTCAATTTCAAAGGTCGTACAGTAGAGTCTTAGGCATAGTCTTAGCATGTCTTAGCAACCAACATCAACCAACTAAGGTTCTGAAGTGCGAGTGCCTGACTGCTTTCGACTACTTGAAGAGCCTGGAGCAGTCCGAGCAGGGCGTCCATGATTGCGAGTATCAAGTGACCGTCCTTCTCACAAGTGACACTGCAGAAGACGAAGGTCCTGGCCTTGATGTCTACACCTATGTGCAAGCGCTCCCATTTGTTGAAGCTACAGCGTCCTGGTGGTATAGAAAAACATGAACAACTTTCATGGGATATTTTTTGGGCTTCCAGGACCATGTGAGTTGATATACGTTGACATAAGGAGTAGCAGAACAATCGTGAGCTGCTTTTCCAGTTGAGCTGAAACAGGTTGCCGTAGAAGCAAGGCAAGCACAGAGAAGCAATCCTACAGTGAAAGACGCTCAGTGGGTGAATGACCGGCAGCACCTTGAAGAGATTCAGCGTCAGCTTGGTGTGAATGAAGTGATTATGCACGATGATTCTGGTAGCATTTCTGAAGGGCTTCAGACCAACTTCTTTGCAGAGATTGATGGCGTTTTGCTTACAGCCCCGGATGACTGCGTGCTTTCTGGCACTGTGCGGAAGGTGGTTCTTGAAGTCTCCAAGGCCAACGGTATTCCAGTCAAGCTCGAATGCCCGAATATGGGCGACATAAATCGTTGGGGCAGCTGCTTTATTTGCTCAACTTCCCGTTTGGATGCTGGTCTCATTTTCCTGCAATCTTTGTATGTTGTATGCGATGCATGTATCGTCCAGAATTTCTGCCAACATATCAGGATCACATATCCCTCTACCATTCTCTACCATTTTCTAAAGTCTCCAGTCCCAGACTTTGACTTTTTCTTCGCTAAGGTGAAGCCCATCCACGCGCTTACCTCGCCAAATTTTGGCGAACGACGCTTTGAGAAGGGCGCAGGCCTTGCGCATCGGCTGGAGGAGACATGGTGCGATATGGGTTCCATATGGTTCCACGGGGTCACGGGTTCTCTGTTTCTGTGTCGACTCCATACATCATCCACTCTGCATTGGACAATGTTGGACAGTATGCCTCTTTGATCATCTTTGACCATCTTTGACCATTGATTTTTTTGACCAGTGTGCACCCTGAGGAGTTGGTTCTGCAATCTGTACAGCAGCATGCGGAGCCCCTAACTGAGTGAGAACCTGGGCCCAAGAGGGGCTGTTGGTCAGGGACGACTTTGGCGCTGTCGAATGTGACGGAAGCCACACCATGAATCGCCGCGGAAAGAAACAAGACAACTTGCCAGTGCTAGGAGGCTAGGGGCATAGCATACATGATCATAAATTACAAAAATTACGCATATAATTAATCACTTGGTGGAGGAATAGGATGCAATTTCAGAACTCCTTTTGGCGCGAAATTGGGTTCACAGTTCGCGTCAAAAGAACAGTTTTTACTGCAATTAATAATCTTTTGACTGCCTTGAAGTTGGTCATCAGATGTTATGGGCTGTTGCACCTGCCAAGGCCCCTGGTGACAAGGGTTGGTCTCTCAGTAAGGGCGTGATGAAAATGTAAAGATGTCGAAATGTTTGCACTCGTGACATTAACATCATCTTTCTCAAAAGCTTATATAGTATATTATTACTTACTATATTATGTAGCAATTTTCTGAAAATGCATTGTCCCCAAATTCAACGCCAAAGTTGTGATTTGGCAGGTTTTCGGTGATGTTGCAGTCGGCGTTTTCAATTTGCATGAGGCGCACCGAACTCCCAAAACGCTGGAACGAAGGCGACAGCAACTGGGTTGCAAAAAGCCCTCTCTCATCATGACAACTCACATGTATCGGTCAACCTGACCAGGTCTCTCATCCATGATTTTCCCCTCCACATTTTCCTTGCCACTTCAGGATGTGCCCCAGCCGAAGCCACTAGCCCTCAGCAAGTTGGGAGGCTGGCTGCCGGGGCGGCAGGGCTTTTGATCACGACCAGCATCTAGCATTTGAAGATTCCGAAGATATGGTGACGATGAAATACGATGATACGATGAAATACGATGAAATACGATGAAATACGATGAAATACAACGAAATACGATGAAATGAAATACGATGAAATACGATGACTGAGTAGACCAAACAATCAAACTCTTGATGCTTGGATCTGGGTCCCATTTGGATCATTTTGGATCTCAGTCTCAAAGACCTAGCAGATGATGATGTAATGAGAGGGTGGGGATTGGTGCGCTCGGACATTTCGTCTTGGAGGCCTTACCGCTGTGCCAACTCGTCTTGGCCCTCCGAACCTTCGCTGCACTTCCAACAGGGGATCCCGAACTTGCTAGATTTAATTAGATTTAGCTCCAGATCGATTCCGGATTCTGTAGCCGGAAGTATGCCGGAAGTAAGGAAATGTAAAGAACGGTTCAAGTTCAGATCCACCACTGCACCTCCAGAACGTTGTAATGTAGGGACGTTTGCCCGGCCGAGGAAGAAGGACACTGCAGCAGCAACAGTACCTGCCGCAACGCCCGTGTCTCAACAACTGAGTTGTGAACAACGCTGGATCATGAATGGTAAACAGTTGGACGCCCCGGCCAAAAGAAAACACAACATTACAATACAAATACAAACACAAATGCAACTACAAATGCAAATACAAATGCCAATACAATACAGAGGTGGAATGGTTCATCCATGTTCATCCCCATATGACAGAGTTGAGATTGAATGCATTTGAATGCTGCAGAGCAATAGAAAGAACAGGCTTTTCGAGTCCAACCCATCGGCATTGGCACCAGGCCATGACGATTTCCATCCTGCACCAGATGGTTGCGCACTTAAAAGGGATTGAGGCCCAGGCCAATTGAGATCGATCTATGGAATCTATGGAATCTATGATGCCAAACAGCACCCCACAGATCTCGCCAGATCTCCAGAACCTTTGCTTTCTTTATTTTATTGACTAAGGAACAAGCAGAACAGGGTGCTGTGAGCCTCCGGCTCTGCATGAGCGAGTCAAGACTGACATGAAAACCCGGATTGCCATCCACTCACAAAAAGGCATTCACTGGCGCACGTTACCAGGACATTTGCTGGGCACAGTTATGTGGCAATATACTTGTAGGCCTGGAGTCGGTAAAGTCAGAGTAAGTGAACTCCTATACCAGAGCCAACACCTCAAACTTGGAGTTTGGAGGAGAGTAGCCTAAACTGGAATAGCTGAAGAGCTGTTCCTCTCAAAATGCCTGATCCAAGAAGTCCCGCTAAAGCTGCAGACAGTCGGCTTCGCTCGTGACAATGTCGACTTCCTTTCTTTTTCGCCATCGGAAATGTCGGAGAACATCTCTTTGGAGTAGCCTGCGATCTTTGATGTTCTCCCAATCCAAGGAACAGTTTGTCAAAGAACCTATATTTCACCCCTCTACTATGGCCCTTTTGGAGTCATTTGCCAACAACGTTTAAACAAACACACACACATGTAATATATTATATATAAAATAAATGCATAAGTACATAATTATATATATATATATATATTAATTATATAATGCGCATACACATCTATCTATCTATATTTATATATATACATTTTGCACTGTATACATGTGTATATTTATCTTTACGCACGCACACACACACATATACGTATATATATACTGTGGAGGACCAGCACTTAGAATTTTTTAAAAAAATTAAAGTTTTAGAATATGGATTTATGTTAATTTTTAACATACTTGAGCCCGGGGTGAAAAGCACTAAGAATATTCAAATCGAGGGGGTACACATAGAATATTTTGGTAGTATGCTGTCTTAAGGAAAAACTAGCTACATCCGACCATATAGTATGCTCGTCCTCCACAGTATCCCAATAATCCCCAATAAATTTCATTACTGCTGGCCTCCTCTCTCTCTCCATCCCCGTTTACCAGCTGGAAACCGGTTTTCTACTGTATTATCGTAGGCATAATGGTGGCTAATCAACAACATTGGGATACAATAGTCAGAATTGCTGAAGATCATTGTTTTGGTGTTCCCCTTGGTTATCCCACTATATAGGAAATCTATAGATGTTTGTCGGGACTACTGTATTTGTGACAATAACAAGAACAGTAAACTTGTTGGTTCGGTACCTTCTTTGATGGACTATCAGTGACAATGTGGTTGTGACCATATTCTAAGTACATTCACCGCTCACAAATGCACAGCTTTACCCAGGCAAAAAACAACAAAGGCCAACCGGCTGGTACTGTACCATGCGTGTTTTGCAATACCAAATGCAACAATTGCAAGTCTATGTCTATGTGGTGTACTGACATTGTTTTGCAATCATAAAGTCAGCAGTTGCAAACTTTTTGGCACTTGACCTTACTTGTTTTCTATTCTTTGCCTTGCTTGAGGTAAAAGTGACTATGTAGTTGTGGCCATATTCTAAGTGCATTGACTGCCCATAAGAGCACAGTTATGCAAGCAAAAGCAGCAAGTGCAAAACCGGTTGGTGCTGTACCATGCGTGTTTTGCTGCAGTACCAAAAACAACTGTAAACCATGAGGTGCCGTACTGAGATTGATCGGCGATCATGAACTCAGCAGTTGCATGTTTTTTTTATATGTTTTTTTGTATTGTAGCGCGGCTTGTCTAACTCAACTGTACTGTAATAGGTTTCTATTCTTTGCCTTGCTTGAGGTAAAAGTGACTATGTAGTTGTGGCCATATTCTAAGTGCATTTGCTGCCCATAAATGCACATTTTTACACCAACAAAAGCAACAACTGCCAACCAGCTGTTACTGTACCATGAGTGTGTTTCGCAGAACGAATTGCAACAACTGCAAGCCGATGTGGTGATGTACTGAGATTGTTTTGAGACAGCTGCATTTTTTTGCAATTTACCTTTGTTTTGCAGGAATTAACGAACCCAACTGTATGTTTCTGTTCTTTGTCTTGATTGATTTTCAAAGTGACTATGTGAGTTGTGATCATATTCTAAGTGCATGTGCTGCCCATAAATTAAATGCACAGTTATACAGGCAAACGGCAAACGCAACAACTGCAAACGGGTTGGTAATGTACTATGCGGCGACCATACGTGTTTTGCAGTGCCAAATGCAAAAAATGTAAACCATGTGGTGTTGTACTGAGGTAGTTTTGCAATTATTAACTCAGCAGCTGCAATTTGTTGGGAACTGTACCTTGCTTGCTTTGCAGTAACAAATTCAACTGTAAACTGTTTGGTTATGCACCTTCCTTGATGGACCAAGCCACTCCGGCAACTCTGACAATATTCTAAGTGCATTCACTGCCCATAAATGCACAGCTTTACACAAGCAAAAACACAACTGCCAACCAGCTGGTACTGTACCATGAGTGTGTTTTGCAGAACGAAATGCAGCAACTGCAAGCCCACGTGGTACTGTACTGAAATTGTTTTGCAATCATGAACTCAGCAGTTACAAACTTATTTTGGCACTGTACTTTGAATGTTTTGTGCATTCACTACCCATACATGGACAGGTTCACACAAGCAAAAACAACAACTGCCAACCAGCTGGTACTGTACCATGCGTGTTTTGCAGTACCACGTGCAAGAACTGCAAAGCATATGGTGATCGGATGAAATTGTGTTGCAATTGTGAACTCAACAGCTGCAAACTGTTTGACACTGTACCTTGCTTGCTTCGCAGGAAGGAACTCAACTGCAAACTGTTCGGTTATGTGCCTTCCTTGACCATATTCTAAGTGCATTTGCTGCCCATAAATGCACATGTTTACACCAACAAAAGCAACAACTGCCAACCAGCTGGTACTGTACCATGAGTGTGTTTCGCAGAACGAATTGCAACAACTGCAAGCCGATGTGGTGATGTACTGAGATTGTTTTGAGACAGCTGCATTTTTTTGCAATTTACCTTTGTTTTGCAGGAATTAACGAACCCAACTGTATGTTTCTGTTCTTTGTCTTGATTGATTTTCAAAGTGACTATGTGAGTTGTGATCATATTCTAAGTGCATGTGCTGCCCATAAATTAAATGCACAGTTATACAGGCAAACGGCAAACGCAACAACTGCAAACGGGTTGGTAATGTACTATGCGGCGACCATACGTGTTTTGCAGTGCCAAATGCAAAAAATGTAAACCATGTGGTGTTGTACTGAGGTAGTTTTGCAATTATTAACTCAGCAGCTGCAATTTGTTGGGAACTGTACCTTGCTTGCTTTGCAGTAACAAATTCAACTGTAAACTGTTTGGTTATGCACCTTCCTTGATGGACCAAGCCACTCTGGCAACTCTGACAATATTCTAAGTGCATTCACTGCCCATAAATGCACAGCTTTACACAAGCAAAAACACAACTGCCAACCAGCTGGTACTGTACCATGAGTGTGTTTTGCAGAACGAAATGCAGCAACTGCAAGCCCACGTGGTACTGTACTGAAATTGTTTTGCAATCATGAACTCAGCAGTTACAAACTTATTTTGGCACTGTACCTTGAATGTTTTGTGCATTCACTACCCATACATGGACAGGTTCACACAAGCAAAACCAACAACTGCCAACCAGCTGGTACTGTACCATGTGTGTTTTGCAGTACGAGGTGCAAGAACTGTAAAGCATATGGTGCTCGGATGAAATTGTGTTGCAATTATGAACTCAACAGCTGCAAACTGTTTGACACTGTACCTTGCTTGCTTCGCAGTAAGGACTGCAAACTGTTCGGTTATGTGCCTTCCTTGACCATATTCTAAGTGCATTCACTGCCTATAAATGCACAATTTTACACAAACAAAAACAACAACTGCCAACCAGCTGGTACTGTACCATGAGTGTGTTTCGCAGAACGAATTGCAACAACTGCAAGCCGATGTGGTGATGTACTGAGATTGTCTTGAGACAGCTGCATTTTTTTGCAATTTACCTTTGTTTTGCAGGAATTAACGAACCCAACTGTATGTTTCTGTTCTTTGTCTTGATTGATTTTCAAAGTGACTATGTGAGTTGTGATCATATTCTAAGTGCATGTGCTGCCCATAAATTAAATGCACAGTTATACAGGCAAACGGCAAACGCAACAACTGCAAACGGGTTGGTAATGTACTATGCGGCGACCATACGTGTTTTGCAGTGCCAAATGCAAAAAATGTAAACCATGTGGTGTTGTACTGAGGTAGTTTTGCAATTATTAACTCAGCAGCTGCAATTTGTTGGGAACTGTACCTTGCTTGCTTTGCAGTAACAAATTCAACTGTAAACTGTTTGGTTATGCACCTTCCTTGATGGACCAAGCCACTCTGGCAACTCTGACAATATTCTAAGTGCATTCACTGCCCATAAATGCACAGCTTTACACAAGCAAAAACACGACTGCCAACCAGCTGGTACTGTACCATGAGTGTGTCTTGCAGAAAGAATGCAGCAACTGCAAGCCGATGTGGTGATGTACTGAAATTGTTTTGCAATCATGAACTCAGCAGTTACAAACTTATTTTGGCACTGTACCTTGATTGTTTTGTGCATTCACTACCCATACATGGACAGGTTCACACAAGCAAAACCAACAACTGCCAACCAGCTGGTACTGTACCATGCATGTTTTGCAGTGCCAGGTGCAAGAACTGTAAAGCATATGGTGCTCGGATGAAATTGTGTGCAATTATGAACTCAACAGCTGCAAACTGTTTGACACTGTACCTTGCTTGCTTCGCAGTAAGGAACTCAACTGCAAACTGTTCGGTTATGTGCCTTCCTTGACCATATTCTAAGTGCATTCACTGCCTATAAATGCACAATTTTACACACAAAAACAACAACTGCCAACCAGCTGGTACTGTACCATGATTGTGTTTTTCAGAATGAAATGCAGCAACTGCAAGCCTACGTGGTGAGGCAATGAAATTGTTTTGCAATCATGAACTCAGCAGTTGCAAACTTTTTGGCACTGTACCTTGAATGTTTTGTGCATTCACTACCCATACATGGACAGGTTCACACAAGCAAAACCAACAACTGCCAACCAGCTGGTACTGTACCATGCGTGTTTTGCAGTACGAGGTGCAAGAACTGTAAAGCATATGGTGCTCGGATGAAATTGTGTTGCAATTATGAACTCAACAGCTGCAAACTGTTTGACACTGTACCTTGCTTGCTTCGCAGTAAGGAACTCAACTGCAAACTGTTCGGTTATGTGCCTTCCTTGACCATATTCTAAGTGCATTCACTGCCCATAAATGCACATTTTTACACAAACAAAAACAACAACTGCCAACCAGCTGGTACTGTACCATGAGTGTGTTTCGCAGAACGAATTGCAACAACTGCAAGCCGATGTGGTGATGTACTGAGATTGTTTTGAGACAGCTGCATTTTTTTTTGCAATTTATCTTTGTTTTGCAGGAATTAACGAACCCAACTGTATGTTTCTTTTCTTTGCCTTGCTTGATGTACAAAGTGACTAATTATGTACGAGCCCAATGTGGTTGTTTTAGACACAAATTCAACAGTTGTGTCCAAAACGATTGTGGGTTTTGAGACGCCTCGAAAACGGCTGTGAAACACACGATTTGTGTGTTTTTCATGTAATATCATACTATACATGAACATCCAAAATATTCTAAGTGTAGGGGCCTTTTTATTTTTTAAATTCTATGTGTGAATTAACGCAACTCAACAACATATGAAAACAGATATATCCTGGACTCGCGTTAAACACGGAAGTTTGATTTTCCCATATTCTAACTGCTGGTCCTCCACTGTATATATATACAATAACCGCATGCATACATACATGCATGCATACAGACGATCCGCTACGCACATACATCCATGCATGCACCCATACATCCATACATCCACACATCTATATGGATATATATATATATGTATAATATAATATCATTGTAATACAATATATAATTTAATTTAATTTAATTTAATAAACATATAAATATAAATATGAATATGAATATGAATATAAATAAATACAGAGAGAGAGAGAGACACACACACACATATATGTATATATATATATACTGGTATGATATGTATACACGCATGCATGCACGTCCTCTTGAATGCACGCAAGTATTCGCTGATAGCAGGATCATTGTCCCATTCATTTGCCAATGCTTGGGCATGCGGCACACCGATGAAATGGTGCGGACTTATTTTTTCAAAAAAATCACGAATAGGTTATTTGCAAAGAAACCTGGTAATTCAAATAACTTTTCATTTGCCCTGTGCAATTTCCATATTCTTTGGGGGCATTTACCCAGCAGAAAACCCGTACTCATCCCGCAAACACATCTTACAGAAAATTATAGGTTTTGGGCTCCAATTTCCAGGGATGCCTAATAACCAAAAGTCATAACCCAAATAGCAAGATCATCCTGATTAAGTATGTGAGAAGTATCAAGACTTTTTGATAAGACACGATGAGATAAACACAACAACATTATTTTCCCGTTTTTTTCACAGGTTTTTGGTTCCCCTGGCAATTCTTTGTGTTCTTGACAGTGTTTTCCGATGGCCGAAAACCAGCAGACACAATTTTGATTCTCCTGAAAGGGGACGGCTGTGGGGGAGCAAATGACCATTTTGGCCGTTTGCTTTGGTTTGTTCGACTTGAAGTGGAATTTGGACGCCCCTCAACAGCCCCGCAACACCCGGCCAAGGCCACCAACACCAGTGGGGTCCACTGTTTCTGGGGCTATCTTGGGAGAGACATAGAAAGGCAGAATCACCCTCAGCCAATCCCTGTAAGGATGCAATGTGCCACTATGCTCTGCGCGAGAGTGCTGTGACTCCCTACATGCATGGTGAAATTGCTGAAATTCAAAGCTACCACTGGATGCAAATGGTAGATTCAAGTTGTAGCACCTACATGACAATATTCAGACTGAGAATTGACACCTAAACTGTTAAACACATGTGCTAATAGATGCTACTAGATGATAGATGCTAATAGTATCTAATAGATGTCAATAGATGCTAATAGTATCTAATAGTATCAAGTTCCATGGAGCGTAGGGAGATCCTTTCATGATTCGGAAGCTGCTTGGGCACAGAGCCCTCGGTTGCCACCGCAACACCCACAGCACAACCAACCTGCGGTTCAAGGATGAGGGCTCGTGGTGTCCAAGCGCTTGCTTCTCTTTGTAGTCGATACCGACCGGAAAGCTCAATTTTTGGCTGTTTCCAGCCCTGAGGGATGAAACTGGAGCTAAGATATGCTAAAATCTTCATACCACTTCTGAGCAGGTCTGGTCTTTGTATGCGACACTGCGTTCTGTCGTCGGGACAAGCGAGCCAGTGACACCATCCATAGTTTAACAATGTTCAACACACTTGATACCCTGCACTCATTGCTACCCATGACATGCCATCATCTTTGGAAAGTGTGATTTGTAGAAAGTTGTTAGAATCAATTGGTTTCATCGGCTGCAGAAGGTCCATCGGAATCCAGCTGGAACACTTTGTTTCGGCATTTTGGCACCCCTAAGATCCAAAATGATCCAAACAGGAAACAAAGCTACGCAGCTACGCAGCTACGTCTCGATGACGGAAGCGATATGGGATCTTCACCTGCCAGGGTCACCATGGAAAGGTCGAGGCCCTGGAGCCATGACAACTGCATCATGGCGATGCGAGGAATGACACGATGGCGACACTGATCATCACACTGATCATCACAGGATGAATCATCACACTGATGCATATTGATGCCATATTGATGCCATATTGATCCCACTGGGCCTCGGTGTCTCACACCGAAGTCGGAGGCAAACCTTGTAGATCTTGTAGGTCGGAGCCAGAGCGTGGGCGTAGCAAGGCTTGTGCATTTGCTGGCACGAAAAGTGTGTGAGAACGGAGGGAATGAGAGCTTTGTGAGTCTGCGTGCGGGATAATGCCGGAGTCATTTAATCATTTCAATTACTATGTTTCAGTCGGTATGTGCTCGGAGCAGTCTAACCAGGAGAATTGGGCTATGAATGAGACACGGAAGCAACCCAGGAGAAAATCAATTTCAGCCACAGAAGTGCGCCATGGCTTCTTGATGCTTCTTGGCTATTGTGGCTTGGCTTCTTTTTTTACATTTATTTTGTTTTTTCTGCCTTCTTTGGCTTTAGTGGCTTCTTGTAGCATGGAGGGTCTGTTGATTTGATTTTTTGTGGTTTCATTGTGGGCGCAAATGCCAGGAAACACCACAAGGAGATAGAAGACAATAAATAATATCAGGAACAACCGCACCGAGAAGGATTATGAGAAGAACAACAATAGCAACGACAGAACACTTCCCGGCTTTTGATTCCTTTATTTTCTCTTGGGGATTTGGCGTTGCGCAGCCCCCCTTCTTGCTCCACGAAATCTACAATTTATATCCCACAACATGCACCTACCACGAAGTGATATTAGCTACAAGACCAGAAATTGCCTCAACTGGCGTGCAAGTGAGAGTTGCAAACTCCGAACTTGCTGCAAATGGCAGGCAAGTGAAAGATGCACGTTCCAGCATTGTGACATAGCGTGTGAATGAGAATGAATGAGAGATTGAAGCTCCGAACAGTTGTTTTCGTCTTGTTGTGGTTGTGTGGTTTTGATTTGCTTCACTGTGGATTCATCATGTCTTTGCCTGTAGTTGGGATTAATTCTGCTCGACTTTGGGGTGAATTTCATATTTGCAGCCATTGCCATCCTGGGCTCAAAATTGGACCTTATTTAGTCCACTTCCGCGCTGAGAATTGCTGCTCATAGGCCCCCACAGTATCAGCCACGCAGTTGCCTTCGTTGCCTGTTGCTAGGCTTGTTTCCTCCCTCGCACAGCAGGTGACCGCACAGCTGTGGTGGAGTGGATGAAGTGGATGGCTTTTGTCTCAGTGCGGCCTGAAAGTGGATAGTGACGTTTCAATCCGGTATGATTCATGATTCTAGCAGCTGTGGGAAGCAGAAGGCTAGATGCTAGTCATGTGGAGTTGACACAAAGCACTTGCTTGGTTTATCAGCAGTCAGCATCGGACACCGGGAGGTTGCCCTGAACCTGTGCCGGAGGCCTTTCAGGATACATTGCAAAACTGTCAAACGTCCACATCGCCCACTCAAAATGCCTTGCATTTGCTCGTTGGGAACTGCAGTTGCTCGTGGTTTGAGCGCTGCATTTCAACATGTCCAACGCCATGCCAAATCCACAGTGCGAAGCTCCACTCTTTCCCTTAGGCTACACACAGTTTTAAACGCAGCAAGTTTTGCTTAGTGGATTGCCATCCAGCTTTTTGCTGCTCGCGGCAGGTGCTCACCTGTGCAGGTTCTTGGACATCATCGCAGTATGCTTTGCGCCTGCGGCTTTTTCGCATGAATTGCACTGAATCCTGGCGCAACAAAACCCGCCTGCTGATGCTTGGGCCATCAACACGGTTCTGGAACGTTGTGGTTAACTCCGGTTTTCAATGCGTGTGCAATGTGGAACTTGGATGGTGCCTTTCTGCAGCCACTGAAGGGCTTTGATGGTCTCGCCAAAGTGCGGACATGCATGGCAGCCCTCGAAGTGGGCATGGCAGAAAGTCGCATTTCTTGTCGCTTTGCTACTGTCACCAGCATATGTGCAGGCTCGGTCGGAAGTAACGGGAACATCGGCAATGAGAGTCTTTGATGAAGACTAATAAAGATGGATCAGAGTGCTGATGAATCACCTGGCTTTTTCATGCTTGTACAGAATCTTGAATCTACTCACAGTTGTTCAATCCATAGTATGCCTGTAACAACTGCAATGACTTCATATAAATTAAGTCTATATATTACTTTCTATTACTATTACTTTCTTTTTCTTTATTTGTGGTTGTTCTCTCACAAGAAAATGTGCAGGTGTGGCGTTCTATTGCATCAGAACCCGTACGTGCCCGCGGCAGAGTGGGCCCCAGCACGAGGCATCTCAATTTAAATATCCTGGTTGCTTTCCAGGTTGTTTCACTAGTCTTTGAGTTTAACGTAGTGTTCATTTCTTACATTTTGAAGTCTTGGTTGTACCTTGCTTTTGCAATCTGTATATTCATCCTCAGATTCAATCACAGTTGCAACAGGCTCCCGTTCCTCCTGAAGCCTAAGAAGCGCTTCGTGGCATTTCGCGTTGGACGCTTGGTTCAAGCCATGCAAGAGTTCTGACATGTTCTGACCCTATGAAAAGCGCAAATATGTGGATATTGTTTTGTATTGTGGTTCTGGTATTTGATACTTAACTTATAACTTACATTATTAGTTATTGATAGTTATTGCGTAGTCCGCGCTTATACTTGGACCAGTTCGAGCTGAAAGCCTATGTGCTTCGGGAGTTGATGCATGCCTCGGGAAAGATGCAGATGAGCAGAAGAACCAAGGATGCCCAAATAAGATCAAATAAGTACCAATGATTCTTATATTTTCTTCAGACCGCTGAGGAAGAGGTGAAAACACACGACTTCTCCCCTGAAGCCGTTGCGCTGAGGTGATTGGCTGTGCTTGCTTCACCCGTGGGGGCTCAATGTAACTCTGAAGAATGCTGCTGGCAAACCTCTTTTTCTAGCTGAGGAAGGCAGGCATTGGCCATGCATCACCATGTATTGCCATGCATTAGAAATGCATTGCCATGCGTTTCCACTGTATTCATCAAATTTAATTCATCTTTGTGAGGCTCTGCAGTTCGCTGGGTGCCACCTCGGGCTGCCTTCTCCTCGTTCAAGCCTACAAAAGCCTGGGTGCGAAGGGTGCTGACTTTAGAGTCCGTGTCCTTTGGCATGGTGACCGGTGTTGGATTTCAAACGCATGAGGAAAACATAGCCCCAGCATTTTCAGAGCAATGGGGTGCGATTATGCAACATGATTATTGCATGTACATGGCACCAGCAGTCATTGAAAATTCAGACGCCATGTGATGTACTCCTCTAGATTAATCTACATGTCCCAAGGAGAAGAGGAAACACACTGCCTGCACGATGCTTTCAGAACAATTCGGAATATCTCAATTTAAAGTGAAAACATGTGAAAACGGGGTAGATGGAAAATCTCAATAAGCTGCAGCTTTTTACAATTTTTACCCAGGTACCTAACTGAGCTCCACGCTTGGGCAAGATTTGACGCAATACACGGCGATCCCAAGGCCATTTCACGGGCCTGAGACTTGGCACATGGCTGAGAACAGTTCTGATTACAGTTCTTATGATTGTGCGCGATGTATACTCTACTGAGTATCTACTGTAATTGTCTGCAATTGATTTTAATTGAGCTTTGTACTCAAAGGATCTTGAAATGTCTTGAAGGTGCGCTGTTTGGCAACGTTTTGCATTTGCCAAGCATGTGCTCATGTTTCTGAGGCTGACAGATATGAGCGGAGAGACAAGAGCCAAGGCTGACAGATATGGGATTTCACAATCAGACTGAATGCGCAAATGAATTTACAGTGTAAACTCCTCAATTTGCTGCACATGCCAGGGTGGCCCCGAGCAGTTCGGGCGGCAAAGACCAAACAGCGGCTCAACACGTTGATAGTTGAGGCAGGATGGCATTCCTAAATCCAACTCTTTACCAGAGTCATTTTTGGATAAGGCTGTAGGCGAGTCTGGTTATGTTACACTGTGTGTGTTTCAAAGATTGCATTCTTCAACGTTTCAGCAGCGGTTGCTAGGGCAAACATCGAAGCATGTGCGATACGCATGCCCTCACAAACATGTCCATCAAGAAATTCCAGGACGTACAGCGACATGCATACTGTGATAATGATCTGATAATGGTTGGATGTCGATGGATGTCGTAGTTCTCACTCTGGCACTCCCTGTCGCTCTGCGGCAAAATACATTTCGTGATTTCTCACACATCGTCCAAATTTGGCCTCTTGAAATCTCCTGGAAGACATGACCCAAATCTCTGCAAGCTGCCTCGAGGCTGCATCTTGCAGTGAAAGCTCATCAGATGCTCACCTGATACTAAGATTACGGGCAAACACCTCGATTTGCCCGCGCTTGTCGGCGGCCATCTTTGTATGTGCTGAAAACGTGGTAAAAATGGGAGTTTTTTTGCATCATGGCTAACTTAATGTTGTATATCGGCACGCACAGCATAGGTACCTGTGCGAGTCTCTTACACATCATCATCATCATCATCATCATCATCATCATCATCATCATCATCATCATCATCAGACCCTTATTGAAGATCTTCAATGAATGTAGAAGTTTAACGGGGGTGGGAGAATTAAACCCATATTCAAGATCTTCAATGAATGCAGAAGTTTAACGGGGGTGGGAGAATTAAACCCTTATTGAAGATCTTCAATGAATGTAGAAGTTTAACGGGGGTGGGAGAATTAAACCCTTATTGAAGATCTTCAATGAATGTAGAAGTTTAACGGGGGTGGGAGAATTAAACCCTTATTGAAGATCTTCAATGAATGTAGAAGTTTAACGGGGGTGGGAGAATTAAACCCTTATTGAAGATCTTCAATGAATGTAGAAGTTTAACGGGGGTGGGAAATTTATATTCCCTAAATACCCTGGTTGATCTTCCCAATTGAATGTAAAGTCTAACGTTTGATATCCCCAAGTGTACAGCATAGAAGGGGTGTGGGCGAATCGGGGTGTTTGCGCGTAAGATTACTAAGGTATCGTCATGCAATGACTTAAGTTCATGTCAAGAAGCGACGCACAAAGCCATACGTGTACTCAATTGCATGATCAATGTATGACATGCAGCTACTAGTAGAATGTTAGGCACCCAGCTAGAATTCGCATGTGGCCCCGTCTTGGAGCGTAGTGACAGCTGGCGACCCAGGATATCGCCTTGATCCTGGATGGCTCAGAGGGCCAAACTTGCCGCGGGCTCACTGGGAAGCTGCCCCAGCTCCATTGCCTGGCGCCCAACGTGGCGCCAGAGACACAGCAAGCGCTGGAGCAGCTGGACAGGTGCTTCAGCTGGTGTGGCCGGATTGAGGACATGGCCTTTCTATTCCTTTCTGGACGTTTTTGTGCAGTGTCTGAAGGCTGTTTTGATATTTTTTTATTTTTATCATATTTTACCCCACCATTTGGAAATTCAAACCATTTCAACCCACTCTTGTTTCAGCTTCGTTTTGCTTGGCGCTGGTGTCACACCACATTTGACATGTCATTCCGCTCTTGTACAGCTCCTTGATGAAACAACATGAAACAACTCCTAGTCATCGTCTCCGATCAGCACCAGGACTTTCTGCGTTGCGACCTTTCTAGTCTGGGTGCGGTGCGGCTGTGTTACCTGGACCACACAGGGTGCTTTGCATCGCGCGCTAGCCACATCGAGGCTCTTGGGAGAATTGAGATCAAAAAGTCGATGAGAAAACAAAGATCGACTAACGGACAGCTATTGTTTTTCCGGCTTCTTTTGAACATTTTTGAACATCGTCAGTTGAACTTGCAACTTTGTTAAAGATTGATTTGCCAGAGAGCGCCTTCGTACGTGCCGAAGAGCTGACAGCCAGCGGCAAAAATTCACCCCATGACGGTCGTCAGGGCCATTGCGGTCTGTGCCAGGCTGCATTCAGGTCAGGAGTTCTGCGACCAGGGTCAGTCTTGGCCTGCACGTTTTCAATGCGACATTCGCCTGTTGAGGACGCGGAAAAACACTGAGAGGACAAAGACCAAGTAAAGTGGAAAGAAGAGCAAAGGGACTTCAAAAATAGCCGTTATAGTTATAGTCATTTCGTTTGATGTTTCTGGCGCTGCTTGGAGATTGGCAGTCTTTGGATTTGGGTCTCCGGGGCCTGTCAGATGAGATCCTGGCAGGATGTTGCCAGTCGCCGGTGGCTTCCCACGGGGCGCTGGGGGCGCTGGAGTCAAGCTTTGGCGCTCTTCGCGCTGATCACGGTGCTGCGCAGCTGTGCCCACGCGGTTGCCTTGGATGTTGTAGGGATCGACCTGCCAGGATGATCGGGGGTCGGGGAAACAGGGGTTATATACTGGCACTACATGGCACTACTGATTCACGATAACCAATGACATAGTAGTATAAAAAAGTGCAAAACATTATATATAACTTATTATAAAACACTACATAAATGCATCTAAATGCTGTGTTTGTAGTTGGTCGAACATTCTGAGGGTTGTCGTGCAATGGTGGGACGTTGATCGGATTTAGAGGGTGGGATCATATATTGGGACACCAGAATGAAGTGATGTGAGGAAGATTCGCTGGGTCATGCTGGGTCTGACTTTTCGCGAAACTCTGAAAACTTGCCTTCTCGGGGTGAGTTGATGTATCCGGGTGCTGGTCAGGACTGAATGATTACGATCTTTCTCGCGGTGCCTGTGCTGGCCAGATGCAGGCATGAAGCAAAGAGTCGTCGCAAATCTCAACTGCAGCCACCTAAGCCATGGCAGGTAGACTTCACCAATCCTGCTGCTTCTGCAGTAGAGGCACTACGACAAGGTGACAACCTGCGACTGGCGCAGGCGGTGTTGGCATGGTCGAAGGCAAGGTATTTGACCGGGTCGGATGAGCAAGTACTGAGTCGGTTTAATTTAATAATGCAGTCTTTGAGTGGATGTATCAAGTGCAGGCAAGTCCAGAAATTGGCTTGCGTGCCAGGAGCGTTGCGATGACCAGTTGGATTGGCTGCGCGATTCCATTGTTCAGGACTCAGATTCTGGCAGCTGTGGGTGGAATAAAAAAATATCATGCCAAATAGTGTTCCTGATCTATGCGGATGCGATAATATGCGATATGCTCAAGCTGCCGCGTTGTTTTGTTGTGATGGTGTGATGCCTATAGATCTGGAGATTCCAAGTGCTTGTGATTTTTCGATGAGGGAATTTGAGCCTGCGTTCTTGTCTCAACATGTCTCAACATGTCTCAGCGTGTCTCAGCGTGTCTCACCGTTACCCAGGCGCCTAGTGCCAGTCGAGTACTGGAAGCCTGCCAGGGTCAAGTCTTGGGCTGTGCCTGGCGTGGTGGGGGTCAAAGTGGCCTGGCTGCAAGCCCTTTCGCGTTCATGTTACATCATTTTCATAATCGTCATATATTTATACAGTATCTTTGTAAGAAACTTTGTATGACTGTTCAACCTGGTTCAGTCTGATTCCGCATTGACGACGAATGTCTCAAATGTTCTTGTCTAAGTTTGAGGGGAGTTAGGCTTTTGATCGAGGTCGGGGCAGCCCTCATTGCTTGCTGGGTGGCGCTGCGGCTGTGAAGGATTTCATGGTCGTCTTAGTTTGTTTTGGCACCGGTGGTTGGAGCAGAGGCAGCAAGCCCAAGGCATGTGACTGCATAAGAACCATTCCAATGTATTCTCTACCGCAACTCTTCAAACTGGTGACATGGGAACCCTGCCTGCCGAACCCAACCGAACCCAAACATATGGGTCAAGATTGGGGTATGCCATGGTATGCTATGGCTGCTATGGTGTGCCCACACAGGACCGTGACCTTACAGCGCTACGGCGGGCTGCAAGACGTCTTGCTGACAGCAATGAGAGCGGAGCAACTGGATTTGGGGCAGACGGGGCAGCTGGGGAGTCCAAAGTTGACAAAGTTGACACCTTCAGACGCTGCGTCCTGACCTACCCTGAGGAGATGATGTTTTGCATGGTGAAAGTGACAAAAAATCACCCAACTCACTGTATGGTTGGTACGCGGCCGTAAGCCACAATGTAGCACAGTGTGCACAGTGTTCTGAGATTAGGGCGCAGATTTTTTGGCCTTGAAGGGGTGGGCGGAACGCCTTTGGCAAGGAAGGGCTGCTTTTAGACTGGTATTGTATGGTATGGTGGGGTCCTGTTTGCTTTTGCTATTTTAAGGTGAGGCGTATAGCATCGTATAGCCATGACAGAGGTATCGATCTTCTTTCCTCACGGAGTTTTGCTCAAATTGATTCTTAGAGGAAAGTGATTAGAGACATCCAAAGGCGCAACATGGCACGCGTTTCAATGATTTTGACAGACTCAAGCTCTCACTAGGTATCATCACCCAAAATACGTCATGCATTCACTAGACAGTTCGATAGCAGTTCGAGCTGGCAACAAGACTTTGCTTATCGTTTCGACTTCCAAAAGGCTCCGCCATGTTTTCGCTGCAGCCTACCTGAAGCGATACTGGCAGGACATCCAGAATCCATGGACATCCTGTATGATCCTGTATGAATATGCACACATTTTCATTACATTTTCCTCATGACAAAAAGAACCCGAGAATTCGGTGCTTTGTGCACAGTGGAATTCCAGACTTGTTCTGAATCTCCTGTAAAGCAGTGCCCAAATCCAGTTTGAACAAGCTGGGCTTGGCCTAGCAGGTAGCTGAATAAATCACTCATAGATTTAGCAGCCAGGAGCGCACATGAGCCTGGGCGTACTGCACTGCCTGCGACCTGGTCACGGAGGGTGGGAGATGGTGTTCGCTGGGCAGTTTGCTGTTGGTTGCGAGTTATTTGCCATGTCACAGGCCCAACTTGCAGGATGTCCTGGCTCGGAAGCATGTCTCGGCTCGATGAAGTAGGCAGCTGAAGGCCCAGTCTGCATACCTGGTGATGCGATAGCTGCTGAGCTGCATATATTGCATATGGAACAGTCCTACGGAAATGCGCAAAAAATGGTGCACCTTCTTCCTCCACGTTTCCGTTTTATTGTCTCCAGTTGACCCTGAAGGGATGGTCGCACTATGTCGCACTGAGTCATCGTTGTCCTGATATGTCCTGAATTGTCCTGATATGTGTCCTGATGTTCCTGTGGACATGCATGAATATGGATCGATATGGAGGCTTGCCAGATGATGCCAGATGATGCCAGATGTTTCTGATTGTTTCTGATTGTTTTTGTTTGGATATGGGATGGCTCCAGTCAAGGCTGCACAGCATGGTGAAAGAGACCATATTTTGGCTTTTTGGCTACCGACGATGTGAAGCTTGGCGGCATTCCCCATGCCATGGCACTCAACCTTCAACCTTTAGCCATGGCTCTTTGGTCCTTGGAATTCTGTGTGCAGTTGGCAGTTGAGCGTGGGTTTCTGGCAACGGCCCAGCTTCGCAATTAGGATTATTGTTACGAGTTCAGCAACTCCGGCTGGTGTGACAATGAAGGCTGGTGGTATTGAATCTAGCCTGCAAGGAGTTTGTAGATGATGAATGCATCGTATGGGGAGGTCAAAGAGTCGGCTTGACTTTATGAGGCCAAAGTTCAAAACATCCGTTTTTTTTGGCGAGTTTGATCACTTTGGCAAGCGGTTGCAGCCATGAGGCGAAGAGTGCCAAATGAACTGTGTGATGGATGTGTGGAGCGAAGACCCTGTGCCTGCCGCATCCTTACCTTGGGAACTGTGTTTGTCATCTTCGAGATGTGGTCGCTTGGAGTGGTTGCTGAATCTGCTGAATGTTGCTGGTTGCAGTTGAACCTTGCACTTTGATGCAGCGAGGCTGAATCGTGGCTTCAATTTGGCTCTCGGAAAGTATCTCGCCTTTCTAATTGGACCAAGGGCCATCATGGACCGACGTAAGAATGTCAACAAGATAGAAAAGACGTGAAAACAACGACCAGACCAGCTATATGATTATGATACTTCTTCTTTGGTCATGGATGTAACTATGGAATACTACGGATATGATATGATCATTTCACCCTGGCAGTCTGGTTTCCACATGTTTCCACACCAAAATTGCTGTCGTTCGTGCTACAGCGCGAGGTTCGGCAGCTCCCTGGTGTAGCAGCTTCTCAACTGTTCACGTGTGGATGTGCTTTGGCCGAGATCGGCAGAGCCGAGGATTTTTGCGATTTTCCTGCAGAGCTGACTTCAACAGACTTCAACTTTTCCATACTTTCCCATACTTTTCCACAGCAAAGGGATGTAAAGAGCAAATTCGAGAAGAACTATTGGAAGAACATCTTTCATGTGCTGCAGGTTGACTCGGCAGTTGATTGCCCACAGAGAGGGATTTCAGTGATGTGTCGTTCCAAATGCAGCCTTGCCTTGGAACAAGTGGATATATCAGTATTCTGTCAGTATGTATCAGCTTTTTTCTCGCGTTGCAATCATTTGCAATCCCTCTGGGCTTTTGAATCATCATTGAGCTGCGCAAACACACATTGGCCATGAAGATCCATGAAGATCCATGAAGACAGGGCTCGAGCATCTGCGGTATGGTCCGGTATGGTCCGGTGTTCTGTTGCGAGGCGAATTGGTGAAGCTTAGTGGACAAGTGCCTTGGATCGATATCCAAGGCACAGGAGAAACACACAGCTGTGCCACACGGTGTGCCAATGTTCTCCTTGCAACCAGGGCGGCCAGTGGCCGAGACAAGGAGACAGGAGTGAGTTAGTTGTAAAATGTTGTAAACAGAGGTGAGAGAGGTATAGGAGTATAGGGTGAGGTAGGTGACATGCAAAACTGTCCAGGGTCCACACGAGACATGACATTGACATGCCACATGCCACTTAGGTTGGTTGGATGGGTGGCCATCTGCTGGTCTACACATCTGGTGCCGCCTTCCGCCTGGCTCGTAGCAAAATGTTAAGCACAGGCAGGGAAGGTCAAACATCCAATGTCCCAAGATATCCCAAGGAGATAGAAGGATGTTCAATGCATCAGATTGAGGGGCCTGAGAAGAGACTAACCTGAGAGAACACCCAGATGAAAGAATGTCACTTCTTATGCGGATTTTTCAGTGCTAGAGTTTGTTCCATGAATGGCACCAAAGTAGAATCTCCGGCACAGTTTTCAACTGTCTCTCACCACGTTCTGGGCCAGGCGGCCAGACTGAAGAGGACCGGGCCTGTTCTAGTCTTCCGATGTCTTCCGTATTTTGCTTCTAATCTACTCTCCCCATGTTTTGGCGCAGCTTCTCACCAGCTGCAGGAGCGTGAAAAGGCATTGGCCGATTTCGATGAACCTTGGGTGGTCGTAGTGGTAGGCTGGGTGGCCTACGGGGTCACTGGGCGAAGGCTAATGCAAGGTTGGACTCCAGGTTTGCTATCAGTTGTACTGTGAAGCTGTTATATATTGTTATATCATGGACATTTATAGGCTGGGATGTCAGTCAACAGGATGCTCCCCAAGGATGTGAGAATTTAGGCTGCGCACTCTCCGGCTGTACTGGATGACCACGATGATCACCCTGCCACTCTCCGCTGTGTCCAGGGGGCAGCTTCGTGCCTGGCGATCCCGTGGAAGTGTGCTGCAAGAGCGGGAAAGGCCTGGAAATGTCCGCGACAGTTGCCGTGAACGCAACGGATTCAACAGAAAACCCCACTTGTCTATTGACACAGAGGTTGGATTGTACAAATGTTCCCGCATGTTCCCGCAACGCACCGGCACTTTGGATGTGCTTGCAACGGAAAGCAATGCCCGTTTTGGATGTTTTGGGCAGGCTGGCGTGGGATCGTGAAGTCCAAAAAGCCTGAAGGCAAGGTTCCATGTTCGGATGTCATATGCAAGGCCTGCCAGAAAGTCATGCCTCACCTTCATGGTGGAGAGTAACTTTGAATTCCCCTATTGAACCTGCAGAATCAATGGCAACAGCATGCAGCGCATATAGATCATATAGAGCCTGAGCCTAGACCTGTTGGAGACAGGGTGGATGGGTGTGGTTCCGGCTTCAGTGTTCTAGGATGTTCTAGGTTCCCGACTCAATATTCTTGGTTGCCCATTCGTTTGTGTTGGTTCCCGATTCCTGGTTCCCAACTCGGTTGCCACCCGACTCAATCAATTGAGTTAGCGATGTTAATTGTTCGCAATTCTACTCACGTGGGACCCGTCCATAACATTCGGGTGACGTTCTTCCACTTTGATCTCTTTGCTCTATCGCTCCTAGATACATCATGATACATCCATATTATATAATTAATATACATGCTCTATGAACCGTGCTCACGGTTGATGTCCGCTGCTGAAACCTCCACAGCCAGGCACTTACACCGTGGAGGATGAGTGGAAAGAGATTCACACCGTCTCTGGAGAGCATCTGAAAGTTGATAGCTGGACAGCGCCCGCATTGTGAACCTGCACCACTCTTGACAGTGAGCAGCAGAAGCTACTGCCTACATTTGCCTACCTGTTGCATTACGACTGCCTTCGACTTTGACACGCAAGTGACCCTATTTTCTGTATTTGTTGGAATCCTGTAATCTTGTAAGCTTGTAAGCACGCTGTCCTGCCCGTCTTATCTCCATGCCTTTTCTATCATGTTCTATATATATATATAATAAAAAATATATAATTATATATAATATATATATAATTATAATTGAAGCGAACATGTGATGAAACAAATCTCAAGATGAGATGGAAATGGATTGATGCAGCTTGTGTTGCAGCTTGTGATCCATCTTGATTGCCACCTTGTGGCATGGTATCCTGTGCACCGAGCTGGATGCAGATTCTGTTCGGTGATGCTGAGTCATGCAGTCTGCGCTTCTTGAGCTTCCCGTCCGATTACCATGTTGCTATGATTTGCACTGATTTGCAATGATGGTAGTCTCAAGAAAGGAGAAGCCCCCCAAGACAGTTCACTTGAATTCAATTGATTTCAAATGCATACAAGCTTGAAATCATACCGAAGTATAAGGACAAATCTCGTTTATTTTGGCTATATAGATGTTTCGGACACCTGTTTGGGAATCTGTAACTCCGAGCCTGTCGACCCCGAAGACCTATGAAAACTGCATGGTAAACGATTGAAACTGCCTTGGTGTGTAGCTCTATGTGGGGAACTTGATGGAACTGAAGTATCTTCTACACCTTTCCCAATACGTCAACTGCGCCTTGACTGCCTCGCTTGTACAAAGAGTAAGCGGAGCCTTTGCTCTGCAAATGTCATCTGGGAGAAGTGTGATTTTTGTGGAAGCCACATGACGTGATCATAGAATAGAAACATGGTTGCTTTCAAATGCTTTTAATTTGTCCTCATGATTTCTGCTCGTTTTGTCAGCTGCAGTTGCGAAACGGCGAACTTGTCACATTTCACCCACAAAAAATGATGCCAATCTGGGCTCATAGCAAGCATCAGAGCCTCTAGGCCAGCAAGGTAAGTTGGTACAGGGCAGATGCATTCGATATCCTTCGACTTCAAAAGCACAAGACGATCTATCTCAGCCCCGGAACGGAAATGTATGACAGGGGAGATACTGGGAGCTTTTGGCATCTTTAGGCCCAATCCAATGTCCCGCTCTGCAGCCCCTTCACCAGCTTGACCACAGTCATTGTTAGAATCACCTAGCAAATTTGGCGAACTTGACAGCCGAAAGCAAAGGAAAAGCCAAAAGGTCCCGAGTGGAAAGCACTTCCGTACAGGCTGTTCCAGTGTGGACTGGTAAGAGCTTCAAATCTGGACGTCAGTCCTGAGTGATGGGTTCTGTTGATGAAAGCGAAGAGTTGTTAGAGGCACAGTAGCAGAAGTCTGGGATGGCAACCGCATCAAAGTCACGTTCTTTTTTTTGGTTTTCAACTCTTAAACATTTTTTTTTTTGTCTTTTCTGTTTTGTCAAGCGCTCCTCCTCCTGCTACATCATGCGCAATCCCCTGCTGTGACAAGCTTTGCAATCCAGAGAGTCTGTGCCATTAATCTCGAAAGGTAGCGGTGAGCTACCTGAGTTCCCCCTTGCGTAGCAAGTATTAGGGGGCGAGCGGTGCAAGTGCAAGAGTTTGGGCCGGTTATGTCTCGGTCCGCCTTTCAAGGGGGGGGGGCCCCCCCCCCACCCTTCGATTCCCCCCAGGTCCGCCTCTAAAGCCGGGTTTGCAACATAGGCGGACTACAAGGAAACGCCAACAGCCGCACATGCACTTTCACCCACCACGTTTACATACATCCCCACCCCAACCGAAGTCAAGACCCGCACTGAAACTCGACAATGTCAGATTGCTCAAGAACTTTGTTTCGTTCACCCTAACAACCGCGATGAACAATGTCGTAGCAAGAACGTTGCGACGGACTGCGTTGCAGTAGTCTCAAAAATCGTACATGATATACCAGTAGTACCGCACAAGGCGGTGGCGGAAGTTTCAAAAATAGGAAACCTATAGGAGAGATTGGTTGTTGTGAATCAGAGATGGCAGAGCGAAGCCACTGCTGGACTGAAAGGCGATTGATCTCTCTCACTCTTGTCTACCTGTCTATCTATCTATCATATCTATCTATCTATCTATCTATCTATCCATCTATCCATCTATCCATCTATCCATCTATCCATCTATCTATCATCTATCCATCTATCTATCTATCATCTATCTATCTATCTATCTATCTATCCATCTATCCATCTATCCATCTATCCATCTATCTATCTGTCTATCTATCTATCTATCTATCTATCGATCTATCGATCTATCGATCTATCGATCTATCGATCTATCGATCTATCGATCTATCGATCTATCGATCTATCTCTATCCCTCTATCTATCTCTATCTCTATCTCTATCTCTATTCTATCTCTATCTATCCTATCTATCCTATCTATCTATCCTATCTATCCTATCTATCCTATCTATCCTATCTATCCTATCTATCCTATCTATCCTATCTATCATATATCTATCATATCTATCATATCTATCATATCTATCATATCTATCATATCTATCATATCTATCATATCTATCATATCTATCATATCTATCATATCTATCTTATCTATCTATCTATATCGATCTATCTATATCTATCTATCTATCTATCTATCTATCTATCTATCTATCTATCTATCTATCTATCTATCTATCTATCTATCTATCTATCATATCTATCATATCTATCATATCTATCATATCTATCATCTATCTCTATCTATCTATCTATATCTAACTATCATATCTATCATATCTATCATATCTATCTATCTATCTATCTATCTATCTATCTATCTATCTATCTATCTATCTATCTATCTATCTATCTATCATATCTATCTATCTATCTATCTATCATATCAATCTATCTATCTATCTATCTATCTATCTATCTATCTAATCTATCTTATCTATCTATCTGTCTAGCTGTCTACCTGTCTATCTTTTGTGCAGTGTCATTCAGTGTAATGTAGTGTAGTGTAATGTAGTGTAATGTAGTGGAGTGTAGTTGTAGTTGTAGGTGGTAGTGGAGTGTAGTGTAGAGTAGTGTCGTGAAGTGTAGCGGCAGGTAGTGTAGTGTAGTGTAATGTAGTGTAGTGTAGTGGAGTCTAGTGTAGTGTAATGTAGTGTAGTGTAAGGTAGTGTAGTGTAGTGGAGTGTAGTTGTGTAGTTTTAGTTGTAGTGTTGTGGAGTGTAGTGTAGTGTAAGGTAGTGTAGTGTAGTTTAATGTTGTGTAGTGGAGTGTAGTGGAGTGTAGTTGGGTAGGTGTAGTTGTATTTGTAGTGTAGTGGAGTGTAGTGTAGTGTAATGTAGTGAAGTGTAGTGTAGAGAGTGTAGTGCAGTGTAATTTAGTGTAGTGGACTGTAGTGGACTGTAGTTGTGTAGTTGTAGTTGTAACCTGTAGTGTTGTGAAGTGTAGTGTAATGTAATGTAGTGTAATGTAGTGTAGTGCAGCAAAGTGTAGTGTCATGTAGTGTAGTCGAGTTAAGCGAAGCAACATCTGAACCGCCAAAAGTGGTCCGAAACCCTAGTGTTTTTAACATGTTAACTTCCAAATCTGCTTCGCGCCACAACGGCGTGCACTTTTTCGAAACTCGACATCTCAGCCTCCAAAAGTGGTCCGAACATGGTGTGGTTTGTACATTTTGACTTCGAAATGTGCTTCGCGCCACAGCGGCGTGCACTTTTTCGAAACTCGACCTCTGAGCCTCCAAAAGTGGTTCGAACCCCTGGTGTTTTGCACATTTTGACTTCGAAATGTGCTTCGTGCCACAACGGCGTGCACTTTTTCGAAACTCGACCTCTGAGCCTCCAAAAGTGGTCCGAACCCCTAGTGTTTTTAACATTTTGACTTGGAAATGTGCTTCGCGCCACAACGGCGTGCACTTTTTCGACATCTTAAGTGCCAAAAGTGGTCCGCACTTGGTGTGTTTTCTACATTTTGACTTGGACATGTGCTTCGCGCCACAACGGTGTGCACTTTTTCGACATCGCAACTTCCAAAAGTGGTCAGACCCTGGTGTGTTTTGTACATTTTGACTTGGGGATGTGCTTCGCGCCACAACGGCGTGCACTTTTTCGACATCTGAAGCGCCAAAAGTGGTCCGATCCTCTGGTGTTTTGTGCATTTTGACTTGGAAATGTGCTTCGCGCCACAACGGCGTGCAATTTTTCATGTCTCATCTCCCCATATGTCTCCGCACCCGCCGCTTTAGCGAGCCTACTTTTCGACCCTCCGGAACCACAAATCATTGGAAAAACACAGTGAATCGCGACTTTCCTACCTTTTCGCGCATCTGCATCTTCTTTCTTCTGACTCTTTCTCTTCTGAACTTTCTCTTCTCTCTGCCTCTGCCCTGCTCTGCTTTTCATCTGTCCATATTGTCGGAAGTTTAGCTTCTCAACTTCCTTCGACAATATAGTTAAAGATATGTATCTATATATATATATACACATAATAATTCCATGATATATATATATATACTAAATAATCTCAATATACATATAGATTCGTATATATATATATATATATGCATACTCTACCCAGCAATTGTGGGATATTGCGCTTTGGCTAGTGGTTGCCGAAGCATAATCGCTGCCCCTTGCTCAGCATATCTAGATCATTTGGTGGATTTTCCGCAAGGGTTCCTCCAAGATATTCTCTTCAACCAAAAGACTTCGCTAATGACATTTCAATATGTTTCATATATATGTATATTCGTATATATATAGTTATCATGTATAATAACTAGAACACCTATAATGACTAGAATTACTATAATAACTAGAACATAATTATCACAACTATATTGAACCCCCCCCTTCGATTCCCCCAAGGTCCGCCTCTAAAGCCGCGTTTGCAAGAAGTCACCCCGCGGGCCCACTTTTTGCACCAAGATTCCAGCACCAGGATAGCCCTAAGTCAGTTGCTTTGGGTACATGCTGGGGTCAAAACACCACGTTTGTGAATCCCACACTGTTCTACACATGTACACACCAGAATCAACCCCATCCGCGTTGCAACAATGTGCTGCCCCCAGTTACACGTTGCCTCGCAAACCCCATAACCTGATATTTATACATATATCTAACTATATGTATGTATTTATATATATATATATGTCTGTGTGTCTGTGTGTGTGTCGTGTCCCCCCTCCCTGAAACCTACCTTTTTGGTACCCGCCCTCGAGTCCAAGCCCAGAAGACTTTTTTCGATATCCGCCCCAACTCCACCCACGTCCGTCCGCAGCGGATATGCCTCGTTCCCTTGCTCTCTTCTCATGTTCCAACCCACGCCTACCTTTCGATCTTTCACCCTTCCCTCTCAAGTTCATTTGCCATATTTGTAGATCTACATACATATAATGACTGACCTTATGATGCTACGTAAGGTGTGTGTGTGTGTGTGTAATTATATGTACACGTGTATATATATATATATATATGTATATGTATATGTATATGTATATGTGCATATATATATATATAATCTATACCATGTACGTGTGTGTATGTGTGTGTGTGTGTATGTATGTGTACGTATGTGTATGCATGCAATAGGCACAAGTACATCACAATCCGTAGTTCACGGATATTTCAACCTTTCCCAGCTTGCACACAGCGTTCCTGTCCTCCAAGGCCCCACATCTGTCCCGCCGCTGGCATGAAGGCTGGCCGGGTGCGCCGCAAGAAGCGGCGGAAAGGAGAGGATGGTGGTACCGAAGAGGAGCCTCCCAAAGCGCGAGGTGCGACATGCTGCGACGGGATTTGCACCGAAAAACACCACTGAGGCACCACTGCCAGATCTATCATGATCTATCAGATCTGCCAGCTCAGTTGAATCTTTATAATCTTTGGATTTAGTTGCTGAAAGAATGGCTCCGATTTTGCTTGAGGTTCCAGGGTTCAAGGCTTTGAAGATGTTCTATAGTTTACCATATCAGTAGTCCCTTTAGGCAGGAGGCTATGAAAATCATTCGAATTCAGTGATAGAGAGAGATTGCCACATGCCACGACTGTTTCTCTGCCGGTCAGGTTTGCATTGGTACATTTTCAGCAGCGAACTCGGCGTGGTGGCTTTACAACTGGGTCAATCTTGACTTGTAATACCCCCACGTCATTTCGCTGCTCTTCTTGTTTTGATCGTGGGGTTACTTGTTCGATTGACTTCTTCGATTGACTTGTTCGCCGTGGGGCACCAAATGTGTGACATGGCAGCCTGAACATATTTCTCCCTTGGCATGGCGAGCCCCACTTCCGGGCTGAAATCGGAGCGCAGATTTTTTTGAACAGTGCTCTCCAAGCATGACACTCATAGCCGTCATAGCCAAGCAACGCTAAGCCACATCCAGAGCCACTCATGGCGCGATGCGCACTGACTTGAGCATCAAATCATAGGGAAAGACTGTTACCATGTCGTACCATGTCCATGTAGGCACATTTAAAGATTTTTAAGCGCAGAAGTATTTTGCAGCTTCATGGCGAAGGCCTGCCTGAGCTTGTTCGGCTTGTTCGGGCTTCAGTCTTCCAAAAAGCCTCAAGTGGTGAGGTGTCCACCCAATGAGCAGGCCAGTCTTGCCCTTGGTAGACAGATGTAGACAGCAAACCAAAAAAGGATTTGGATGGCTTTGGCATGTGCGAAATAGCTTCAGAGTATATGGGCACAAGTCCATGCTGGTCCAGTACTACACTATCACCCAGGGAATCGCAGGAAGGGAGAGTTTCACATGGAAACCAGGTTTCCTTCTCTTCAAACAGATGTTTCAACGTTGCGAGGGGGATCTCATTGGATTGTTTATCAGCCGGAGGCCCTGGCAGATTTCTTAGAACAGCACGAAGTAGACACTTCGTGGCTTGGACTGAAAACCTGGCGGAAGCCTTGCAGCTGTGGCAGGGCAGTATCGGAGAGCCCAAAGATTGGCAAACCTGCAAGCAGTGTAGAAGTAGAGATAGTAACAGATAGTAGTAGAGGATAGTAGAGGTAGTCGTTAGACACATTATACATTCATATCAGAACCAATCGGGCCAGGAAAGTTTTGCTGAGCAGCTTCCTGCTGTGCTGGTGTTCGCGAGGTCATGGGGAGATGGCAAAGCGAAGCCTGTAGCCTCCTTACTGCGTGAGCTGAATGAAGGCAGCTGCAGCTTGCGCATTGATCAAGCCAAGCTCCTTGGTGGAATCTGCTAGAAATGCAAAAATATGCCAGACTAATCGTCAACGTAGTCCGTAGTCCAGGCATTTCGGGGTTCAGGGTATCGTCAGCTTGTCGTCAGGCCAATGCTGTTGCTTCATGTTGCTTCCATGTTTGGTTTGCTGACATTTTCGGATTTATCAGCAATCTCAAGCTGACTTGAGGAGTGTGAATCTCGAGTTCTGCTCGAGTTCTGCTATTTTGCAGGTTCCGAAGGCAATACATGATACAGTCAACAATCCTTCAAACTACTGCTTCAACACCAGATAATCGTTTGTTCAACTTCAGTATTTTGGTTAAATGGCTTTGGAGATGTAACCCGAATGGGACACAAAGCCGTCCACTAAGGAAGCTGCAAAGGCTCCTTGGCTTTTGAGGGATGTCCTGCAGTCAGGGCTAGTGGCAGCGAGTAAAAACTAAATACCTGGCTGACAGAGGGTTGGTCTACGTTGATCTCTAACATGCACGGCTTGCATGGGTTGGGTGAGACATCAGAGACATCGTCTCTAAGCTCGCACTGCCTCCCTCTTGATAGTTATCCAAAAGCCCGGCCATGCCAGACCATGCCAGACAGACCTGATGGCTTTTGGCAGGTGTAGCAGGGGTCACAATCGTAGCATCAGGTGGGTGGAGCCTGTCTTCGTTCAGATCACCTACAATGGCAAAGTGTTAGTGGAGCGGATGAAAGTTTTCCCCAACGGCTCTCAGCGCGTGCATGCGACTGTTCTGGCCGAGAAGAAGGCGGGTAGCTTTCTTGTGCACATTGCCATGTTGACACACTCACTATTACTTACTTACTTACTTACTTACCTACCTACTTACTTACCTACTTACTTACTTACTTACTTGCTTGCTTACTTGCTTGCTTCATCTTGCTTCAAAGTCACACCCAATTGAATCCAATTGATCTGAGAGTTATAGAATGTTGGAGAGAGAGAGAGAGAGTATCGAACGAGTGCTGCACAGTCTGCACAGTGCTGGATGATCTGAAACAACGAAATGAACATATTCACCAGATTTCACCGGCACGGTCCTGCCATGTCCTGCATGTCTCATGTCTGATGCTCAGTGGCGGGATGATGCCACGACCGTTGATGCAGCGATACGGGGTATGCGGGAAGAGCTACGTGTCGAGATCAGCAAAGAGACGGAGGGATTAGTCCGTTCCTCAGCACGACACACTGACGACATGAACGACACGACATCAACCAATGACCGACCAGTTTGCACTGCTCTAGCTATGGATAGCTATGGCTCCATGAACCACACGGCCTGGTTCGGGGTCACACTCGGCCCTTCGTAACTTATGTTACGTACATTCTACTGCATTTGATCTGAGATACTGGTATTGAGTGAAAGCAATGAGCATGTCCTGGCGGGGCTCGACCATTTTTGTTGGCATTTCAGTGCCTAAAATGCTGATGTTCTGAGATGGGCACATCATATTTCCTGGCGGAAACTGGCAGCTGAGGTGCATGCCCCTTTGGAGAACATTTGCCCCATGGAGGGCAGAGAGGTTTGGGTGTAGAGCCGGGGTGACAAATCGTAACAATATTCTGAAGGATATGTAATGGATATTATGGATATTGTATGATATAGTCTGATATAGTTGTGTAACCTTGCCTTTTTTTTAAAACCTTTTTTTTTGGGCATAGTGTTTTGGATATGTTCTCACAAATATACAGTACTATAATTGGATGTAATTGATTGCAAATGTGGACCTCTGAAGCTTCCAAACTGTCAAGTGGATTTGCAGGGGACTAAAGCGGTGGCTAAAGCAGTGAACTTGAGGAATCAACTTAGTGGGACTTGCATTGCAATGGATTGGTGTTTGGTGTAGTCGAAGGATATCGGGCTTTCCCATGCTTTCCCGCCATTTTGTGCGATGCAGTGGTTCTTTCGCAACGATGATGCGGGTTGTGTATCGTTTGCTGAATGAGCTTCAAACTATGGGATCTCTGACTTAGGGGCAAGTAGAAACAATGTAGAGAAACTTGAATCACTTTTGGGCTTCAGACATGTTGGAGGCCACTTTGCGGAATAATTCTATAGATAATTACGCCGTCGCACAGACTACACTCCTATCAGCTGTATGCAAAGAAGTTGGTAGACACATGAATCACATGAATATTTGAACGTTGACACCCAGCATTTCAACATATTTTAACTACAATTCATATAGTGTGTGATTACGCCTGTGGTCTATATTCAGTATATATTCAGTACATTTGCATTAGTCATTAGATGTCAGTAGTGTGTGAGGATTTCAGGCTCAGACATGTTTCGGCACAGCTCCATGCCTCGCGGCCAATCCCAGGCTTCGTTGAATCCATGGATTCAGCGAGCTATCCCGGTGTCGCTGCAATCTACGTTGCTTGGCATCGTGAATGGCATTCTCTTAAATCAATTTGAATTATGTTATGTATCTTAGATATTCTTAAATATTCTTATTGTTGATGTGTGGACAGAAGCGGCTGAAGGGATGAGCAGAGCGGCCACGGCATCCCTAGATGATCTGATTGCGAAGATTTGCGAAGCGTTTTGTTGACATCGTTTGACATGTGATACAAGAGAGGACACTACCTTCATGCGCTTCAACATTCAGCCTGGCAGCATGGCAGAGCGCGCTTTCAGCGCCTGCGGCTTCTTGGTGAATATCAGGGCAATTCCGGGTACTCCGATGTAATTGGTTCAGTTGGCCATAGTTGGCCCCGACTTGGGTCTAAAAAGATCTAATTAAGAAGCATGCAGCTAGTAAAGCTGTTGCACGTTGCTGAAGCTCAAAAAAGGGGGACGTGTGATCCACTTTGTTGATCTTGTTGGCCACAGCTGTGATTCACTGATGTTCTTTGTAAACGCTGTAGGGCTTCCTGCTTGCAAGCCCTTTGAGACTGTGGAGCAGAAGGTCGAAGGTCCTTTGCACCTGTGCTGGGAGCCTGGGAATGAGATAAGCGCCGTTGATATTTCATCGCTTGGACTAGGAAATATGGTCCAATATGGTCCGATCCCCGACAAGAATACTATTGCCTCGACGTTGCAAAAAAAAATCCAGTCGCGACCCTCCAAGAACCAATTTTGGGAATGCATCAGCTCCTCTTAGACTAGTACTAACAGTACTAACAGTACTAACAGTACTAACAGTACTAACAGTACTAACAGTACTAACAGTACTAACAGTACTAACAGTACTAACAGTACTAACAGTACTAACAGTACTAACAGTACTAACAGTACTAACAGTACTAACAGTACAGTACCAACAGTACTAACAGTACTAACAGTACTAACAGTACTAACAGTACTAACAGTACTAACAGTACTAACAGTACTAACAGTACTAACAGTACCAACAGTACTAACAGTACTAACAGTACTAACAGTACTAACAGTACTAACAGTACTAACAGTACTAACAGTACTAACAGTACTAACAGTACTAACAGTACTAACAGTACTAACAGTACTAACAGTACTAACAGTACTAACAGTACTAACAGTACTAACAGTACCAACAGTACTAACAGTACTAACAGTACTAACAGTACTAACAGTACTAACAGTACTAACAGTACTAACAGTACTAACAGTACTAACAGTACTAACAGTACCAACAGTACCAACAGTACCAACAGTACCAACAGTACCAACAGTACTAACAGTACTAACAGTACTAACAGTACTAACAGTACTAACAGTACTAACAGTACAGTACCAACAGTACCAACAGTACCAACAGTACCAACAGTACCAACAGTACCAACAGTACCAACAGTACTAACAGTACTAACAGTACTAACAGTACTAACAGTACCAACAGTACCAACAGTACCAACAGTACCAACAGTACCAACAGTACCAGTACTAACAGTACTAACAGTACTAACAGTACTAACAGTACTAACAGTACTAACAGTACTAACAGTACTAACAGTACTAACAGTACTAACAGTACTAACAGTACCAACAGTACCAACAGTACCAGTACAGTACTAACAGTACTAACAGTACTAACAGTACTAACAGTACTAACAGTACTAACAGTACTAACAGTACTAACAGTACTAACAGTACCAGTACTAACAGTACTACCAACAGTACTAACAGTACTAACAGTACTAACAGTACTAACAGTACTAACAGTACTAACAGTACTAACAGTACTAACAGTACCAACAGTACCAACAGTACCAACAGTACCAACAGTACCAACAGTACCAGTACTAACAGTACTAACAGTACTAACAGTACTAACAGTACTAACAGTACTACCAACAGTACCAACAGTACCAACAGTACCAACAGTACCAACAGTACCAACAGTACCAGTACTAACAGTACTAACAGTACTAACAGTACTAACAGTACTAACAGTACTAACAGTACTACCAACAGTACTAACAGTACTAACAGTACTAACAGTACTAACAGTACTAACAGTACTAACAGTACTAACAGTACTAACAGTACTAACAGTACCAACAGTACTAACAGTACTAACAGTACTAACAGTACTAACAGTACTAACAGTACTAACAGTACTAACAGTACTAACAGTACTAACAGTACCAACAGTACCAACAGTACCAGTACTAACAGTACTAACAGTACCAACAGTACCAACAGTACTAACAGTACTAACAGTACTAACAGTACTAACAGTACTAACAGTACTAACAGTACTAACAGTACTAACAGTACTAACAGTACTAACAGTACCAACAGTACCAACAGTACCAACAGTACCAACAGTACCAACAGTACCAACAGTACCAACAGTACCAACAGTACCAACAGTACCAACAGTACCAACAGTACCAACAGTAAACAGTACTAACAGTACTAACAGTACTAACAGTACTAACAGTACCAACAGTACCAACAGTACCAACAGTACCAACAGTACCAACAGTACCAACAGTACCAACAGTACCAACAGTACCAACAGTACTAACAGTACTAATAGTACTAACAGTACCAGGAAGATGGCAGGGCAAAGAATGCAAACAGAGGCTGAAGATGGGTGAACAATGAAGGAGATTGAGCCCGAGCATGCTCTGAGACCTTTAGGGAAACAATCTAAATGTAGTAAAAATGGAACATTTGGGCCCGTGGAAAGGTCCAAAACATCCCAATACCCCATATCCTTTGTGCTATTGCAATGTATCGCAAGGCTTCTAATTTGTTGGATCATCTCCGATTGCCACCTTTCGATTGCTTGACTCGCCCTGGGCTTAAACATTGACTTTCTGCTCATTGATAACGCACTCTGCCGCCAATCGCTTTCCCAAAGTTGGCCTACTTTGTTTAGCATGCTGTAGTATTTTCTTGGGCTGTTTGCCGCCAAAGTCTCTGGTATCAGCATTGGCTTTGATCACATTTTGATACATTTTGAAGCATCAATGTTGGGGATACGCGGCACGCACACAGACACACACGCACTCACATTTTGATTATGATGCTTTCTGACCTGAACTTAGATTGAACCAATTGTATCTCAAAGACCTACCTTTTTGAATATCACTGTGGGCCTTTTTGCCACAATTTTCGTGCCCCATCATAGTGCCATAGTGTTCAGACCTAGTCCTCGGCCTCTTGAAGTGTGGGTCTCATGCCTGGTCTGTTTGTCCCAACTCATCAGAGCATGTTTGCAAAACCTTTCGGCCCCCAGTCATCTCACATTTAAATGTATATATACCGTTTGCTCGCAGCAAGCAAAAACATTCATAGTTTCCACTACCTGGCAAACGGCACACTGAGTATGACGAATTTCAGGGGTCCACTGCAATGGCATCTCATGAGCTGGATTCCAAGGAATGGCTTGAATTCCATGAAGCCTTACGCAGCCACTTGTCAGTCTGTGATGCGTTGGCTGGCCAAGCTGAAGTGCAGAGTTCCAATGTGTTCGATGGATGTTCCTCCAACCCTGGAGGGGGGCTACAAGAGGATATAGTGGTCTGTAGGTGGTATACTGCGAGGCAAGTGAATCAACCATGCTTAAGTAGCAACATAGCAACCACTCACTATGATGAGGGTTTAAGGAGCTTGCAATAGCCAGCCACAGGTGGCGTCAGAGGCATGGTGCCGCCCAGAGATGTGGAATTGAAGGCAGACGGCAAACATTATTTGGACAGGAGCCTGGGCTTGAGGAGTTGAATGGGTCTACCCTGGCACATGCCTTCCTGCAAGTGACTGTAAGCTTCACACCCTGACTGGATGGGCTTCATGTGCCCTGGGAGCGCTACTGTGCCCCAATCATCCTTGAACATGTGTGCATGCACAACGAATTTCCACAAAGCAGACAACCTTTCGGAGCATTCCCTGGTAGAGAGGGCAAGCAACACAAGGGGACACTGCCAACATGCTTGCTTTGAAGGGTATGGAGCTGCTGATGAGCTGCTGATAAAGGAACAAACTCAACATAGACTGGAGCGGGCTAGCAACAGTGTCGGTTTTCCCCTTGTCCCTTGATGCATTTTGACACCCAGGAGCAGCTACGAGTCGGCAGGTCTGAGGGATTGCCTGTCCAAAGCGCGCGAAGATTCACATCAAGTTCAGCTGAATGTGGGTCCAGAGCGTTTGCAACCTCCACCGCCTCCAGTCACTAAAACTACGGATTCTTTATGAGGCCTTGGGGCCTTGCAGTGCCTTGCAGGTGAGCAACTAAGCCAAGCAACTTGGACAGAAACATACTGAAACTCTTGTTTTGCAGGCTCAAGATGCACCTGGAAGTGGTCTATGTTTGGCATTCACATAGTTAGTCTAGGCAAAAAGGGGCATTTAATGCGGCTCGAGATCCAACTTCCTACACATCTTACACGGTTTCCTGTTGTGATGACTGAACCATCAATTTGATCGAATTGCTTTGAGTTTGAAATGGCAGACATTTTATGGCATCTTGGACCAAAGCGAATGGGACTTTTTCTATGGGAACGTTGCTCCAAAAGGATGTGCAAAGCTGACCGCCACAAACACAGTATCTTGGAATCTGGAATCTCATCCCACAGAATCCCTCGGCCAAAAGCCGCACTCTAAGACTCTAAATCTAGATTGTTAAATTTGTTAAACAAAAACAAAAAATGCATCAAAATGCATCCCTGGGTCCCTGGACGATATGTGAGGTAAGGATGGTAGTCAGCAAGACTGCTGTTATACCTGCAGATCCTGAAGACTTTGCGATGCTCTCTTGACGTTGGCAGCCCGTAGGTAGCTAGCTAAGTAGCTCATTATTTTTCGTCTTTCATTCGCTCAGCGATGAATCTTGAAGATCTTAGTGACTTCACATCCCTCAGGGTCGAGAACTTACGTCCTGTAACAGCAATTCGATGCAATTGGTGTTTGTATTGTTTTGTATTGTTTTGTATTGCTGGAGTTTTCATGATTTTTCCAGGTTCACCTTATTCAGCATTGTTTCTCCGACCTTGGGGTTTCTGCTTCTGAATCGGCCTGAACGTACGCCCTGTTTTAACCGTAGCCGCATGGCCCCTGAGAACTCAGCCGGCCAAGCCATTTCATTTTTTGAAGGCCTCCGAGTCTGTGAGATGCCTTCTGACAGTCAAAACCACTTGGCTTGCGGTGTCAGTGTCGATGAAGATCACCGGGCGGGCTATCTTTGCTACTGGTGAGAGGCAGCAACGGAAATGACAATGAGGGAACCAACAGGACAATGTAGGAAAGCAGTAGCAATTTCCAACACACTGCAACTGCAGTCTCTTCCCCTCGTGGCTGTTTAATGTCATTTCCTGTGGGCGTCCCGGTCCCCGCCCAGTTGCTGGATCGCGCTGGTCTGTGCGGTTGGCACGCCTGAAAAGGAGCATTTTGGAGCCTCTTCCAAAGGGATGTCATAATTAAATAATTATTACACACACATATAACAAACATAGGATAAAATGGCGTCAATTGTCTATGTCAATTATCAGAAAACAGTTGGGAGCATTGCCTTTGAAATGGAATTTCCATGGCTACACGAGGCAGCTTCAAGTGTTGTGCCAGCTTGGGGATAAAATGGCGGTGCAATCCTTCTGCCAAGGCTTGAGCATCCTCTTGGTCACTTCATTTTCCTTCCTGAATTTCCTGGCATCTTGGCAGATGATGGCAGATGATGGCAGATGATGGCGACCTGCTCATGCATACTGTCGCGAATGATGGCCGCATGTGGCTACTGCAAACCACACGTGCCTCGTATCCCAGTGTTGTGCACCTCAGTACACCTCAACTTCCGTGAAGATCCTGGCTGAGGCCCTTCCTGATCCCCGAGCCCATTCCCTGCTGAGCGTCTCTGGGCAGCCATATCAAGATCCAGACTGGGTCTGCTTTGGTCTTTCCATGCTGCACGTGGCATATGCAGCTGCTACGCTCCCACACTACCTACCTACCTACCTACCTACCTACCTAACCTAACCTAACCTAACCTAACCTAACCTAACCTAACCTAACCTAACCTAACCTAACCTAACCTAACCTACCCTACCTACCTACCTACCTACCTACCTACCTACCTACCTACCTACCTACACACACACACACACCCGCTTGACGTGCCGAAAGCAGTCAAGACATGTCAAGACAAACTCGAACCTTCTAATGACTGAGTCCAACCACGCATAAACTGCTGCTGTATGCTAGTGCTTTTTGCAGGGAGAGGTTGCCAGTGAAGGTTACAGCTCGCAAAGATGTGCTACAGAGATGACAAGGTGATTTGTTTGAAACATATGTCCCATGCACAGAAATAAGGGCGAACAGGACTGTAGGTTGACTAGAGTAGAGTTATTTGCAAGTCTTGTCCCAGGCTGTTCTGCTGAAACGCCGGGCGGCAATATCTGGCGTGCGGCCCTCGCGATGATCACTTTAAGAAGCACTGACAAAGACTGTGATTCAATCGGAACAAGCAGTGAAACATAAGAAAGCTGCAGATTGCAAGGTGATATCAGCCTGGGTCGTCTCAAGTCATTTACTCGTGGCCTCATGAACCATCATGAACGAACTCTCTACGCCCTGCAGACTTGTTAGGATCCGCATTCAGATCCAGCAATACATGGACTGAGTGACCAGGACAAGCCTGGGGAGCCAGCAAATGCCATCAGGGGCTCAATTGTATGAATTTGCCATGGCCATGGTTGGTTTTTGATGACATAATTTTACATAAACAGAGTGATGCACTTATGTTTCTTAAACTTTCATGCGGCATGCGTGGGTCTGCAGCACAAGAGAACAGTGCAGCATGCATCCTTTCAACGCATTGTATAGAGTCAATAGAGTGGCACGGTAGATGTTCACACTTTTTCTGCGCTAAAAGCCTTCCAGTCTTCTAAATCACATATTACATAATTGTTCTCATTTGGACTCCATGAAGCCAAAGAAACATGCTGAGTCCTTGTTGCTCAGACCGTCGACGACCATCCCATTTCTCAAGATGTCATCAACCTGCAACCTATGTTCATCCCATGTTGTTTTTTTCAGACGACGCATGTATTAGGAATTATTAGGTTTGGATGGTTTGGTGTGGCAATCTGGCATTCCTTTTTCACGTGGGCATTTCCAATGAACAACAAAACGCTGTTGGGCTGAAATCGCAGTCCTTCGCGGGGCTTAATAAGTCCTCAAACATACCAATTAGATCCAATTAGTAGGGTTCGCATGGTATTGCTATGCCACCCTGCTTTGATTTAGCTTATGTCCATCGCCTGTCTTGTGCCTATGCCTTTGCAGGAGCGAGTAGCCTTGCTAAAGGCTGGCTGATATTTTTAAGTTGCGGAGAGGGTTTGGTGTGCCTATGAGCACAGAGCAAACGGCAGTAGTACCGCAAGGATCAATGATAAACAGAACAATTGACGGTTAGTCTTGGAATCTGTGAGCATGGAATTCTTATATAAGCTGGAAACTGCTGTGAGGCTGCTGAAGAGGCTTTGCAAGCTCCGTTGCCAGTGGTGCAGGTCCCATGTCGAAATGCAAGAGCACACATTTGAAATTTGAAACATTAGAAGGGTATCTTTGGTACTCAAGATCAATGTGGATTCAGGTGCTGCAAGCAGCATGGTTGCACCTTCCGGGACCTGCCGTATTCATCTCATTGTGTTTTACGATATGGATGTGCAGGTCGATTCTGAGAGCATTGGTCACGCGGCGCCGGGTACTTAGCCGCTTTCAAACAGGCACTGATTACGCGTAGGACCTTGTCTTGTGGCCAAAAAACTTCAAAAGCTATCTGGGCTCACTGGCATTGATTGGCAATTGTGACCAGCTGCCATGGCCCTGTCAAGGCTGCGAGGTGCGCAAAGTCCACCCGTGGCCGCCACCATGGCCCCGACCCCAGAGCCACAGAGCTCAGCCGGGTCAGTCAGCGCGTCGGGGCCTCAGGGGTTCGGGGTTTGGGAGCGTCAACCAGGATGCAGATCAGGATCCAAAAGGCGCTTCGAGTGATGCAGGAAGCAGGAAGGGATTTTTCTGTACATGGAATTTCCCCTCCGTAGTATAACTTTACATTCTTTACATGTTTTTACAAGGCTTTCATCACTTGCGCCGTAGGTCATGACAGTGATGCCTATGCGATCTTGTTTTCCTCCGTTTTTGCTCACACTGCAATGTATTACTCACAGTTCTTGGTTGATCTCTTGCCCTGTGTTCAAGAGATTGTTGAGGAGTGAGAATCGTAGGGCATGCAGTTGGCCCCAGATCTTGAAATTTCCAGAAAGGTTAAAGAATCACGACCCAGATCGTTGGAGATGATGGGAATTACGTTTATTGCATAGCACTGAGTGCACCTGTGTTTGGCTGGCTGATGACCACGATGCCCATGATAATATTTGCGGTAGAATTCAAGTTCAACTCTTCATTTTGTTGCCGCTTGTGTAGACTGCAACCTCAAAGGTGACACTCTTCACAAAGCAGCTTCTCTGCCATGTCGCAGTGCTTTCTGGATGTGTATATTGTATTATATTGTCGTATATGGTCCTTGCGCCTGTTTTTTGCAAACTGCCTTTCACGCCAGGTCTATTCTGATTTGATTCTTACCAAACGAATGACCTGGTCTTCCTGAATGGTTTGGGATGGCTTTCCAGACAAAGACCGTATTCAAGCAGACAAACGGACTTGTAGTGGGGTGTACACTCTTTGCCTCCTGAGTCATTCCAAGACGGGAACAGGCTCAAGACGCTGGATGCACTACGTGCGCGATCAAAGGCGGTGAATTGCCATCCTTTCAATTCTGGCATGTTCTGGCCATCAGATCAAGAATGGAACGCACTCCGTAGTTCTTTTTAAGAATCCGTTTATATACACCACCGACGGGTTCAATATAGTTTCAATTTGTTTCAATATGGTTCAATCTTGAAGCAGCTACTGAAATACTGTTAAACATTGCCCTTGCCATTTGATGAATCTTGACGTCATCACCATGGCTCTAGGCAGTGTTCGCGGCCGTCTCTGCACCCGCCATCTCTGGTGGAGGCCAATGCGATTTGTGGGGAGTGCTTCTGTGAAGAAAGGCATGTGTCCATAACATTGATTCGAAATGATTCAAAATTCAAACCATGTTTATGTTTTATCATGTTTTATGTCTTATAGTGATTTATAGTGTATTCATGCGATCGAGCAGAGTATTGATCCTGATCCAGATTTGCCATGATTTGCCAGTCAAACCCCTTTCTTGAAGGGAGGCATGAGCGCAGTTCCTTTGTGAGGCATGGCTAGCCTATCTGGTGAAAGTTGGCTACAGCCGCTGAGCAAAAGGGGCCGGGGGATGACTTTTCAATCTCGGTTGATGGCTTTGTGGATTCGTTGATACAGTAAATCTGGAGAAAAAGATAGAAAAAAGAGCCCACATGAGTCCACAAATGCTGACACCGACGCCGTCTCTGAGCACATTCTCCAGAATCCGCTCAATTTCCGGATTCCAAGGCTTGACGAAGCGGTGGACGCAGACGAACTTACTTTCGGTGCTCCCCTGGGTTTGGAAACGTCTCAACGATGCTAATTGAAACCTCTGCAGGTAGGGCCATCACTGCCATCCATGTCCATCTCCATGCTCTTCAACCCGGGACTGGTTCTTCGTTGTGTTTGGGCCATTTAAATCCATTTAAGACATAGACACCTTCGGAATCATCACTGGCACCTTGGCCAGAAAAGCGCTTGGCTCAAGCTCAAGAGCCAGCCATTTCATTCGCCAACTGAACTTTCGCAGAATGCCACTTTGGCAGGTCGGGAGCCAATTCGGGAGCCAACTATGTTCATGAATTTCCATAATTTCCCAAATTTCCACAGAGGGCTACAGGATGCTGTGCATGAAATCAATACCAGGAGCTGCCGCCTGTTTAGTCTATGATTCTCTATGATGGTCTATGGCTATGGCATTCTAGGCAACTGTTGTCACATGTTACACTTTTCTTCCTATGGCCCTATTTGGAGACCCGTTCAGGTCAAGTCTCTCCTCGTATGGCTCGTCTTGGAGGCAATGTCGAGCCGCATAATCCGTTGATAGTTGATGTCTATGGATGTCTCTGGATGTCTCTGGAACACACTCATCTTGTAGTACGCGGTCTGATTAATTGCCACTAAATTCCAGTTCCTACAGCGGTGCAATGCCTCTGCACATTCCCGTACAATTTCGGAGAAAATCTGAGACTTCTGAGACAGGATTCTATTCAAAGCAATTTGCCAGGTGGTTTCTTCTGAAACTCTCGCCCAGAGGCTGGCAGCTTGCGTGCATGTCAACTCGTAACGGAACACGCACACAGTCAGGCAGCAAATTTAATGCCCTTTTTTTTGTCTTGTTTGTGCGACTGTCGCTGGGTGCCAGGGGAGAACACGTCAGCGACAGAAACATTAGACTTCATCAAAATGATGATGATGAGACTTGACGGCCAGCCAAATTGACAACTCAGCCCTGCTTGCCCTTTTTCAACGTCAGCCCTTGGGGGTGCAGGATGGACATGGATTGACGATAGTTCAAAAAGATGTTCAAGGGCACAGCGTAACACATTTTCCCAGAAAGCTTCCAATTCCCAACGCTGCGAAGGGGTGGAATTTCCTGAAGAAGTGTCTCTAACGCCATTAAGGAGTGGCAGAAATTTCTTGATATGCTTGGCACTCCCGTGCCTTGTCAGTCAAAACTCAAAACAATCAGTTTCTCATTTCACGGCAGGCTAGCTTTGACAACCGAAATCATGCAAGCTTCACGATGGTGGGCAATGTGTGCTCTCCGTCTGCAACATGCTGAGGATGGTATTGAAAAGGCCAGGAACTCTAGCAGAGTCATCAATCAAATCATCAAGAAGGTCAATTCCAAGGCTATAATCCATGAACCAGCTCCCGGAGATGTCGTGCCTTCTGGAAACTTGGACAGCAGTGAAGTGAAATGTGTAGTGACTTGCAGCAACGCTGAGAAAGGATGGGGATCGGCTCAGATTGCAGCCACTCCTATGGCATCTTTGGTTCCTGAGGATCAGATGTCTGGAGCCCCGAAACTCGATGGAGAAGGGTCTCTGAGTCTCATCCAGATGGAGTAGTCTCCACTTTGCCAGGCCGTTCCCTCAGGCTGGCAGCTGAAAAGTTGGGGAGGGACCGGCTCTTGCTGCAAAATTAGCGGTGGTTGGGTTGTCGTTACAATGTGTTACAGCTCATTGCACGATTGGACTGCTGATGACTGGCATACTTTTTCTGAATGCATGTTTTACAATAAATGCTAGCGCACTCCTTGGTCTGAAACCAAGTGAAACTTTGTCTTCCACGGCATGCTCAAATATTTGCAATCCATAGATTCAGATGCTTTCGTCATCAGGTGGAAGGACGTCTCCTACATCAGCTTGCCCATGGTGTGTGTGCTTTGTGGGGTAGCATATCCTGCCGTGATTGTCGGTAGCCTTTTGGGTTTGACAGTGTTGCTTGGCTGCAAATGGACCACGACGGTCAACAGCAAATGTCTCCAACCCATTCTGTTTACTCTGTTCGCAATGGACCACTTCAGTGTAGATCCATCTGAGAGATCTATGGAAACCATCGTCTCGAAAAAGTGTGTGTCTGGGTTTGATTGCACAATATACACATGTATACATATACATCAGCGGGTGGCAATGGACTCACCTCCTCGTGGTGCCCGCGGGCCTCCCTCGGTGGGAGGTGCGAAACTTAAGAGAGTCCCGGCATCACCTTTGCCGAAAGTCCGACGCCTACATTGCCTGCAGCGGGTGTATGGTTGAGCTGACAAAGGTAGACGTTAACACTGGCTTGGCAAACCAGTGCATGTCGCGGCATCACCTGTGCCGTTAACACTCCTTGTGTGTGTGTGTCAGGAAGGAGGCCGGGTGCTCGGACCAGTGGGGCACCTCACCACTGCACGTGGGCATGGAGCCTCACCAGTTCTAGAGCTTCATCGCTTTCACTTCATGTTCACGAATGTCTTCGGGCTATGTTGTTTGTCAGGAATGTTGATTTCCTGTTGATCGGCAACGCGGACGTTGCCTGCAACATCCTGCAACTAGTTCTTGTCAAGTAGATTGCTAGTGAGCTCTGGCATTTGCTTTGTTTTCAGTTACGCGGAACCAGAACTCTTCCTGGACTATGTTGTTCTTCGTGGTGGTCTGCGCATGTCTGCGCTGGTCCCGCTGGCCGTCACGTCCTTTGTTCAATGTCCTCGTCATCCCATTTTGGCCTTTGGCGTTTGTGTACGGTGGCAATTGTGCTTTGCCCATTTTTGTTGGATAGCTGGTGATTGCTTTGGCTCTCATGCAATTGCTTGGTCACCCCGCTGAGTGTTGCACTATGTCAAAGTGGAGCTCCTCGGTCGTGATCACCGGCTTCATGTTCAGTACTTGGGGCGATTAGGTTGTAGAGTTGCATGTTTTTGCTTTTGGTCGTCTTCAAGTATGTGATTCAGTTCTGGTATGCTTCTCCTTGGCTTTGGTTGTGGATCGCTTTGGACATTGCGGCCACTTCGTGACGGTTGTGGCTGTCTTTGCCCAAAGTTCGACTAGTTCAAATCACTCTTCGCAGTTGGGCTTACCTGGATGTTGCTTTCAGCTTCGCCCGGTGTGATCTTCGACTACCTCCAGACTGCCGCGTTTGGGCTACCACAATTTTGTGCTGGCTCTGGGCGTGTCTGTGATTTCAAGTGGATCAGATGGCGCTGCGCACCGGTGAGCTGCAGTGGGCCTTTACCTTTCTCTGCAGGAGGATTGGTTGGTGTCGCGGTACCGCCTGGCTTACTTTGATTTTGCACACAGTTCGCCTACGGTGGGTATCTGAGTTTTGGCTGCTTCGGCCCGGACTCGCAGGACATTAGCTTTGCTGATGGTATCCCCGAGTTCGCAAACTATTACCATATTATATACAGTATATACATCATTATACTATACAGTATATACATCATATTACTCGTACCTTTTGCGTGCATTTCTGTGTCTCTCTGTGTTGAGTGTATCTGGGCGGAACATTCAGATATGCAGTATGTTGGAATATGTTGGATGTGACTCACTCGGACCCTTGGTACCGTGTGAGCAGCAGCCCCTGCTACCACTTGTTACCTCTGGATTACCTCTGGTAGTTAGCCAAGCTGCATCATCTTCAGCGAATGTTCATTTGCGCGTACTGTAACTGTAACTGTGTTCTGTCCTGTTCGATCCTGTCCAATCCAATCCTATCCTGTCCCACCCCATCCTAGGATAGCGCAGTTTATCTATTTGCCCACCCGAAGCTTTCCGAAAACGTTGCATTTTTTTTGCGCATTTGCCTTTGAGATTGTTATGCTTTAAAAGGTTTATCTTTTCAAACGAAAGCGGCCAGGCTCGTAAGCATGTGCCTCAAAGTCGAGCAGCAGTACCAGAAGAGTGGGGATGCAGAGGCCGGGACAACATGGGACAACTGCACTTGGACCGCTTAGCAACGTCCTCTTGTGATGGGCTGGACTCGTTGCCACATGTCGCAAGAGCTCAGGCAGAGGAGCCGCATGTCTCCGCAGAGGACGTGCCACCTGCGAGTAGCGCAGAATGATCATCTCTGTTGGACGGCAGTAGGTCCTACTCAGTAGGCCTGCCAGCTTTGCATCACACTCAAGACTATCAAGACTCACGGTTGCTCTGCAGGATGCAGAGCGGCAAGGTGTGTTGCAGCCTTTCATCGACAAGCTGCCAATTCTCCCAAAGCACAAGCTGACACCCACATCCAGGAGACATGATCCTGCACGAATACTCAGATGATCTCAGATTGAATTCAGTTTAACATGCGCGATTTTCATCGCTTGCTTTTCGATTCGAACGGCTACTGTAAGAGGAGAATTTATGTCGTTTGGGCCACCTTTTGCTGTGCTGTGCCCTCCATCATGGTCTTCGGCACCCCTTTGCTTATGACAATCCTGGCGCGACCCTTTCCACAAGAGGCCGGGGTCTGGACTACTAGACGACTAGGAGTGTGGCGGACAAGTCTTGAGACAGCCATGTGAGGTGCTAGCCGCTTTAACTCTTTTGACTTCGGCCTTTGTGTTCTCCAACACGCTGTGCCTGGGCTGCAGATAAGATTGGACAAGAGAGCAAGCGAGTGGTTGCAGCAACATGCAGCAACATTCAGACACATTTTGCATGTCTCATGCGTTCCTATCACAGCCCTCCTCGAATAGCCTAGATCCATCTAGATCATTCTAGATCCTCTCGATTCACCAGTCCATCTACCAGGTTTTAGCAGGTCTACCATCTAGATCAGTCCACTCGAACCCTTCAGTGAAGCCTTGATCTTGATGGCGCCAGGTACATGTCAGTCTTTGCTTGCTTCGGCCTCTGCCGCATGCATGCACAATCCAAAGTGGAACCCTTGGATTTCGCCGTGGATGATCCATCCGGTGAACAAAGGAGGCAAAGGCTTAGCGCAGCCGATGTCCGGTGGCTTGACCTTCAATGAATGATACAATATGATACAATTTATATATATATATATTATACAATTATATAATGAGTATGACACCCACACGCACACACCTATAATATATAGTGTACATATATCATATATATGTATATAATATGTCCAAAAAGGGAATGAACATTGGAATCAGCTTTGCTATTCGCAGTATCGAATTCCTGTTTTTCAGCATGGTCGTTCAGTTGCTTTTGTTATTTTTGTTTCAATTTCATGTGATTTCAGTTGTCACAAGGCTTTCAGGAGTCGAATGCTGCACTGTTTTGGCATCCAAGGCACTGGGTCGTTTTGCCACGTCCTTAATTTGGGGAACTATGGGGAACTTCAAGAATTGAGGCAAATTGAGGCAAAATCACTGGGAAACTCCGTGAAACTCCGCCAGCTGAGCTGAAACACAGCTTAGGCCACAGTATAAAGAGGACGTGGAGATTGTCCATATGTGTTTGGAATCCGTCGCCCAAAGCACCTACGCCAAGAGCTCAATTGGCATTGTGCTGGCAATGGAAGAGCGCGAGGAGAATGCGCAAGGCCTGGGAAGTCTGGCGTGCTTACCAGCACTGATAGCGTCCGCTCAGTGATTCCATTTGAAAACACGTTGCTGTTGTTGATTCAGGGTGCATGATGGTGCATGTGCATTTCAAATTCAAATACTTCTGTTTAGGTTGTGGATAAAGAGTACATGAGTAAAGTGAAGATGCACACACACACACACACAAGTTACAGTGGGTATTGAATTATGAATTCATGATGTCCGCAGGAATCTTTCGGTATGCGCGCGCGCACACGCATAATATATAATAATATATATATATATATATATATATATATTTAATTATAGATATATATCTATATATAAATTTAACATATACATGAATACGGTGCATGCATATATATATATATATAATTTATTCTAAGACGTATTCTAATTTGGATCCAACGGCCTTGCAACCGTTTGCAGGAAAAGCGAAGAAGATCATCCAGGAATTTCAGCACAAGTTCTCAGAGCCTTGCATGATTGATCCTGCACTGTTTTCGGATTTGAGCCGATTGCTCCAGCAAAAGAGGGATGAGGTGTTTGCTGTGGTGCAGGGGGTCTGCGCGAATTAGTAGTCGCAGCAGAACTTCACAGTGAAACAATTACGTCATGCTAAGTCGCTTTCTGATGCTTTCAACCTGAGACCATACGAGATGCACAGTAGTGGCTTACCATTTGCACCCTTGGTACTTTCGCCACTGGCCAAGGATATGAAGGCGTTCTATCATCCCGGGAATCTCCCAAACGACCCACCTGGCAAAGCAAGCAACGTTGCATATGCTTTCAGACAGCTCTACGCGGAGGTGAGCGACTGCGACAACGTAGTTCTTACCATCGCGGATGCAGATTCTGAGTTTGGTGCTGGTTACTTTGAAAGCCTGTCATGCCAGTTTGCAGCAAGCCAATCGCGGTACAAAATCTGGCAATCCCCGGTGTTTCACATGAAAAACTATCACCGTCAACCTGCACCAGTGGTGGTGGGAACTATGTTTACCTCGATGCAACTCTGACAGCATTTCCATGCTGTGCGGCTTGAAATGTCGTGGATCACCCATATCAGAGTGCAAGGGCAGATGACTATTAATTAACCATAATCAGCAGTGCTCATAGAATGAAAGTACTTTCCCACTTCAGTGACAGTGACTTGTAGCGCCTGTAGAGCAGGTTAACAGACAGAGCCTCGTCACTCATTGCCACTGTGCGACTGTGCAAAGGCAAGAGCTTTCTGGACTCACAGACCCCAACGCCGTGCGATTCCCCTACTCAACATACTCGTTGCCAATGACACTGGCACGAGATGTTGGAGGTTGGGATGTTGAGTGGATCGCGGAGGACTACCACATGGGTATCAAGCGCCTCTCTTGCCATGACTTTTCTTCTCCAGTTTTTAGATACCGAATGTCACCGAATGGATAAATAAATATATATAATTATATATATATAGGATTTCCATGGATTCCCTGTGATTTCCCATATTCAGTCTTTGTTGGTTTGACATAAACGTATGTTGGGTCCTCGGTCTTTCGAGCAGGCGTATGCTCTTTCATGCTGAAACTTTTCAGGATGTTGATAATAAGATGTGAACAAATCTGGGTGTGAGAGGTTATTGCTTGGACCCACGACAAGCGAACACGACTCCATGACAGATTGGTAAAGCTGAGGCATCGTATTTTCGATAGGAAAACTGAAGCTGAAGCCTTTGGCATCCCTTTTTGTACACTTTTCCACTCCCACCTAGTCCTTGATTTTACTCTGCAAATGTTCATCAATCCTGGATTCCCACTGAACACATCTCAGGTGTTTCTTAATGACTTTGGGGAAGACTTCTGTGGAGCCCATCATGAGCCCTGTGATCAACTACGTTCCAGAAAAAACGGATGATGTCACCAAAGAGACAGCTTGGTGGGGAACTTGCATGGCGCGTTGGACGCAGCTACAAAGACATGCCCTTGGGTTCTCAGACTTTTCGTACTACTTCATGATGCTTCCCTTGGTCTTCAGCTGCTTCCTTGCAAATTCATCTGCTCCGCGGATCTTCACCTTACTTTCATAAAATAGAATGTTTGGATATATTTGGACTTTTTGGTCTCAGGTTGTTCCTTTCCTTCGGCATTTCCACGATTGTCTAGGTCTATAGTCACTATAGTCGATTCCTTCAAGAAATTTGTATCAAGAAGAAAGGCCCGAGAGCTGACTCACACTTTTTCACTGGCGTCAAAGGGGCTCAGCTTTGAAAGTGAGAACAGCCAAGGCTTCTCGACTTCTAGCAGCAGCCGTGATGATGAAGGACTCCGTGGCTTTTGGCGCATGCTATTCTGTGGGACCACTCTCCTGGTTCGCTTGGTCAACGTTCACGAATCCCGGCGGAAGTGATGTGCGTCGTGTTGTTTGGAAGTGCTAGCCGTGAAGATGCGAGAGGATTTGATTTCAATTCAGGTGTTTGTATAGTTGTTAGTTGTCACGGCAATGTTTTTCGGGGCCGTGTGCCTTAAGTTGTATTTTTGTTCTTTATGGGGCCAATTTTGTTCTACCATGTTTTTGTAGACAGTTTCCCGATTGGATTGGGGCAAGGCTATTTTCAAATCAAGAGGGGTGCCATGCGGCCTGGTGTTATAGCAGCAGCTACTTCAGATTTCGGGTCTAGTGGGAATGGCATAGGAATATATAGGAATATATCATAATATCATGATTCATAGTGATTCATAATGTATCCAGTTTGAGGTGCGCAGGTGCGGTTTTGCTTTCTTAAAAATCGACAGAATCCTGGAGATTCCAAGGTGCTGATCGGTGTGCTGTCCACTTACGGTGCCATGGAGTTCTCACTGAGAGTGCTCATGCAAGTCTTTTTTGGTGACAGCCGGTCGCAGGATACTTGTCGTGGTGAGGCCGTCGTGTGGTTTCAGTTTTTTTTTTTGTGCGTGTTTTGCCAAGTCGTGTTTACACATGATCCAACTTTTTAGAGTCTAGGGATTTGTCACTTAGTGCTTCGTTGGACCTCTCGCTCAAGAAATGAGCCCTGCCCAAGGATGTAGAAATCTTGCTCGGCCATGTGGGTTTGTTTCCCCGTTATTTGATGTTGGTGACCGTGATTTGCACATTGGCCGTGGCGGTCGTCTTCTTTACGTCTTACAACTGGCTCTTGAAACCTCGCATAGAGGGAGAACACAATTTGCCGCCCCTACTGCACTTCACAAAGAACGTGGCAAGCCACCTGGTAGCATTCAGGTGCAGGGTTGAGTGCCTGTCATCCCCAGAACCCCCGGCTCAGGTGCTCAAAAGACGGCAGTTGAATAGTCTCGAACATCAATCCGTTGCAGTGCAACCATGTGGAACCCACGAATCTACTTAGTCTGAAGGTGTGAAATTGATGAGAGTTTATTCACCTAGGCCTAGCCTGGGCATCGCCCATATATTTCTTGGCGATGGGCTGGGCAATTTGGCGTGCTGCAGTTCTTCGGCTTAAATCAAAGTAGTGAGAAGCTGCTCTTTCTTCAATCCCGGCCTTCTGATCAAACACTGCATCAAATCCAGTGAAGGGAAGTTGTTAATCAACACATTGTCGGATTATTTATAGCACCACCTGCCAATGTGGGGCCGCTTCTTTGAAGGTTCTAGTGCTTACTCAGCGATCCTTCGAGTATCACGTTGCGCCGAAACCCAAACAGGAGGTCCGCCGGCAAAGAGCATTTGGATGCAGTTCTGGCGAACTGTGCTAAGAATTTAATAAAACTAAACAGTTATCATCAGTTATCAAATGTTATTTAGTCACTAAATCTAGTCTATCTAGTCTGCATATGTCTGCATTGAAAGAAAGTTGTTAATTTTGTGACGAGTCGAGTGGTGGCCTGGACTGCGTCAGTTTTATCCAGTGCCCAGATGGCATCTGCGAACCCGGAGCGGTCATGATTTCCAGGCTTCAAACACATCATTTCAGTGGGATTAGTTTAGTAGGTGACCCTCAAATTCGGTCATGTGATTGCTAGCGTTGCACCCTTTCCCCTGCACTTGCAGCGTGGGGGTCATGAGGCCGGAAGCTGTTCTGAGGGTCGCACAGAGGTAACGGAGAGCTAAAGGAGAGCTGAGCGTAGCGACTGGAAAATGATTCGCCAGTGAAAATGGCGCGGGTGGAAAGTGGGCAAAACATGGAAACCAGTGGAACATAGTGGAGCCATGTGGAATTTCAGCAGATCGAGTGAAAACCAGCAATCCATGTTGTTTGGGTAGAAGGGTTGTTCTAGTGGCTAATTAAGTGTCCCCCACTTCCATCTTTGATGATTGAACGATCCTATAAACTACTATATATGTGTGAATGGCTTCAGGGGAAGCAGGTTTCAACCAAATTGGGACTCGATTTGTTCTCCCAGGTCCGGCCTGGTCGAAGAGGTTGTTTCTTGAAGGTTCTCTCCACATCTCTCCACTTTCCCTGCCTTCCAGGTATGTGGGTCTACGTTCCGAAAGTTTCAGAGATGTCCTTTCCAATCTCATCCGAGTAACTTGGATGATTTGGATCAAAGATTTTTGCTCTTGGGGATGATGCATATTGAACAGATGGACACTCGAGGTCGATGAAGACTATTGCAGCCACAAAGGCCAGCGGCTGTAGGGATGCTCAGGGGTTGTGAGGGCCAATTCCTCAAATGGCACATGTCACAGCCATATTCGCCACATTGTCAGAAGGCTTTAACACGGGTTTTAAAAGATTTGCAAGATTTGTTCTCAGGGTGCTGTGCACGGGGCAGCCAGGGCATTCAGTTGGACGTTTGATCGCTCCATCAAACCAACATATGCTAAATGCCCATCTTGGACGTGGTGGTTATGTTCAAGGCCGCAAGTCGCCAGATGTGTAGTGATGATGTGCGGTATGTGTATACGTACGCGCACAGATATATTAGACTCTACATACATCGTGTATAATTTATACGTACAGTATATATATATATAATTATATATATATATACACATAACTATCTGTATAAGTATCAGTATATGTATGACTCCGCATATATGACTATATATATATATTATATCTTTTTGCTTATGTATTAATTATTAACATGTATTCACATATGATGCAATGAGTGGGGTCACACCAGCACAGCCTTGTCGGGCCATGTCGGACTCTGAGGTGCAACGAGCAGCAGGGGCTGGGCTTTGTTCATGTGCAGCTGGCATGGTTGGGCAGGGCGCTGGCGCAACACATGACAGCGATCACAGCGCCAGGCATGAATGGTCGACCACAAATCGACAATTGCGATTGTCTTGGACCGATGGCGTTTGGTGCCCAATCCTAAACTTGGTATGTGAAACATACTGCTAGTAACAATTTGAGCCGGGGGACAGGGCAGGCACATGTGTATTCATGTGTATTTTTTGTTTGCGGTATAACATGGTATAACATGGTATAACCATGTTTAAGATGAACACCTAACAGTGATAAGAATTCGTGCCATCTCAGCACTGGCGACCGAAAGCGAGGTCAGTGGCTGCAACGAGATTTACTCGGATACCACGGTGATGCCGTATGACCAGTGGGTAATGACCGGCTTCACTTTTTCCAAGGTACGGGATGTCAAACTGCGATAAACTGTGAAGATTGATTGTGTGTTTGCTTGAGCTCTATTCAGACACTTGTGTTCTTGACCGTGCAGCGCTAGCGATGCTGGGTGCAACATGTTGCAACAGAGATTGAGACTTATTTGGTTTCCTGCTGGCGATACATCTCGGCCGCCTTTTTGAAAACACAGGGATTGTCCCCACAGGAAGTCTAGAAGAGGAAGCTTCAAGTCACGGACAAATAAAATGCAGCTTTTGATGGTGGAGAGAAACGAATTCAAATGGACGGATAAGTTGGCCTGCGACATCATTTTCTCCTCGTTTTTTCTCAATCGATCATTGAATCAAACGCAGATAAACCAATCTTCCTGCGGGCACCTCTCTTTCTATCGATTCCTGTTGTGCCAAACTTCTGTTTGCTGCCCTCCCTTGATCCACTGTCACTGCTTTGCAGGGGTCGGCCTGCGCAGCTGAGGGGCTTCGATTTGGGACATGAAAGCATGCCACGTTTCTACATAAACACTGCACTACAACATGCCACACGGAAAAACCTTTGCATAAACTAAATGTTTGGAGAGATCTATAGAGATCTCTAAAACCTACTGCAATCGCACCAGACAGTAACGCCAGGTTTCAACTGCATGTCAAGGCTTTCAGTATCTTTCAGATCTGGCAACACGTCCCACCAATTCGGTATCCAGCGGGCATCATGTCGTCCAAAGACGAGGAATGTCAAGGTGAGCCGGATGTGACTGGACCCAAAGAGAACAGCGTCGGTGCAAGCGATGATGTATTCTTCGTGTCCCTGTCATACAAAGGAACAGCCTATGACGTTCCAGTTCAGGGTGATGATCACCTGGCCTCGATCTTTGACTTTGTGCAGGAGGCGCTCGACTTCCCGAGGGAGAATTGCAAGCTGATTTCCAAGGGAAAGATGTTGAGACCAGATAACGATAGCCTCACAGTGGCCGAAGCTGGCTTAAGCGCTGGCAGCAAGGTGATGTTGGTCGCCAGCTCTGCCAAAGACATCTCCTTTGTTCAGTCGAATAGAGCTGATCCTTTGGTCAAAGGCTTCGCAGAGGAGGAGCGAGATGAACAAAGCCGGCGGAAAAGAGCCCGTGCAGCTCTATCGGCATGGGGTACTAAGCAGGACTCAGAGTTCAACTTTGGCTCCATCAAGGCAGAGTTCAAGTACTCTGAACCTCCTCCCTATGAAGCTGAGCGCCTTCTACAAAGATTAGCAACTGATCCAGGCATCATTGAAATTATGAAGACCAGGAAGTTCAAGGTCGGCGTTCTCACTGAGATGAGCCCTGTTGAAGCACAAGAACGTATGGCAAAGAGGGGAACGCCCAATATGGACCTCTTGGGCTACAATCAGAACTTTGGTGGTATGATTGTGCTGCGGTTGCGGACGGACACCCTAAAAGGCTTCCGACCCTACCATGACTTGATCAATACGTTGATTCATGAGCTTACGCACAATGTGTGGGGCCCACATGATCACAACTTCTGGAAGCTTTTTGGTGAGCTGAAGGCTCAATACATGCGCTTTCACCGTTTTTGGAGTCATGGTGGCCGAGCAGCAGATAGCAATGCCGCTGGGCAGTTTCAAGGTTTTGATGGCCAGGATGAAGGTCCTAAGGACGCGAACTTCGGACAAAGGCTGGGTGGCGATGTTGAGCTCTCAGCCGAACAGAAAAGGTCCAGGGCCCTGGCTGCACTGGAGCAGAGGATGCCAGAAGCTCCTTCCAAGCAGAAACGCGAAGTAGCTCCATTTGAACCTTCTTCAGACTCGGATTTGGCCAAAGCTTTTGTCCCCAACTTCCTGGCCTCCAACGGTGGTTGGATGTTAGCATGTCCCTGTGGGCAACTGCATGAGGTGTCGGAAGAGACAAAGAATCAATTGGAGGGACTTTTTCTTGAAGGCTTCAGTGGCTGTTTGATTACACCCACAGAAGTTCCTGAAGTTCCCGAAGTTCCAATGGTCGAAGCTGCACCCGAGGTGCCGGAAGATATCCCAAAGGATGAGCCCATGGAGGCCGAGGATGTTGCAAAAGATGTTACAAAAGCCACTGAGTCCGGAGTTTCAGAGGAAGAACCAGCTACTGAAGCTCCTGTATCACCTTGTAGTGAACTTCCTTCCGCTTCGCATGCTTCGCTTCCTTTAGACCTAGCAGACTTGGAAGCCCAAGGGTTGGATGGGGCAGCCGTTTGGATGCAACGCTTTGAGAGTGCTCTCCAAACCATGGATTCCAAATGCAGAGCTCCTGCCGTGGAGATACTGTTGAAGCTGGTCAGCAACGCTATCCAGAAACCGGGTGAAGCCAAATTTCGCCGTGTCCGGGCAGAGAACCCCGCAGTGAGGTCTAAGCTTCTAGCTGCCGGGCCAGGTGCCGAAGCCTTGTTGACACTCCTGGGCTTTGAAGTGACAACGGAAGGTATGGAACGAGTCTTTGTCCTTTCAGATCAGTGCTTTGATGTTGTTCGGCTGAGAATGGGTCAAGAGCTCTTGGAGGTAGAGATAGGCAAGACGAAGTGACGGGCCAAGAGGCAATGTCTGAAACATGAAGTAATTTGGAAATGTGTCCAGTTGCTGTTCTTCCGTGTGCTCAAAGCATCTCGGCTCCGGGGCAAGCACAGACTGTTTGTACAGGAGATCATTATTCGGATGGACTGGTGAACTCAAGTACCAAGTTCAACCATGTGGTCAATATGCTAAATCTATCCGTCTATAATCGTCTATATCTTGGTATATCTTCGTTTTCATGTTGGACTGGCAATTTTTTGCGATTTCTTTGGTGCAAGTTTGACAGTTCACTGAGGCTCCATGATCTCGGGCCAAAAAAAAATCTTTTTCGGGCGAGCCGTACAGACCTGATGGCTGCAATGGAAGCTGGCGCAAAAAAGCATGCAGATTTCATGAGCTCTGGGTTGATACAACGGGAATCTGGAAAAGACGAGCCACGGCTTAGTCTCCACATATTCCAAGAGCCCTTACGTGCTTGCAGGCAAGAAACCGTGCTAGCATCATGATGGACAAGCAACTGGCCAGAGGGCCCCAGTTGCTGCAAGCTGAAAGGGGGGGTAGGAATAGACACCAGTTAACTCTGTTCATGTAGCCATAGCACAGGGAAAAAAAAATCGGGCAAACTTGAGGTTAAGCCCTCACTCATCGCAGGAGGATTTTGTTTGGTAATTCCTTGTGCAGCCATGAGCCAAATGAACAAAATATAAAACAAATATGGCAAGTTTGATTGCTTGGGGCCGTGCTTGCAAATCAAACTAACGAATCTAACGAGTCAAGAAGGGCTACACTGCTGGATTTCATGCCAGCAATGTATCGCCGGCTCGTCATCCGTTACGCTCTGCTTGGCTCCTTTGCAGATCGTTGACACTCAGCTGGGCCTTGGGAAGTATGTGCGCCAATCAACGCAGGGACCTTGGAGATCCTTGGAGCCTTGATGAGCCTTGCTACCCTGGCTGAAGTATGCACAAAATGGATCAAAAATGGCACAAGCGCTTCTACTTTCAAACAACGAAATGTGTGCTGTTCCCTCACGTGATTTGTTGCTCCGCCGGTATACTATTCATTCTGGTTGAGAGTTCAGGACACCCAAATCATTCCACGCTGCTTGGCTTGAGCCCACCAATTTCCTTCAGACATAGCAAGCTTTGAGGCACTATCCGATTGAAGAGGCATGTTCGTTGGAGTCCGCCAAGCATCGCAGCCATGTTGAGCTAGCACACAGAGCTCAAAGTCGCAGAGTTTCGATAAATTTGGCACTTGCAATCCCAGAGTTGTGGAGCAAGAGTTCTCTTCCTCTGAAACTCTTGGTTTATTTGCCATTTGCGAGGCCAACATCCACCAACGGGCACTGTCGGATTCTAACAAGCTCTTGCTTGGCGCAACAGGCTCAGACTGTAAGAGGAAGCGGCCAGCGTGCTTTTGATAGGCGAACACACATGACAGGCATGACAGGTGCTCTGAAGTTGCTGAAGCTGGAAACTTGAACCTTTAAGAGGGCATTGGAAACCGTTGCGCTGCCAAGGCCCATCTCCTTACAAAGCCGACGGATACTGTGCTATCCTTGGCCATTCGACCCGTGAAAGCATTTCAAGATAGCCTCGGTGGTTGCATACCAAACATACTTCGAAGAATCTGGGAGATAGATGAGATAGGGAAAGAGGATTGCACAGGAGATACATGGGGGTACTGTGTAAGAAATAGTTGAAAGAAGATTGCAAAGAGATGCAAAGAGCATGGCCAGGGCTTCCAGGGATGGGCTAATGCCGCCTAATGCTGCTGTCCTTCAGCCCACTGAGGCCATGGCCCATGGTTTCATCGGCTTTTTCGGTGATTTGTGTCTCGGCATGTCTCGGCTTGGATCCAAATGGTTGATCACCAGAGGTTTCCCTACAAACAGTGATGAGATTACAATTGATATCAATTGATTATATGCCAAACCGGCCCCTCTATTCTTCGTAAACCATATTGGCCAAGTTGTTGTCGTCTCATCAAGTCCAAGTTTGAACAAAGTGCGTCCCGCCGAAGATATGGGAGAGTTTGGGTTTTCTAATGGTGGCTAATTAAGCCAAAGATGGTGTCCATTGATGTCCATTGCGGGTGCCGTATTTGGGCCATTGCAGGGGCCTCTCCCAATGATCCCAGTGCGGTGAGGCGGATGCTGAAGCAGTCCACAGATGGATCAAAGCTGGTGAGAGCCCAAGATCGATTTGCTGCAAGAGATGGCATTCCCTCGATCTAGAAAAGTCATTTCATGTCATTTCCTTGCTGGGGTGTTCCAATGGGGTGATAGGGATCCCAGGGATGTGTTCAGCATTGTTCAGCTTTGAATCCAGAATTTTTGCACCGGAGCAAGCCCGGAAACGTGGAGTCTTTATGTAATTTATATTGGTAGTATTGGTAGCATTGGTAGCATTGTCATGTCTCTATGTGTCCTGTCCTTGTGAAATTACTAGGCTGGACCCTTGCGAAATCTTCAGAACCACCAGGGTTCATTGGAGTCCTATCAAACCCTGGAACCGTGAAATCCTGCCACAAGTTCCTGTGGAACTTTCGGAACCCCCCCCATCCCCAAACCACTGGCGTTTCTTGAGACATCTTGAGACTATGAGAACCGCCAGTGGCCCAGGTCAATCTGCTTCACTGCGACACAAAGGACAGCGAATCAGCGAATCTCAAGTCTTTGCATGCCACATTGTTGCATTTTGGCGTGAGAGGACTTAACCAGTGGATCCCAAAATTGCGGCGTTAGCACATCGGCAAAGCCCTCAGGATTTGAAGGACCCGGAACTTTCAGTGGTTTTTCCCTCACCAGGACAGTCAGACAATGAAAGCGGCAACAGTTTACAACAGTTGAGAGATGGGAGGTGGATAAGGAGAGACGCACGTATATTCGTTTTTGTTGGGGGAGGAGTGGAGTGCATGTAAGTGGTAAGAGTTGGGAGACACCTGATTCAAGTATTGTACCTCCTTTTAGAGACTGCAGAATGATATAGACAAAGGAATCCGCAAACAAATTGTTGTCTATAGGATGGTTCGGGCTAAGATGAGGATACATTTTTTCGAACATCGCCTGAGTACAAGCTGGAGTAACACACCATGCGTATACATATCTTTGCTTTTGCTTTTTCTGTCACTATTCAGAGACATTCATTACGTCATTTTTTCTAGTTTACGTGCAGGGTTGGCAGGGTCGGTGCAGTATGATGTGTGATCATGTCCACGAACTTATATTATGCTGGCTTAGAGTCATGTTGCCTTCTCCTTTGTGGATTCTCGCGGCCGCCCTTTTTTCTGCGCCTCAACCCATCTCAGAAGTGTTTTTGGTACTCCTGCTTCGGGCGGGGCTTCATCGGTTTACAACCCAATATAATTATATAATATAATCAATTCTATTCTAATCATTTCTAATCACTATTTATCATTATTTATCAAAGTAGGTGGCTTTCTGTGGCTCAAATTCAGCATTTTCTATGCGAGCTCAGGCGTTGCACGTGCTGGTGCAACATCAGGTTGGCGAAGAGCCGCACACCTAGCAATGATGCAAACTCCAGCCGCGCAAAATCCCTCGGTGGTTTGTATTTAGATTCCTGATGATTCCTGATCTCGAGTCTGCACGACCACTGAACTTGGTTTCTCTTTCAGGTCACTCAACTCAATATCGGGCGCAAGACTCCAGCCACGCTACGTCAAGGGTTACATCCCAGGCACTTCGATATCGTGATTCTTGCCCGTTTTCAGCTTCAAAAGAGATGAGGAAGTCTCACCAACTTTTGGGCAGTTCACCCGCATGTTTTGTCACAGATCTCCTGGTTTTCGCAGTTGCTTTCCTACTCTTGTTTCGCATGAGCATGGAGGGTTCTGCGTCAGGAGAGGGCCAGATATCTTCGGTTCCAGTGCTGAAGTGGGACCAGAAGCTGGGGACCCAGGCTTGGATGCACTTGTGCGTCGTGCGATCACGGGTTCCTAAGGCCCGTGCATCCGCTGGTGATGGAACCTGCAGGAGCAGCCTGAAGCCTGGTTAGGACCCAGTCCTCCAGCAAGATCTAAAACCCAGGCCCACTGATTGAATTTGTTCTTAAGCTAAGGGAATGATGATAAATCATGAAACAATATGAAACAACTTGGCCCCGCACATTTTGATCAGTTTTGTTCAAATCATCTTTGTGTACGCGTTGCTTCGTGAGTTTGGTTCCTTGGTTCCTGAGGCAGTGGACATCCAGACACTCCCTGGCACCACCCTGTCACCAGAGCAGCTGAGGGCAACCTGGCCAAAGGAGCGGGAAAAGCCACGTGCACAGTGCGTGTCTATTCGGAAGTGTGCTGATGTTTCAATTGCAAGCCTCAAGACCTTTCAAGGGAGTGAAAGAGTGTTCTGTGCTTCCTTGGAACAATTGGGAGGTTTTCAAACAACGAAAAAAGTGGGAATTGCAGGCTGCACCGATTGTGGGCAGAGGTTTTGCTCTGCTTGGTAATGTACTCATATTTGCATATATTTGCTAATATTTATGGTTGGTACAGCGATACATAAATATATAGTATATTTATTTATATATACATATATATATATATATAAATAAATGAATCAATAATTAAATAAATGCAATAAATGAACAAATCAATAGATAAAACTATGAATAAATACATAAATACATATAAATAGATATCATTAAATAGATATAAATGATACAAATACATAAATAAACAAATAGATAAATAAATATACACTATATATATATATATCCGCGTGTGTGTGTGTGTGAGTGTTGTGTGAGGCTGAGGAGCCTCAAAACTGACCCCCCCTTGGAAAAGTTACTTTCTCACTGGAAAGGACAATATCCTGCAATTTAGCGAAGTTCGGATTCTTGCCATTGCAGGAGTGGATCTCCCAGTATGGAGAAGAAGCACTCGTAAAGTCTCAGCAAGAAGCAGATGGTTGGGTCCGAGCCCACAGCTGCACCAATTCCTCCGAGTTTTGAACAAGATGACCTTCATATGTTGCATGCAAGAAAGATCCGAGTGGATTAGGTAGCACTACCTATCAGGATGACTACACGGCTTCATTTAGCATATTTTGATATACTTTCCCCTCAACATGCTTGTAGTGAGTGTAGTGAGCTCTTCAGCGCCCAATCCTTCAGTATTCCAACTACAGTTGTTTCTGAGGCTGCAGAGGTACGCGGAGCCATGAAGCACACCTGGGATGGCTACAGGCTGGCAGCAAAGCTCTACACATTGACGACATGTTATTTTGTTGGATGCCAACCTTCAGTGCCTGCAAGATTTGCAGGTCAAAAGGCTGGGGACATGATGAAGTGCAACCAAGCTCTGGCAGAACCAAGGCTGGCTGGGATTTGTATTCTAAGTGCCTGGGATAGGTATACATGACATAGAATATCATAGAATGCGCGCGCGCACACACACACACTAACGTGGTCCAACGTATCGTTTCGATGCATAGATGAATGCATTTGTATATTGGCATGAACAGATGGTACAAAAAATACATAACGCGCATACACGCATGCTGACAGATTGTTAGAGGTATCAAAAGTATGTTTAGGTTAACGGTTAAATCACATTGAGGTCCATGCCAAGGGGTCTCCTGTGGCCAGGACTGGTGTAGAATGGCTGGGGCCTTTGAAATCATGTCACCGCCAACGCGCGGCCGACGCGACAATCCACTGGGTGTACAGGTATCCTCTACAATGCCCATCAGACATGTTGTGGAAGGTTTAAACATTTTAAACGTCATTGCAATGGAGTGCAATCAGACCCACTGACACATTGTCATGTGTTTTGTTTTGTGTTTCTCTTCTTGTGGTGCAGCAATGATGGCCGAGGCAGTGACGATGTTGGATGCCCTGTCAAACTCCTAGTGGTTTTGCGCAGATCGTTCAACGTTCACAAAGGTTTCTCACTAGCATCCAGGAATCCAGGACCTCTCTCAGAAGTACATCAAAGGATGGCATCCAAAAATTAAAATGCTTTGGTCAGGTTCGTAGAGAATATGAGTCTTGGATAGTCTTGGTATATATAAATTGCCGAAGGTGCTTAACCAGATATTAGGGCAGGGTAACTTTTATACTCATTCTGCATCTTAGTTCGTCAAGTTGTGCTTCACTCAGATCGACCTTGTGGATTATGGGGCTTCACCAAGAGTTCGAGGACGCCCACAGTCAACATGCATTGACCTCCAATCAATTTGGCGGCTCAGCGCATGGCCAGTAGACAAATGAGCCAATCCCCTTGTTGATTGAAGAGTATCACTAAGTATCACCCCAAATATCTCCTTAAATATCCATCTTAAATATCCACAGTGAGAATCCTCATTGCATGGTACTTAAATCTTAGATATCTTAGATCATCTACAGATTCAACAGCGATTCAAGCGCCGGGTGAAACCTCCCAGCCGAGCCAGGAAGCCGCCAAGTGGCTGGAATCGAACTGGCTTCCAGGACCTGGCAGGTGCCGCGACTGGTGGCGACTGTTAGGGGATATGGGATACAGTCCTAGTAATTCAATGATACTGTAATATATGACAATCCCAAATGAGGATTCCTAATATGATTTCATATTATTTCAATATCTCAGTATCAACAACATGTATCAACATGTATCAACATGTATCAACATGTATCAACTATCAACATGAGTTTTCACCTCCCCATGCTATCAGAGAGCCACTTTGATTCAAAACGTGGATGTTCCCGTGGCATCCGTGTCCGACAGTCATGGCCAACACAGCCTCTTTGAGATCAACATCAGGGCGTTTGCAGGCCATGGCAGGGGGTTTTCCTTCGATGTTGACCCATGGCATGTTGGGCTTCTGGGGTGTATGATGGTGTATTCATGATTCATAATGGATTATTAAAAATACTAGTGTTATTATTATTATTATTCTATATAAATATATATTTATGTATGTGTGTGTGTCGGTGCCTTCCTGCAATGGCGTCTCTTCAAGAAGCATGCATTTGAGGGTGCCCATTTCACACATCTGATTTGTTCAAACACTCATATTCCATCATCCGACTCTCTGGTGATATTTTGCACAATGATATGTTTTTGGTTGTGTTTGTAGGATTGATCGGATTTGCTTGAGGGTGTCACAGGGCGTCTACGAAGAAGAAGAACATGTATTTTTTTTCATTTCCTATATCTTATCTCAGATTATTTGGTTTAACCATGGCCAATGTCATGGAAGCCTAATGTAAACCATGGTAAACCACTTGTTGCTGTTACAATAGCATTTATTGCAGATGTCTCACGGCGTCTCAGGGAAACCAAACATATGACATGAATACCGTGAAGGCAATGATGTGTCCCGCCAACAAGTTGCGACAATCGCAAACATTCGTGCGGATACATCACAGGTCTTTTTTGGTAATTCATTGAAACAACCCTTCATCCTTATTATTTAGCCGTAGCAAATCATACCAAAGTTGCAGCAGTGAGGTGTCTATAGGTGCGAGGTCATGCGCGTAAAATACAGATGTCTTGGATCGAGGTTTGCTGTCATCCTACTCCCTGAGCGGCAAGCGAGTATTCCTCGATACTGTCCGGCACTTGTGGCATGAAAAGCACCAATGGGAGCACAGGTGCGTTCTTCAACTTTCGGTTCGAAGATAGCTGGCAATACCCAAAAACCATCCGCATCCTGAGATTTGGGCAAGCAAGTAGGTGAACGTATCAATGTAATGTATCAATCCTCACTGGACATATGAAATAATATGAAATGTTCCAGCACGGCCGGGTAGTTACATGTAGTTCCAACATTTGTTTCAGGTCATTGCAGGCGACTGTTCCACCTTTTCAATGCAGATATCTGCCTTGATCTCAAGGCCAACCGCCTTGGAGAGAAGTTGCTGGGTGCGTTCACCGCGCTCGAAACCTCAGATGTGAAAGAAGCAATGAACAGATGAATAGGATCATATGGGAGCAATACGATTCATATGAATTCAGTTCTGAATTCATTCATGATTCATATATGATTCATGATTAATAATTGATTATAATAATAATTGACATATATTGACATTAAATAGCTTTTGTCGTGAGGATACTGGGAAGTCATGACATCTACAAGCTCAGGCCTAGTGGGCTTCCAATGCCGACAGTCCCTTGGCAGCGTGAAGTGTTCCAGCGTTCCCCCTTTGTGATCTATGTTGTTTGTACATGCTCTAGGTACTCCAGATCAACTTGCCTGCTGTCAAGTACATACAGCCCTCCATCAGTACTGTAGTCAATGGTTTTAAGGTTTGAAGGAACGCAGGTGTCCTGTGATTGCGATTTGTCGATTTGTCCTCTGCCATCACTTTGCCCAGATTGACATTGGCACTGGTAGAGCGGAAATGCACAAGTGGAACTCCAACACGGCCTCTCTGGCGTTCATTTCATGTCATTTCCAATGCTGTTCATTGAGCCATGCATCGGCACACCCCGAGCGCATGAGCTGAATGGATATCCCAATCATTCCCATCACACCCCCTTTATGAATTACATATTGTATCTCTGATTATCTCTGATTGCAATAGGAAGGTGTTGCGACTTCGTATGGGTTCCTGTTGCTTGCCAGGTATTGGCGGAGGTGACCACCCTGCAGGCATTGCAAGAGATTAAGTACAATCGGTGGGTTGGAGATTGATATGGAAGGAAGGTTCCTCTCAGTGTCAAATTTGTGTCCACGGCAGGTCCAAGCAATCCTGACTGCCAAAGAATGACAGAGTACATGTTATCCAGACCTGATTTTTTTGATTTTCTTGGTGTTGGCACTCTCGATTCCCATAGCTTGGGATACTATGAAGATACCCAACCTACGACTCTTTGTGCGATGGCCTGCAGGTGGAGTTCCGATACATGTCCAAGGCTACAGGTGACTCCCGGTACCAAGAGGTGGCAGACAAGGCGCTACTTCAAGACAGCAACGTGCCACCATCAAGTTATATACTGTTGTATACTGTACATGGTTTATTTTCATATGGGGTTATCATCCCCCCACTAAACAGGGCTTGCATGGGGGTACCATAACCGTAGCTTTGGGAATCGGATTCATGATGGTGGGATGTCCATAGCCCACAAATCACTAATCCGATCCCCCCAATATTAAACATCCCCTGAATCGTCCCAATTATGTGGAAATTCTCTACTAAACCGCAGTTTCAAACGGGGTGTGAAGAGGGGAAGGGACTAGTCCACGTATTCCCACATAACTTGACCACTGGGACTGGGACCATGGCACCGTTACAAGGCCATGCAGGTGGTACTGAAGGCTGCGGGACAACGTGGCCTGGTGCCGCGGGGGGCCACGGAGCTGTTCTGTAGCTTTTTATCAACAGATTCTGATGGGGATGAAGCCGTGCTTGCCTTCATGTTCCTTTATACTATCTGATGTTTCATTGTGTTTTTCTTGACGTTTTATGTACAACGATTTCTTCAACATACTGTACATTCGGGTGAGTGGGTGTGCCATGGTGTTTGAATGTGTTTGATTTGGAACGGTCTAGTGACAGTGACATTTGAAAGGGGGAATTCTACGCAATTCTTCGATTGTGCATGGCTAGAAACAGTCAAGATTGTGCATATAAAAAACATTTGCATTGCTGTGGAAGAACTAGTCTCGCAAGCTTTGGCTTCAAATTTTTGCGAATTCTGTGCCTCAGCATGGAATCTCAGGTGCGAAAGGGATGAGAACATGTTGCAAGCAAAGCCGTCTTGAAACATAACAACTTTGAAATACGAGTGCCAAATCTATGCTGCATATGCTGTTGTTGTGATTGGTTTTGCGGCCATCCATAGTCTTCCTTCTGACCTTGTAGTCGTTGTCGTCGTCATTGTCATTGCTGCGGCTGTTAACGTGGCTTAATGATGCTTAGTGGCTATTCATTGGCCTCTTGCAGCCCTTTTGCATGGTGGAAGGACAATGAGAAGCTAATCAAAGTTGCGTTTGCGGTGTTGCTCCTTGACTCTGAGAGATGCCAATTTCAGTGGCTTACTATGAGGAAAGGAGGTCCTTGGCACTAGATTCACTAGATGATGCTGGGACAAATGGGACTCAACATGACTCAACTTTCATTCTTCACCGCGTGAAAATTGATAATTCCATGATATTCCATTGTTCGTGCCGCTGTCGCATGGGATGCAATCTAAAGTCTGACGTCACATTGTGGTGTTGAGTCTCTTTGCTGCTTTACGGATCTTTACGGTGTATGAATGATATGAATGATTTTGCCTGCCAATCTCAATTGACACTTTGTGGTGCGGGTAAGGACTGCTATCCTCAAGATATGCACTCTGATATACGAAGCTCAGCTGCAAGAGAGTTAGCGGGGTTAGCGTTGCGGCATACGCCAAGATGTGCTGGGTATTGCTGAGTTATTAGGTGTCAGGATCAGGATGCACAGATGCTCCATGAGTTTTTAAGGTGGGCGTCCGTCTTGAGAAGAGCGAAATGCTCAACGCACAGAAGAGCAGCTCGTCCAGCAGAAAACGCGAATCAACTGAAGGGTTCAAGTCTTGCAGACCTTTCGATCATTGCTTCGAGCTTGCGAACTTGTGAGTTACAGTAATTACATGTAATTACTTTGCCATGATGCTCTCGCCATCTCTCGCCCTCGTGGGCCTCTTCAAGACTGGCAGAGGTAGTGAGATCATATGAGATTTGCCTTCGTTTCTGAATTCGTGTTGAGATGGAAAATCATGAAATACAATATACATAAATAAATAAATAAATAGATAAATAAATAAATCAATAAATATATATATATATAAAACATATCATTTTCCCATCAGTGCGTTTTGATACCGTTACCGTTGTTGCAATTTTAGCACCCCATCCTCCACTGTCAGAGCCAGAGTGACTTCCAGCTGAGGAAAATGCCTTTCGGCACTTGCGATGGACATTTGTCTACCTTGCCTTCTCTTTAGTGCAGTGCTGCCCGAGGCCAGGGTTACCCTTGACCAGACAAATTACTCAGCGGGTTTGGGGGCCCTTCTTGGACATTTGACATACCATGACATACTCCTAATATACATTGATGAACACTGAGAAGATGCACCCCGTGCATTCTCAACTCCAGTTCCCTCGCCCAAAGTGCATCAAGTTCACTTCCAATACTTCCGATTTTAAGTGCAAACGTAATATATTAATATATGTAACATAAAGTAACTATGAATCAATTATGAAATTTATGAATCTACATCATCTCTTGGGCAGACTTGACCAGTGCAGGGTGACATTGCCCAGCCGAATTGAGGCGGACGCCCAGTTGTTGGTGGAAGGTTGGGAGCTACTCTTGTGGCCCTTCATCTACGCCACGGTGGGGCCCAAGTGTGAGATTTCGTCGATTTTTAGTTTTTTTTTTAGAGCTTGATTATATACAAGCTTGATGAACATGACTTGGGCACCGGTATCAGTGACTGGCTCTTCCAGCAGATCCAGCCAGACTTTGCCAGACTGCATTCACAAATTTACTCGATTGCAAGTTGCTTTGGTGCCTCATACAGTGCCCAAGTCTGCGCGTTGTCCACACGTTGGGTTCAGCCAGGTGAGCGCGCTCCTGGGGGTACTTTGCTGCATGGCTGTTGGCATCCCGAAGCAACACCTTGGAGCAGCAGCAGCTGCTTGGCTCAGCTTGCCATTGACAAAACTCTGAAGATCTCATGAGTTGGTTTGATCTGGGGGGAACCCCCTCGCCAGGGGGATTGGGTGTGCTGACTTGTTTGGAGAAAGAACACGAAAGAACATTGTTTTAGACAAGAGTAGACAGGCATATCCCAAGTTAAGTTTCAAGTCTAAGGTATCGTTTGCAGATGAGCTGAGTTGGCCTGAGTTGGCTTTAAATTGTTGAAATGATTTCAGAGCCAAGTTGTTGTACGCTTTGGTGAAAGAGCCATTACTCTCAGCAAAGTGTAGGGGTGGCGATGCTGACGCCAAGGCCTGCGCGGGCTTTCCGAACGTGAATGGCTTTCCAGTCTCTGTGGTTAGTGCTCCAATTGCACCTTCCAGCCCTATCCAGTCGTGCTTCAACACGGTTCCAGTATGTTCCAGTCATATTCTACTCTCTTGGCCCACCACCAGGATAATCCAGAAAACGCGCATATTGACTTTAGAGTGACCATGGCAGTGGCTATTGAAAGTTCATGTTTCTGGATCAAAAGCAGTCACCGTGCCATGCAACTTACATTAACCAAGCATGTATTGTTTGATATTGTTTGTCGCATGCTATCCAAACCTCTGTTCCATCGTTTTGCATGATCCCTGCTCGCCCAACTGCCATGCAATGGGCTCGACTTAGGTGCCCTCGGGAGTGCCATTCCAGCGTCTGAAACTGGCTACTCAGCAATCGTGTTCCTCTCCATCATCCAGCTAACAGCACCGTGGCATGCGAGCTCATCAAAATGAGTTGCAACAGTAAACCAATGCGCGGATTTGCTGCGCCGCAATAATTTGAGTGGGTTCATATGAAAAATGAATAAAAATGATGGATGGCCATAGTGTCACCCAAAGGACCTCTTCTTGGACATGAGTACGTGCAATAGATTTTTTTTGGTTCCTAATGATTATACAGTGGGTACAAGCCGTGCAAGACTTCCGGGGCCTTGGACATTTCGGCCCAACGCATCCCTCCGGGTTTCAAGCTACAGGATGGCCTCCTGAAGTACACCTTGGGCCCTGCGATCTTCCGCAGAGACCGGCGTGCTCGGAACCTTGGGAGCAGTCATGATATGCCCCTGGGGCATTCATTGCACAGCATCCAGGCAGGACAGCTGTCGTAGATGGTCTTCCAAGATTGCTGGCATACTGCATAATACTGCATATTATCACTAAAAAATAACTCACTTATACGTACATATGGTACGTATAACATATTGCCATATTGTCATCATGATTGTTTTGTATTGATGTGTATTGGAATCATATTGGTACATTGTTGTTACAGTACATGTTGTTACTATCACCATAGCCATTGTGGACATTGTGGATATTTATCTTTTGCCTCGGAGATGGAAACTTGGTCCAGTCATCATTGTGCCAGGATGTAAATGAGCAGGCAGCGCAGCCCATCGACGACGATAAGACTGACTGGGGACTAAGTCATGACCAGGCCTTCCGAAATGCTTTCCGATGCTTTCCGAATGCTAGTTGTCTCAATTTGTTTCTTTCTTCGGTGAATGCGTGTTCTACTTTGAAAGGATGGCGATGTGGAGATGTATACAGATTTCTGTTCAAGATAAGTTTTGACAAGAGCTTCAAACAACTATTCCTGCTTGGAGGTTGCGTGGGAAATCTTCATCGAATAAGATCGAATAAGTCTAGTTTTGGGATCCTGTCCAGCCAGGTGTGCTGTGTAGAGCCAGACTGGAGCCGATTCGATTCCTACCATGTGCCTCTTGGACCGCTTGGACCTGTCACTTTCTTTTTCCGCCCAGATATGCCCAGATGGCATCAGATGGCCAATTACCCAAGTCATTTTCAAACTTGGCAACGACATGAAACGACACCGGATGGATCCGGATAGATCCTCCTGCACAAGGCGTACGCTTTGTTGATTTTGTTGGTCCGCTTGATTTGACGGATCTTGACGGTGTCAATTTTTTTCTCAGCGGTTTGACATGGTTTGACCGCCAGCCTTGGGATGCCGCATAGGTTTCAGGAGCGACCGTCTCGATGCATGAACGATGCGAAATGCTCGCCGCTGTTGCAGCGAGAAAAGTTTCAGGACGGTTGAACTGGGGCATACTGGGGCATACTGGGGCGAACTAAAAGGTATTCGAGAACCGGAAGCATTCTGCGCTTGAAACAAATATGTTGTTGTAGAATTTTGCTATACTTTCTTGACTTTTATTCTACCTGGTAGAACATGACATTCCGGTAGAATATCTGCAGAAAGATCTCAAGTCGCCCAAACGGTACCGATATGTGGCGATCAGTCGGCATGTCACAGCGCAGCATCTCCCGGAGGAGTCGCGTGTTGGAGGACTTGAGAGTTGGCGTTGGTCACTGTCGGTGCCTTCGCTGGCAGATTTCCAGGACGTGCTGCGGCAGATCATGCCGCCGCAGGCGGCTTGCCTAGACTAAACATGACTAAACAAAAAAAACATACGTATATTATCATATATTATCGTATATTCATTATAGATGATTTTGTCTTTAGGTTGAAGGGCCGGGAGCTGGTAGACTTTTGGTAGACTTCTGTTAGCCTTGTAAAATCTTAGCTCTTCAGCTGCAAGCTCATGCAAGATTTCATACTCCCTACAGCTACCAATTGAGTTTACTTGAGCCTTCAGATTTCAGATCTCTAAGAAGGTGTACCGCACGCATGTCTACAACTGACGGCAACCACAATGGAAAATCACCGTGGAACATCTATCACTTGGTCTCCTCTGCAGTCTACCGGAGAGTATATTCAAAACACTTTGGTCATCTAAATGTGTCATCGTCATACGTATGGAATTACATTTGGAATCCCACGTGTTATTCGTTTCATTGCTATGAACTTCTGTCGGATTCGCCAGCCGAAGCGCAGGTCACAGCTGTCCTTCTAGCTTTAGCCATTGGCCTTGGACCTGCCTGGGCGAAAGGCCTGCTGATTCCGGCAAATGAGGCGCACAGGGGCTGTGCGCACAGGGCACCTGAATCTTCCAATAAGAACATAGTAAGAACATATGGAGGTTTCCTAAAATAGGGGTACCCCCAAATCATCCAAAATTAGACCATTTAAGTATTGAAACCTATGGTTTTGGGGAACCCCCATTTTAAGAAACTCCCATATAGGGGATAAAATTACATCACAGTTACATTTTACTTGTTGTGTTATTTGTAACTCACATCGACGCCTGGTTTTGAAGAAGTCATGCCATGAAAGCAGCAGGGAGAGAAAGAGAGAGAGAGAGAGATTCAAGAGACAGTCTAGAAACGGGAAAGGCAGGCTTGATGGTAGAGGTATGCATCTTGCCCTTCCCGTAGAGGTATGCTTGTGTCCTTTCCTTTCTACTATACTTACTATACATTGCTTGTCGAGCACGATATACAAAAAGGGCTAAGATTTGAGATGCTCCGACGGTCAGGAGAGCTTTGCAGCCTTGGGCTTCATCTACGGCGTAGCGCAGGACTGAATGCTCCCAGGTTTTAGATTTTTCTGGCAATTTGTTGTTCTAAAATGTTCTAATTCTCTCATGATTTTGCAAGTGTGCAATGCAAATCACATGCTGGACCGGCTGACAATTTGACAGTGGGCTGGGTGAAGTGGATCCCAATGGATATTTGCTTAATGATTGGACATATTTGAACATGTTCATTCTTATACTCTCGGTTGATTCCTGGATTGCATGGATTTGATGTTTTTCCTTTGCAGTTTGGAACTGGTCTAGCTCTTTTTGGTGGGTTGTTTGAGCACAATGTACAGCCCTTTATATATTGCCGACATGATGTGCCCAGATGCCTTTCAAACATGTTAACATGTTCATATTTTCGGGCTTGGGCATGCCACAGCCAGGAACTTGGGAACGGATTCGTTCCTTTGCAGATGATTTCTTTGGGTGGCCGCATGCTGAACGTGGTGCGCAAGACTGGGGGCAACATGCATAGATTTGGAATCAGCTTGACAATCGAGTCTCCAAGCGCATGGTACATGCAAAGTGCGTTAGATACCGTTAGATTGTTAGAGAATTGCACTGTTTTTTTTCTCCATGTTTTTTTCTACACTGCAAGTTGGAACCATTTGAAACCTGGTGGCCTCCAACTTCATGTTGGAACCTGGTGTTTGGTTTGGACAGCTGATGACAGCTGCGTAACATTCCCCGTGACCCCGTCATACCCTGTCCAGAATCTCGCTCTAGCAGTGCCGTCAGCGCCGTCAGTGCCGTCAGTGCGTCTGCGTAGGTGGGCGACAATGGGCCGCTGGCCAGCAAACCTGCCAACAAACAAAACAGATCGAAATTGCTGCGGATTTCTGGCGCTGTAGGTCTGGCCAGGACGGATGGAGATCCCTGGAGCAATTGTGTAATTAGTGTTGCGACTTTGCTGGGCAATTACTAGAAGTATCATATAAATTCATATAAATTCATATAAATTCATATAACATGTATCAGTTGTCTTGAGAATGATCCCTTCAGTATGTGCACTGCAGTGGCGAAACCCAGTATACCTTTAGCCAAAGTAATCGATTTCAGCAGCCTTCCGTGCTATTTTGGCACATTTTGGCGCACATGTTACAACATGTTACGATGTTGCTGTGTGCGGCTGTGAGCCAAACCTGTGAGGATGATCTTGGCGCCCATTGTGCTTTACTTCGTGGCTTATGCCATTGACATCCACTATTTCCATCCTCGGGGCCAGACGCGGCCACTGGCATTCTGGGCACCAGCATTGATTGTGGCAGCGATGCCAACAGCCAACAACATGCACCTTGGTCGCCTTGGTCGCCTTGGTCCAGTTCTTGAGAGCTCTGAAATGAGGTTGGTTTATATGGGTGTGTCTGAAAATAGTGTACCCCTAAACCCAATGGTTTTGCTGATCATTATCCCTATTTTTTATGGCTATAATTGGGAATATACCCTATTTTCAGACAAACCCATATGGAGATATTAAAGGCATTTAAAGACAAGGTTCGCAGGTCTATAGAGACACTGGACTATGGGCACTCGTTGCTATGCAAATGGGATGAGAATGAGATGCCAAGCAGGATGTAGGAAGATCGGAAACAGCCATGACAGACCATGACATGACATGATGATGATGATGATGATGATGATGACTATTATTATTATTATCATGATGAATTATGACATCTTATGACTACGTAATATTATTACTACTATATACATTTGTATGCTACCATTATTTTGCAATGCTGCCGTTTTAAGGAGCACTATGGCAGACCTCATCGGCAGCGGGAGATCAATTGCTGCAGCCACAACGGCCATGCAGCTCATGGCAGCTCCTGCAGCTCTCCTGTAGCCTGTGGTGGCACTGCTGATTGTGTATTATATGTAATCCTAACTTTCAACCTGCAGTCATCAGAGAAGTAAACTCTACGCACAGAAACCTTGCCAATCCAATGTGATTTGGCTCAAGCACTGAGAGAAACAGGTGCGTCTCGGTTGCGAGCTGAAACTGAAACCAATAAAACTTGGTTATCAGCCGTAGCTTCGCCATACCTGCGGCTTCTCTGCGCTACGCTTGCTGCATTCCTGCGCTGCGCTTGCCTACGGCTGCTCTTGCATCTTCATTCTCTGTCTTTCGCCAGTTCGCTGCTTCAACAGCTTCTTGGGATCCTGTGTTACCAGCCTTTGAGGCGGAGCATATGGACAAAAGGGGTGGTCGTGACACTAGTGGGCATCACGCTCCAAAATCCCCTCAAGACAAGTTATCTGTTGATTGGCGTCCGAGAAGGGGTGGAAAGAAAGCTCGAAAGCAAGCCAATTTGTTGCAGTCAAGACTGTTTGTTCAGTTTTTGATCTATAACGGGATCATTTCTGGCGTTGAGGAAGAAGGAAAAGGATTTGAGAAAGGTTTTGGTAAAGGGTTGGCATCTGGTTCCAACACTGTTGTCACGAGTGAGTCGTCTGTTGCCACGTTTGGTTGAAACAGCTGTTACTAGCAAGTCATCTGTTGCGGTTCCCAACCCAAAGGCGCATTTGGTTGAAACAACGGTTGAAACTGTTGATGACCCGGAAGAAGAGTTTCCTTTGTTTCCAGTGCTCAGCAAAGCGCCTAGCCCAAGGGTTGTTGGTAATCCGTACGTTGATCCTGTTCCAGTCCCAAAAGTTGGTTCGGTTACCATTCCAAAAGGAGGGATTCGTCCTATTTCACCGGCAACTAGCCTTCGTCCTGGTGTAACTGGGCGTAGGCGTACTCCAATTGCACCTCCTCCAATTCCATCAGCTTCTTCAAGTTCTTCTGTTGTTCTAACAATTCCAAAGAAGGCCAGACCAGAAGAAACTCCTGGTGTATCCCATTTTGTTGCCCCGAAGGCGCATCCCAACGGATTCTTCGACCATTTGGGACTTTGAGGAACGCTGATTGCTACCTGGCTGAATAATTGGTTGGATTGGTTTGGAGCACAGTGGTTTGAACGGGCAAACAAAGGAAAACAGCAGCATTCATGCGAAAAGGGCTGTAGTCATGAGCGTAGGTTCATCATCTTGAGTGTGTCACTTTCGTCAGGGACAGGTCAAGGTGCGTCAGCTATGCCAGCGATCGCGGATCGTGCTAGCTCGGACTCGAGGTCATCGTCAGTCAGGTCGGCTTCTCATGTTCGGAAAGACGCCATAAAAAGGTCTTCATCTGTTCCTAGGCCTCAGTATAGAGCGGACTCTAGTAGTGGCCCCGCTAGTGTCACATATCAGCAGATGAACGCGGTTTACAACGAAGCGCCAAATGCACAACTGATTCATGCAACTGCCTCGGAAGTGATGCATTCAAGAACGAGTGAACAAGAAACAGTTAGACAGGCAGAGCAACATGTGCATCAGATTCATTCAGAAGCGGCCCAGGCCGTGAATCAAATTCGCACTGAGGCCACTCAAGCTGTCACTGAGGCGTTCGTGAATAGTCAATCTCAGGTATCTCGCACTCAGCTGGAAGCAACCCAGCATGTTGCAGAGCTTCTATTTTAGTTGCAGGCAAGGGAGCATGAGCTCATGAGTCAGGCCCAGAGATTGCAAAAAGAGGCAGATGACGCTCGGAGAGAAACCGAGTCTATGAGATTTAAGAGTCAGAATGCCGCGGCTACTAATGAAGGGTCGTTGCAATCGAAGATTGAGTATCTCCACGGGAATATGTGTCGAATTGACAAAGAATTGCAGAATCAGAAAAACATGTTGTCCCAGTTCATGGAATCATTCAACCTACTCGGGGAAAGGATTGACCAGCTTGAGCAATGGTACGAAGAACCGCAGCCACCAGCAGACGATGATGAGGAGTTGATCCCAACGAAACAAAACTCACGGAGTTTGATTTCTCCTGTTGGTTCCCAAGGATTTCTCACACCAGTTGGTTCAGCGGTAGGTCGAAACCTTCCACCGTTCTTTGAATCTGATCAACCACCTCGTGCCGTCGCGTCAATTCACCAAGGTGAAGAGGACAGTAGGAGTTTGGATTCACCAAGGTGAAGAGGACAGTAGGAGTTTGGAGGAACGTACCATCAGTTTCAAGGAAGCTGCTTCACTCAGGTTGCCAGCACCGCCCGAGAACGCAGGAGCACTTAGGCAGTGGAAGAACACCTTGGTTCCTATGCTGAACAGCTTGGACAAGAGCGCTGAAGGTCGAGTCTACTACTGGCTCATGGAAGCGTTCCAAGCGAAGACGCCATTCGAGATCCAAGCGCTTAAGGAGAGTAGCGGGGATTTTCCAAAGTTGGATCGGATGGTTTGTTCTTGGTTAACCCGTGGGGAGGCACTGGAAGGGCAGTTTGGACCAAGAATCCAATCCTACATTGAAATGTCAATCACCAATCATCAAGTGTTGCGTGGTAGGCCTATTCTGAACATGATTGTTCGTGAGTTTGACCTTGATGGTGCACTGGGAGGTGTGATTAGTGCAGTGGAGTTGTTTCAGATTCCTAGCCCAGAAGGTGATTACTCCTCGTTGGTAACATTCCGAGACAAGGTTCAACATGTTCTCACCCAGTTGCCAATTGCTGAGAGGCCTTCTGATGCCATGCTTTCCAAATGGCTGTACGAAAAATTGAAGAAAGTGAGATCATTTTCAATCGTCATTGACAGAATCAAAGAATCTGTAGTTGGTTCCAATGAAAGAACGTTCGATTACTTGTGGAGTAGACTCATGCGACACATTGCCGAGCAACAGCATGACAAGAATTTGTCTTCAACCCAAGAAGGTTTAAGGAAAGGTCCCAGGAAAACCACATCAGGTGCAACAGCAAAACCAGAGCCCAAGGCTAAGTCAAAAGTTGAAACCCCTGATGCTTCAGGTGCCGTTGCCAAAGCCAAAGGTAAAGGGAAAGGCAAAGGCAAAGGTAAAGGTAAGACCAAGTCTGAACCAAACACCACCAAACCGCAGGATTCCAAGAACCCGGGGGGGTACTTCGACTTCTCAAGGTGATGGGAAGACGGGTCCATGCATCTTTTTCCCCAAGTGACTTTGTCGTCGCGGCACGGATTGTCCTTATCGACATGAGGGCACCCCTGCTGCAGTCCCAAAGGCAAAGGCGAAGCCGGCAGCTGTGGCCAAGCCAAAGGCAGCTGCTATGGTTGCTTTGGTGGGTTCAGTGATTGGTGGGGCAGCAGCGTATGTTCCACCAACAGTTCAAGAGGTCTATCAAGTTGAATGGGCACTGGATAGGGGCACTGGATAGGGGCACTGGATAGGGGTGCTGGTGAACATTTAGCATCACGAGAGGCACTTGTTCACCAGGGTATCCCTCAATCTGTCATTGAAGAATGTGAAGCAACATGTTCTTCCAAACCCTTGACTTTTAGTACCGGGGGAGGTCTCAAAGAGGCCGATGTGACCATCAAAACTCAGGGAGATTTGCTTGGAGATGGAATCGTATACATGTTGCGCAAATGTCCATTTGTCAAGTCATTGGGGCAGTTGGTTCAATCAGGATTCTCTTTCTTTTGGGGTCCCAATCATGAACCGACACTTGTCCCTCCAACGATGGGTTTCGATGTCAATTGTGACTTCTCCAAATGTGTTGTTGCTGATCGAGTTGAACACTGTGTTCCAATTTTCAAGGAAGAGGTTTCTTTTGTTCATGGGGTTCCTGCTGCCGCCCCATCAGCATTTGATGCGGGGGACGGTGAGGGAGTCTCACGGGTAGAAGACACTGAACCAGCTTCCGAAGCGGTCGGATCTTTATTGAAGTTGCTGATGGAGATTTTGTTGTCGGTCTCATCGAACCCATTTCACATGATCGTGAAGCACCAGACTTTGCGGTTGAAACACCCGAGGGTCTCAAAGACTTTGAAGTTCACACACCGATTGAGTTGATGCCAGATTTTTCCGCTGATGTCCCTTCCAAAGGCGCCTCGGATCCCAAGGATCCCAAAGACCTCAGCCCAGGCGATCCACCAGATATGCATGTCTCTCGAGGTACAGGCCATGTGCCTTTTGATCATCTTCTATGTCATCAACCAGCATCTCGGCATTGTGATGTGTGTCGTCAAGCTAAGCTTCGTCAACGTCCTCACAAGAGGTTTCATAACCAATCTGAATCATCAAGGGCAGCTCAAGTCATTGAAGCTCCAACTGAATTCTTGCAACGAATCAGCATTGATCACATGGAATCTACGGAAGAAGGGCTCCGGGGGGAACAGTATGCCTTGATTTGTGTTGATCAGTTTTCTGGGGTTTTATATGCTTATCCTTCCAAGTCCAAGTCCCAAGCAGCAGTTGAGTCGGCTTTACGCTACTTTTGTCGTGGTAAGCGACCGGTGGTCGCTTCGGATCGATATCCCAGTCTCTTGGCCGCAATTCGCGACTTGCACATGGTTTCTGATCCAGCGGCTCCCAATTCCCCGATTCATAATGCTCTAGTGGAATCTTCTATCAATGTGATTCGTCAGGGTACTCGTTCCCTGTTGGTTCAAAGTGGTTTGAACATCATGCATTGGCCTCGTGCCATGTTGTGTTTCTCCTACCAGTATGATTTGAGTTCACCTCCAGCTTTGGCTGACGGTTCGTTACGTGCAGCTGCGTATGAACATCAACTTGAATTACCTGAAGGGGTTGAAGCCCCTGCGCTCCCACCGATTGAATTTGACAGCCAATTGCACATTGCATTGACGTACCAGCCTGAACCTCGTATGTTGCCTTTTGGTGCCATGGTTTGGTTTCTTGGGAAGTCCAAAGACCCCACTAATCCCAAATCTCTAAGTCCCAATGGTAAACCTGCTATTTATGTTGGTCCCGAGGTTCATTCCGGCATGCGTTGCAAAGATGTTCATGTCCTGTTAGACTTGACCCTTTTGTCTTCGTCAGATCGTGTGAGAGAAATCATCACCAGGGATTTCATTGCCCCTACGGGCCCATGGATTTTTCCATTGACCAAGATTCCCATGCTTCGTACCCTAACACCCGAAATTCCAGTGCCACCTGCAGTGAGTGATGACGCAGTTGAGCCGGCTCGCCATCGGTCCATCACTCGTCGGCGTCTCTTGGCGTACGGTCACACCAAAGCTTGTGAAGGATGCCTCAATGGCACCTACCAACATACTGCAGAATGTCTCGCTCGGTTCAACGCCTTGCTCAATGAGTCCGAGCCCCTTGCCCTGGATTCCGGGGGGGGACCGACGTTGCAGTTGCAGAAGAAGCTGAGGAAGCTAGTCAAACCCCAGGTCCACCAAAACCTCTTTTGTTTGATACCATTGATTATGATGCCATGGATCGCGATTCCGTTCCTGAATGTCCACCACCTGAAGATGACTATTCCCCAACATCAATGGCATCAACACCAGAATCCGGTTTCATTGAAGAAGAAGAAGACGTTCAAGATAGACTAGCTGAGCTAATTCCGGGGGGTGTTGGTAAGGCATACCACAATCAAACTATGAGAAAACACGGTCTTTTTGTGGAGTTTTGCTGTTCAGACAATAGTGCTCTCAAAAGGGTCACTGAACAATTGGGGATTGCATACTTTGGCGTGACAAAGTCCACAGTCAACCTCGACGATGAAGAGGCTTTTGAACAAGTTCTGGAGTGGTTGCAGGTGGAAGTCCAGGATCAATGTGGTCCTGTGCATTTGTGGGGCTCGGTGCCTCACACTGCATGGTCACCATGGCAAAACATGGCATTGGCTAAATATGGAGAGCCATACCGCATCAAATTGGAAAAGAAGCGTGAGCTGTCACGACAGTACGTGATCAAATTCAAGCAAGCGGCTGACGTTGTGAAGATGTCAAGAGGAGGCTCAGTTACCTTTGGATGGTCAAAGGATTCTTCCGGATGGAAGGACCCAGTCGTGGAACAAATCATGGAAGCTCTGGAGCTCACAGGAGTCAGAGTTGACGGATGTTCCTTCAATCTGCAGATTCATGGCAAGCGACCGCAACGGCCGTGGGTAATCAAAACTGATAACCCCAAGCTCCTCAAAGAGTTATCTACCAAGGTTTGTAAACACCCCCAGGGTTTTCACGATCATCTTGAAGGGTCTCTCACAGTGAAATCCGGTTTTTACAATGTCGCCATGGCCACTTGTATCCTAGCCACCCTTTATCCAGGAGTAATGTTTGACAAAGTTCCTGCCATGCCAGTGGTTCCATTTGTTCAACATGAACATCGGGAGAAACATGTCTTCGAGTCCATGCCTTCTTCCCCCGTGCTAGCTACCATCCATAAACTATCATAAACTTCTCACGCGTCAAGAGATGATGGCGGATCCTTTGGCACTTCAGGCAGTAGCCGATGAGGCTAAAGCCATGCGGGAAATTGGGGTATGGGCTGATGACTCAGTAATGGAAAAGTCTGACCGAATCCAGCAATCCAAACAAAGCGATGAGGAGATTCATTTTGCTGATTTGATGAGTATTGCGTCAATCAAGCATTTTGAGGTTCCATGGAAAAGGAAATACAAAGGTAGGGTAGTTTTTTGTGGAGATCAGGTCCGTAACCAGTATGGAGGGGCGGCCAAATTTGGCCAACTGTATTCAACTCCAACAAACATCCAGGCAGTGAATGTAGCGATTCTTTTTGGTCTTTTGTGGAACAACGTCATCAGGGTTGCTGACGCTATCAGGGCATTCGTGCAAGCCGAGTTGTTAGCCAAACAGGACACTTATGTTTCTTTGCCTTTTGAGATGTCGTTACCAGAATGCAAGGGCGTTTTTCGAAACCCAACGGTCCGACTCCAACGGGCACTCTACGGCCATCCCCAGGCTTCAGCATTTTGGGATCTTCACCTGAAACAGGTCTTGATGGCTGACTTAGGTTTCATTGCCATTGACGGTCACCCATCGGTTTATTACCATGAAACTTGGCGTCTCTTGGTTGTCGTCTATGTGGACAATATCTTGGCATCAGGTCCCCGGAGTTCCCAAGATGAATTTTGGAATGCCATTCAACTCAAAGTGAGACTTGATGATGTTGAAGAATTAGCTCAATTCCTTGGTCGCTTTCACCATCTCTCATCCAATTCATGTGTTTTCAATATGATTGATTGCTGTGAAGAAGCCATTAATGGGTACAAGGAAATCACCAATGCCACATTGAAACACGTGACAACTCCGTATGTTTCAGATGGTGTTCTCACCGACCAGGACTATGAAATAACCGGAGAAATTGCACACAAAGCATCGAGTGTCCTTATGAAACTACTATGGGTATCCAGATTGTGTAGGCCTGACCTTGCATTTGGAATCTGCCTCTTAGCTGGACAAGTCACTACCTGGAGTCGTAACAGCGACAAGCAGCTTTTTCGATTAGTTTCATATTTGGAAAGCACCAAGGCTATGTGCCTTCATCTCACGGTTTTGGATGAACCACAAACTTGTACTCTGGACCTATTTTGCGACGCAGATTTGGGCGGATGTCCACACACTGCCAAATCCACAAGTGGCTTGTTTCTGGTAGTTAGGGGACCCAATGGAACATTTGTGCCATTGGCGTGGCATGCCAGACGCCAGCAACATGTGGCGCGATCCACTGCAGATGCTGAGTTGAATTCTTTGTCCGAAGGCTTGCATGAGGAGTTGCTCCCAGTTGTTCAGCTCCTGGACAAGCTTCTTGGAAGTTCATCCCCCCGACCTGTAGTGAGGGAGGACAACAGCGCTGTAGTAGCAGCGATCACTAAGGGGTATAGCATAAAGTTACGACACCTTGCTCGTACTCCTAAACTGTCACTGGCATCCCTTAACGAGGCTTGTTCCACGTGGTGTTCTTTGGTGCAAACACCCACAGCAGACCAGTTGGGGGACTACTTTACTAAGTGTCTAGCCCCAAACAAGTTCGATCCATCGCGCCTTGGTTTGCGTATTAAGTCCAACAGTCCAACACTTAGTTTTGTCCGAACCTTACTTGATTTTGTCCGGTCCTTAGTTTCGAAAGGTACCGTCACCAGCTTTCCAAAGCGGGTCGGACCAAGGCTGTTTTCTTGGCAGTATGCAGCTTTTGCGTTGCAGCGGCTCTCTTTCCCTGCCTTGCTTCTTCTGCCGTGGATCAGCGCTGGGATGCAGCTCACTTTGAATCTGAGCTGGCCCATGTGTTTCTTTTAGGATCGGCAATGCCAGGTGAATTCACTATTTGAGACCGCCCTTAGCTGGTTTTTGTCCCATACGTGTCACTTGCAAGTTCTTTTCTCGTCATGTCCAGCTTTGATCTTGACAGCCCATAAAAGCCTCTTATCAGCACTTGATGCGAAAGATGGCGGGCCAAAGGTTCTTTGCTCATCCTTTACCAGCATTCGATGCGGAAAGTAGCTAGAACCACGTTTTCTCTGTTTGACTCACCTTTCGCGTCATTATCGTTCCCAGACGCTTACGCAGTCCTGACCGGGGGGTCTGCACTAGCGTCGTTCGTGACTACCAAGGGCCATATATTGACGCGCGGGGGGAACTTTCAACCTGCAGTCATCAGAGAAGTAAACTCTACGCACAGAAACCTTGCCAATCCAATGTGATTTGGCTCAAGCACTGAGAGAAACAGGTGCGTCTCGGTTGCGAGCTGAAACCAATAAAACTTATCCTTAGCCCTGTAATACTAAACCGGGGTCCCCTCCCAAATAAAAAACACCTGCAGCAGCTTTTAGTATTAGGGGGTAGTTCAGTAGTAGGGCGCAAAGCTTCCTTTAAGAAAAAACCTAACATGTTCTATTTTATTAAAGGACGGACCCTAATAAAAAACACCCCTGTGCGGACTAGTTTTTACTATTAGGGGGTGAAACCCTCAAATGGGACCTTCATTCTTATATAAATTGTTTCCAAAGGGAATCAAGTAAAAATCAAATTCGCCAACTTAAAAATTACTTCACTTCGAATGATCCCCACCGTGGCATTTATACATTTTCTTACTGGCAAATCTTCTGGCATTCTATCTGACATATCTTCTGGCATTCTATCTGGCATATCTTCTGGCATATGTTCTGGCATATATTCTGGGCATTCTATCTGGCATTCTATCTGGCAAATCTTCTGGCATTCTATCTGGCATATCTTCTGGCATTCTATCTGACATATCTTCTGGCATTCTATCTGGCATTCTATCTGGCATATCTTCTGGCATATGTTCTGGCATATCTTCTGGCAATTTCTTCTGGCATTCTATCTGGCATATCTTCTGGCATTCTATCTGACATATCTTCTGGCATTCTATCTGGCATATCTTCTGGCATTCTGGCATATCTTCTGCCATTCTATCTGGCAAATCTTCTGGCATTCTATCTGGCATATCTTCTGGCATTCTATCTGACATATCTTCTGGCATTCTATCTGGCATATCTTCTGGCATTCTATCTGGCCGTTGAGGTCCGGCAGCGCACTGCAATCCGGAAGTCGCGGTTGAGGTCCGGCAGTGCCCACTGCGATCTGGAAGTCGCGGTTGAGGTCCGGCAGTGCCCACTGCGATCTTGAGCTCGCGGTGGAGGTCCGGCAGTGCCCACTGGGATCTGGAGCTCGCGGTGGAGGTCCGGCAGTGCCCACTGGGATCTGGAGCTCGCAGTCCCACTGGGATCTGGCGCTCGCGGTGGAGGTCCGGCTGTGCCCACTGGGATCTGGACTGCGAGGAGGAGGAGGAGGACGAGGAGGAGGAGGATGCGGAGGCGGAGGAGGAGGAGGAGAACAGCTCTGATAAAATCTAACAACCCTCACCTGGCAGGTGGGGAAATACTTTACATATATTTTGTCTGACACATCTACAGATACATCTTTCTGACATTCTTTCCGGCATTCTATCTGGCACGTCTTCTCTCGACCTCCCCATCTATCTCGCATATCTAGCATATCTTCTGACATTCTATCTGGCATATCTTCTGACATTCTTTCTGACATTCTTTCTGGCATTCTATCTGGCATATCTTCTGACATTCTTTCTGGCACTCTATCTGGCATATATTCTGATATTCTTTCTGGCATATCTTGTGGCATTCAGAACATTCTTTCTGGCATATCTTATGACATTCTTTTTGGCATATCTTCTGACATTCTTTCTGACATTCTATCTGGCATATCTTCTGACATTTTTTCTGGCATTCTATCTGGCATATCTTCTGACATTCTATCTGGCATATCTTCTGACATTCTTTCTATCTGGCATATCTTCTGGCATATCTTCTGACATTCTGTCTGGCATATCTTCTGGCATTCTTTCTGACATTCTTCTGGCATTCTATCTGGCATATCTTCTGGCATTCTATCTGACATCTTTTCTGACATTCGTTGAGGTCCGGCAGTGCCCACTGGGATCTGGAGCTCGTGGTTGAGGTCCGGTGCCCACTGCGACCTGGAAGTCGCAGTTGAGGTCCGGCAGTGCCCACTGCGATCTGGAAGTCGCGGTTGAGGTCCGGCAGTGCGCGGTTGAGGTCCGGCAGTGCCCACTGCAACCTGGAAGTCGCGGTTGAGGTCCGGCAGTGCCCACTGCAACCTGGAAGTCGCGGTTGAGGTCCGGCAGTGCCCACTGGGATCTTGAGCTCGCGGTGGAGGTCCGGCAGTGCCCACTGGGATCTGGCGCGGAGGTCCGGCTGTGCCCAGGACTGCGAGGAGGAGGAGGAGGCGGAGGAGGAGGAGAACAGCTCTGATAAAATCTAACAACCCCCACCTGGCAGGTGGGGAAAAAACAAAATTGACATTTGGGGTACGTTTAGTTAATAGGGGGAAAGCATTAACTAATTATATATATAATATATATATAATATTATATATTATATATATAGATATTTATATATATATTATGTATATAAATATATGTTATGTACATATGTATATAATACTATATGTATATATATATATGCCATCACGCATAACAATGTAAAATACACATGGTCTACAGATGTCTACAGTATGGATATACAAATACATCAAATATTTATCTGTGAGAGTGTGTGTAGAATGCTGCACCAGATAAGGCTCTACTTGCGTCCGTAGGTGAAGGTGTATGGATGAGTACTCATATTGACTGGGAGAAGCCGGAGAAGACCATAGTGTCAAGGAGGATCCATTTCCAGGTGTTTGCAGCCACACTGAGGTGGTGCTGGTGGCATCTTTGAGTGTGTTGCATGGCGAGAATCAACATGGGAGTGGGACATAGGAGGACAGGGAAACGCTGTGTGGGCTTCATGGCCTCTCTAAAGCCCTAAAGGCTACCACTCAGGGATACATCCCATACCCTGGAAAATTCAATGAGGAGAGGGGAATTGGAATGACACTTGTTCGAGTTTTTCGTTTATGTGGGACACACAATGATAACTAAGGCTCCTTTCGGCTGCGCAAGACCTGGCAACCTGAGACATCAACTGAGATGGCTTCAGGACCTTCGGTAGCTTTTCCAGACCATGAATACCGGGATTTTACCAGCTTGGCTGCCTCCAGCTGTTTGTTAACCGTATTTTTTCAAAAAATGAATGTTGGAATCAGAGCGTGGGAGGCAACTTCACCAGGCCGTCTCGAGTTCCGATCCGGAGAGCCACCCAAAAGTCGGATTCGAGTCGGTTTCGGGTTTCGGGTTTCGTCGATTGAAACCAACTTTTGCTGTCGGTTTCGGGTTTCGGGTTTCGGGTTTCGTTGCTTGAAACCAACTTTCGCTGTCGGTTTCGGGTTTCGGGTTTCGTCGATTGAAACCCACTTTCGGTTTCGGGTTTCGGGTTTCGGGTTTCGCAGTTCGAAACCAACTTTAACAGTCGGTTTCGGGTTTCGGTTTTCGGGTTTCGATCGGCCCTGGGGAAGTTAAGTCTTCAGAGTCGGTTTCTGGTTTCGGGTTTCGGGTTTCGATCGGTCCTGGGGAAGGTAAGTCTTCAGAGTCGGTTTCGGGTTTCGGGTTTCGGGTTTCGATCGGTCCTGGAGAAGTTAAGTCTTCAGAGTCGGTTTCGGGTTTCGGGTTTCGGGTTTCGCAGTTTGAAACCAACTTTAACAGTCGGTTTCGGGTTTCGGGTTTCGCTGGTCGAAACCAACTCTGCAGACCTCTCTCCGGATCACTCTCCCAGGCCGGTTGTCCACACCGAAATGGTCATATATGGAAGGCTGCCTTTCGCATTGAGGTGCCAGAACATTTGCCTATATAATCTATATAGAGCTCACTGTTGGTATGTCGAATGAAATTGAATTGTTTCCAACAGGTGGCAAGACGCCTGTTCAATGCCATATCAAGATGAGTCAAAATCCTTTTGGAATAGCCAGCTGCAGATCTAAACGCAGCGGGTCAACATAGATCAAGGAACCAAAACACACACACAGACAATGACACACACACATACACATATTAATATACGGTAACGTTTGTATATTATATTCACATATATTCACATACAAATACATAATTATGTATGGGTATGTGGGGTACATGTCTATATACAAACGCAAACTCGAAAAATGTTTGCGAGATCAAAGAGGAAAGCAGAAGGGGAACTCATCCCCTCCCCTTTCATGTTTGTTTGCTATTGATTATTGCACTTGGTCATTTGGCGCCTTCAAATCTGTTTGCCTATCGAAGTTACGACTTGTAGTTGACTTCTCCCTTGCCACCAAAAAAACGCTCAAGCTCGGCTCGGGTAGCTAAACCTCTCTTCCTGTTTTGCAATGGCTTCGTGGATCAAAGTAGAAGACAGGGAGTCATGGCATTCTTCCCATGAGGAGTGAATGTGGGTACATGGTCGAGTTCACACTTCATAATTTTTTCCTTTAGTTAACTTTAGTTCAAAGAACTTGCTTAAATGGTGCGCCACAGTGTTTGCAATCTTCCAGGCAAGAGAGGTTTTAGAGGATTGGAACTATGTAGCTCACACAATGCGGCCCATTCAGTGGTGAAGCTGTTTGAAGGCATGGCCGCAATTTTCATAGCCTTCACAGGCTGCCACAACTGCAGCCGTTGCTTGATGTTGCTTGTACATTAATGCCTTCATTTGAGGCATGGAAATGTGCCTTCAATCACCCAAGGCGACCTCAGCCAAAGATCGCTTATAAAGGAGAAGATGTAGAAAGATGTCACCATATGTCACCTCACATGTGGCACAAGATGGCCATTCCACGGCCAAGTTGGCTAAGCATCATTGATCATGGATTTTCTCTCTGGAATTCTTCGGATGTCCAAGCAACTCCCAGCACGCTGAGGATCTACCTCAGCCCGCCCAGCAAATCAGTCGAAACCTGAGGGGTTGGATTCGGCGATGGCCTTTGGGATCAAGCCTGTTGAGCCTGTTGAGCCTGCGGAGAAGTGCAAATACTCTACAGTTGTAGCGGCGTTGTTGTTCTCATCTAAGGCAGTGTCCTTCATGGGAAACAAAATCTCCATGGGAGCCATGGGTTGCTTGGATGAAAACTTCGATCAGCAGTTTTCTATTTCTCAGTTCAAACTTTGAAGTCTCTACTGACACATATACACATCATTGCGTATCAATGATTGCTAATTCAATACTGCATACTGCCCAAACAATTTTCCAAGTGAACATTTTAGTTTATGTTGGCGTTTAACACTTCGATCTCGAGGAGACTCGTACTACGAGTATCTTCTGAAGTTGTGGATCCAGGGAGGGAAGAAAGACGTCGAGAGCTCAGTCACTTCAAAGCCAACTAGGAATACCTAATGCAAAGGGTGAGCGAAGTGCAAGGATGAATATAATATGATGGGATATGGTTGGATAGGTTTGAGATATGGTTTGAGTGATTTTTGATCATGTCCGGTTAGACTAAACAAGTCAAATCACCAGCCTCGTTGTTCCCTCAATTTTCCTCCAATAAGGGAAGGAAACTCTCACTTGACACAGTCGCATGTATTCAAAAATTACGCGTGCGAGCCACAGTGTGCCAGTAAAAATCGAATTCAATCGAATTCATGCGTTTCAGGTGTCACATCTCTTTCGCACATTTCCCCCCGCGCGCAGTAGGAACCGACTGCAAGAGTCAGCTTATTAAATCATATCGCACATTGTTGAAGGCTCAATTCGCTGTGCACCTTCTTGCTAAAGGCACAGCTCAAGGAGGCTTGGAAACAAGCCGGGAACTCAGCATTTGGATCATATTGGATCCTCTCTAGTCCCGGGGTTCGGCAAAAATGACTTTGTACAGGGGGCCATTCATGAGCAGCATTAGCAGTGTCGATTAGGCTAGGTCTGGTCGTCCAAAGTTCTGGTTCTAGCTGATTTGGTTTGCATCTCTTGATTGGCCCAGCAGGGCGAGGCAGCGGGGCAAGGCAGTGGGGCAAGGCACCAGGGCAAGGTCGGATTGGTTGCTCGATATCATCTCAGGCTATGAAAGAGATGATGGATCAAATGGTTCGAGCCTTGTAGCGGTAGCGGGTCCAGCCTTCACCAATGGCAAGACAACTATACAAACATGTGAATGTGGTCGCTTGCGAAGCCAGTGGGTACATGCCGATATTCACGACATCTTGCCTTTGAGGTGGAGAAGACCGCTGGAGGGTTGCGCTTCATTGCTGAATTGGAGCCAGAAACCCAGTTGTCAAGACGTGCAACTCTAAAGAAGTAATTACTTTGCACCCGCAAGCATGCAGATGCTGGATCTTCTCAACTGCAAACATTTTCACCAGAAAGCAGGTATTTGCACACACATATATATATATAATTATATATATATATCAATATCATATAAAATAAGCTCTTTCCTCCCAAGCAGCTCCGAAAACCGGTAACAGCCTTGTTGGAATGTTAATGTTTGCCCGTTTAAGATCTCACAGAGATCTTGCCAACATCTTGCCAATTCTTCAGCTGAGGAGTGGCCGCAAGCGGAATCGCATGGACCACTTGGCTTGCTTTGTGGTGCAGTTCTCAGTATCCGTAATTATCTGTAGCTTGTAGCTGACATGACACCCGTGTATCCCTCCAAATCCCTCCATAGCTGCAACAGCTGGAGGCCGGAATGCTGATGTCGGGGCTCCCGGATCCTGGTCTTGAGATGTCGATGTTCATTGAAAGTGTGGCTTCACCATCGTCCAAAAGGAATTCAATCATACAGAGAGCACAGAAGACATCAATCATATTCAACTATCATGAATGAATTTGAATGATTAAAAAGTTGAATAGTGGGTATATGCGGATATATACATAATTATACATATATATATAAATATATATATATATATGTACATGTGTGTGTGTGTGCGTGTGCGCATGTGTGTGTGTGCGTGTGTGTGCGTGTGTGTGTATATATATATGTATACAATGTATATTCAAACATGAACATTTCTGTACATCGAACATATCAAACCGGTTTAAGTCTTTCAGCCAAGCTCTTCCATGTAGTCTTATAGGGGATATGCAGACTATTGCAGACTAGTGGCTTCCATTTGCTCCCACTGTGCGTTAAATCACTCAGCAAAGGTTGGGTAGTCGAAGCCTCCCCCCAGAGGAGGCAGACGGACAGAGTTTTGATGTCGGGAAGTCGACCCGTCGACGGCTGATGGCTCCACCATGAACCGATGGTCTCGCCAGGTGGACCCACGTTGGGAGCCACTTGCTGTGCTTCGCCTAGTTTCAGCCAGCTGCTACTGTATAGGTGCATAATGGTACATATATAATTATATAATATTATATAACTATATATATATATATTATAGTCATTTACATGCACATAGTATGTAATTATACAAATGCAGATGCTTATATACACAAATATGCATGTGTATGCATATACACATAACCAAAAAAGAGAGAGAGAGATATCATTATAATTATAATTATATATATATGTATATAAGTCGGGCAACGATACAGACACCCCCATAGCAATATAACATAATACAACACAGTAAGCCGTGATTTGGGAAGGCTTCTCTGCAAAGCAAGTTGGACGCGGGTTTGAACTTCACCTGACAATAAGCAGTTTGCAATCTTGATTTCATTCGGTTGGATATTATGCGTTGCTCAAAGTATCAGGGCCAGCACGTATCTCTGAAACTGAATGATATAGCATGATACAGCGTCTCGATTGCTTTTGGTGCAAATGGCTCAGGCTGATTTGACATACACCTGCTATCAGATGTATGTGTCATGAACCCAGTGCTTTCTAACAGCGACTGTTCTTGCAAAGTGAGCAGCCTTGAAGCTTAGCTCATTCCCTTAGACTGTGGTCTTGACACCATGTGGGACCTGTGCCGATCACATGGTCATTGCCCCACCCTTCGGTCGGCTTCTAGTGTAGGCGAACGCCAACTGGTTTGTCGCCGGAATATGTCAACTTCAACGTGCAGTCTGGCAAGGCAGGAGTATGCGCTGTGGTTGGGGGGGAGGGTAAAGCACAACTGGAAATTGCGCACTGGTGTGAAGGCCACTGTTATGCCACTCGAAAAGACCATTCTAGGGCGAAGTGAGGGAGGGCAAAGGTGCGGATATTCCGGAGAATTCACTTTCAACTTTTTGACACTTTTTGTATATTTTTATGTTTCTTTTTTCTTTACTCGGTGTATTTCTGCTACCTCCGGCACAACTGGAACGGCAACTTGCCGTCGCAGGGTTATCAGCTGAGTGAGTTGTGGCAGGGACAAGACATGTCGATTCCGGGCGATGCTCCGCAAAACCTTCTGCGGCCGGAAGCAGCTGAGGCGTTTGGCAGGAAACCGTAGCTGCTGCAGGTTATAGCATTTTAACTGCAAGATGCTGCAAGTGCGCATAGGAAGTGCATCAATGAATGACACACCCTAAAGCCAACATTGCTGGTCTCTTGATTCCTGTTCAATCTTTTGCAGCTGGCTCATTGAAATTCAAACTATGATAAGGATCCATAAGGCATAAGGTACACTTTGGGGGAGTGGGCCGTGGTGATGCCAAAGAATCAACAATGACTTTGCTCGCAGGCAGTCTGGCACATGTGGTACTACACTGGGGACCACAAGTACCGGCAATGGGTGCCTGAGCCAAGTGTAGGTCATTCAGGTTAGGAAGGCAAGGCTACAATGAAAAAGGACAATGTGACATTCAGCTAATGAACTCCTGATGCACCTCGATTTTTTGAAACTATAAAACTATTATAAAACTACTATGTATATAATATGATATGATATGATATGATATAATATGACATGATATGATATGATATAATATGATATAATATAATATTTTATATTATATTATATTCTATTCCAGTCAGATTTGACTCAGGCTCTGCTTGGGATTTTTCAGCTTGGGTTTCAGAGAGCTCAACGATTCTGGAAAGGGTCTGAGAGCACGGCTCCACTGCTTTCCAGGGCCATGAGATGTTCTTGCCGTTCCTGAAGTACAGCAAGGCACGTAGCAATCCGTTGAGGAAAAGTTGAGGAAAAGGGTGCACCGAGTTGAGATGTGTTGAGGATGTTGAGGATCCAAGGAGCAATATCTCTCACGCCATGCAGGCCTACTTTATTCTGCATTGCTCATCCAATGCAGCAAGCATGCTGCACATCACACCATTGGCTACGAAACGAGAATTGATTAGATATGATTACCGTAGAACTTATTAGAAACATTGGAATGATGAGAGGGGATCTCTTTTGGAGAGCCAGGTGAAATTTGGCTTCAGCGCTGTCAGTGATGTGCGGAAGAAGACGGCACCAAAGAGGGACTCCCAGGCACAAGGGTTCACACGGAGGCACTTTGACTTGTCGCATCTTGTCACTAAAAAGCCACTCGCCTTTTTAATGAAGTATTGAGAGTAGATGTCTAAGACGCGTGCCTGCACTCTCGAACGACTGGTTGATGGCTTTGATCAGACTTTGGCCAATGATATCGATGGGGGGGCTAATGGGGGCTATACATATCAAGATAGACCAAGTCTCGTAGGGTTGAGAACTCGACGAGAAGATCAAATCAGAAAGTACCGAAAAGCAGCTATGTCTTGTCGTCATTTCATGTTTCTTGCCACTTGTAACCCTTTGCCCTGGTTTGGCAAAATCCTGCTAAGCGCATCCAAGATCATCCAAGTGCTTTTTTTTTTTTTTAAACAGAAGTCAAGCATGGCTAGCCATATCTAGCTCTCCTATGCTCTCCTTGGACAGGAGAGCTTTTGGCTTGGGGAGACACTGAAGTATTTCTACCTCATCTTCGCGCCACGCAACACGGTGAACTTGGAGGACTGCTGGACTCTCTATCTCTGACTAGCACTCTTGCGACTCTTGTGCTATCTTGTACCATCTTGTACCGACATTCTTGCGGAACAGATTCTACTAATCTACTATATGTCCAATAGTCTGACATTTTTCCAATCTTCCTCTGCGCTTCTAGTTGAGCTGCGTCGAGTGAGCGTGTTCCCGCAGCTTTAGGCACTTTAGGCTCAAACAATGGCCCTGCTATGCCCCTGCTGGTTTCATGAATATCAGATTGTTTGGGCTGGCGCCTGTGGGTGTTTCAAAGCAATACCTCGAGACACGAGACTAGAAACTGTGAATGCACGACGTAACATCCTTGGATCCAATGCCTGCTTTATGTTGTCGCATGTCGCATGCTTGCGCCCCAAGAGATAATTTGATAATTGATGATGATGGCATAAATTGCATGCTGATCATACTGCTAGAACGCAAGACTCCGAAACAGCTGCTTGCGCAGCCATGCCATATTGCGGCCCCAGCGGGTCTACTGAGATCTGCAGATGGGCCAATGTCCCACCAGGGGATGAGGTGGAGGTGGAATTTGACATGCCAGAGGGATGCAAAGCGCGGGAATCTTGGATGATATTCACATGTTCAAGCTAGCATCAACCCGTCAGTATGCCCGTTATGTTCAAAATGTTCAAACTTCGCACATAAACAGCAGCTGCTGTATGATTAACGAGTTTAAAAAAAAAACTGTAAATGATAGAAACTTGTCCATCTCACTATTCTCACCCATGTGCCAGTTAGGATGTGGAAGTGAAGATTCGCAACAGCCACGTTTTGGTGAAGATCAATGGGAGGACCTTGGTAAATGACGAGCTTTTGAACCGCTGTGACCCTGACGTATCTCGTTGGGAGATTCGGGGCACTCGCCTGGTTCTGGTCTTGCAGAAAGAAGCTGGTTCAACGATACCATGGCCCAACGTATTCGTGAAAGATTGCAAGACCCATTTTGACTTGACTGATGTGTTGTGAAGCTGACGGGTGCAATTTCGCTGGAACCACCAGACGTCTCCCTGGTAGCCAATGGTGTTTCGCTGGAGACTTGAATGATGTTTCAAAACAGATCAAGGCTTTGTGATGATGCCGTTTTGCTGGGAAATCCGGACAAGAGTTGGTCTTGAATGCGAATTACTGACTTGGATGACCACCGCGCTCTGGCGGTCGACTATGCTTAGCGCATCTTAGCGCAAAAAGGAAAAAAAGCAAAACAGGAGGCTCACTTTAGTGACTTTCGTGGAAATCCCAGTCTCATCAGGTTTGTCAGGCTCGTCGTTCGCTGGAATGGCCACAGTTTCGCCTTAGAAGCCTTAGAACTTATAAGTCGCATCTTCTTATATCCTCCTTGTTCAATCATTTGATTTGAGACACGACCAAAAAAACGAGCTGATGAATGTAGTCTTTATCATCTAATCTAGGAATTCGACGGTTCTACGGATTCCCATCATTGCATTATTTTGCATTATTTTGCAAGATTTGATGGTTGGTAGTTGGCCTTTGAACTGGCCAAGAAAAAGGATAGGAACTGCGCCCGCTTCAAAATGCATCAAAGTTCCCGAAGGCTCATGCAGCACTTGTGCCTGTTGGCAAATGATTCCATGATAAAGATGATAACATATGATATATAAATGATACAGATCGATAAAGATCGATAAAGATGAAAGTTCCTCCTGAGCTTAGGCTTCCAGTTGCACATCTTAGCAGTCACACCAGTCTCGCCATGACTCGGGGCGAATGGAGGAGTTTGTGCTTAACACAGAGGCTCAGCCACTGAGGGTCTTTCAGTAGACCAAGAAGCTCAGAGGCCGGCTGCCAACAAACTGTGGAAGCAACATGCCAAATTACTGCAAATTACTTGCATCAAACCCATAACGGCCAATTGCGGACAGCGCTCTGTTCCTCGGACAGGATGCTGAGCGGAAAAGTGAGCCAAAGAAGCTTCACTAGAAAAATGAAGAGCGAGCCTGGCCTGGTTTCTTGTTGAGATCGTGGCACGCCTTTCCTAAAACCAAAATCACGTCATGCAAATGAGCAAATAGTTTCTTGGACAAATTCAATGAATTTCCAGGTTTCAACTAGTTGGACCAGTGAAGCAGCCCGAATGCATGTATTCATGTGCTGGAGTATGAAGAAGGTTGCCCCTGAAGATTTTTCATCAGTATGGTCCTTGATATTGCGTAGAACGTACATTACCTGGTTATCTCAAATATTTCAAAGCACCACGAATCCAAAGTGACTGCAGGCTGTCAATCAAATGTGGGGTTGTAAAAAATGGATCACAATAGGAGGGCTTGGCCACAAGTTCGTTCAGGATATTTCAAAATCATCATGAGTACATCAGACTAGTACTCACTGTCCATCAAAGTTTCCATATTACGTGAGTGATTCACAAGACATTCAAGACGGTGGCCGCTCCTTTCAGCAAATTTAGGCTCCGCTTTGAAGGCAGTGCCTGAATCCCGTGGTGAACCGGCAAAGCATAGTGCAGATGGAGGCCAATGCGTGTGAAGGGTGACCAACAGCTGAACAACTGAACACCAGCTGAACATGGATCCAGGTTTTGTACATTTGCATTACATTTGCCATGTTGAGTCTACAACCTTGAGCACAACAGAACCTGGGGTGCAGGAAGCTCACACTTGCATACACTTGCCTCTAAGTCATTCTAAGTCTATCATCACCAGATTGCAACCCACTTTGGCAGAGCGAAGGTCTGAGTCCCGGAGTTGCAGAACCCCACAGGGAGATTGCCAAATAATTGCCAAATAACATTCAAATTCCGATTCTTCAATCTTCTTGCCAAGCTTGGGGCCTCGTGGCCTTTCTCCCAAACCCCTTTTGGCCACCCTGCCGCTGGTGGCTGGTTCATGTTGGTTCCCCCACAGTAGGCACACCCATGCAGAAATATTGGGGGTGGCTGGGCATCCCCAATAAGCTCTTGGACCTTGAAGCCTCATGAAACCTCGAGCGACAGGGACACACTGATAGATTATGAGGAACCAAAGCTGGGGAAGTTTTGGGGGGAGTGTTGCATTTCGAACTCCAAGAAACCATTCGGAGCCCGTGCCCCCTTCCAATTGGCTTTTGGCTCAAGAAAGCTGGTTGTCCGATGTTGGTAACAAGTCTAAGATTTCACAAAACTTAGAAGGAAGAGTCTCCTCAGTCTAGTAGACCTTATCCAGGAGCTTTGGATCCTGTTGGCATGTTGGCAGCTCTTGCAATTACAACTGTGTCAAGGGGTTATTTAGTGGGCCACTTAAATCAAGTAATGCAGTTCGTATAGAGGGCGAGCGAGAGAGGGATAAAGTATGATAAAGTTATAGTTCGCAAAGATGCCAAGTTTGTGCCCAAAGTTTGGTACACTGACGGCTTGCAATGTGATTTCTTCGCACATGACTGCAGCGTGCAATTTCTGTAGCACAGGATGACACAGATTCCCCAGATTTGCTACAGCTTGAGGCTCTTGAGGGCCAGAGCTGGGCATCTTGCCGCCATAGGCTGCAGATTCAGCCATCGGGGCGGAAGTGAACTGGTCCTGCGACCGCCACCGAGTTGGCCGGTGGCCAAGGGTGCAGATGCAGAGCGAGAGAAAGCCAGGGAATTACAGACTCGGATCCACATCGAAGTTGAGAGCATAGAAGACCTTCGAGAGCCTTACCTGGGATAGCACAGTGATAGCACATGAATTTTTTGAGGGTCAAATGTCAGCAATGCTTACTGGCAAGGATCATTTGTGATTATGATAGTTTCATTATGTTTCATTTTTTCTGTAGTCATGCATGCTTTCCTCCAACCTCTTGAAAACTCTTGAAATGCTTTGAAGATCTTTGAAGGAACTTGTGCGAGCCGAACTGCAGCACTTCGACGAGCACCACGCAGTGAGTTGTTTGGAAAGGCTTGGGTCTATAGGTCGTGATGCAGAAACGGAAGAGAGGCTGCTGGGTGCATTGCTCCAGCGCCTTGATAGTGGACAAATGGAAATTTCAACTTTGGCTCGCCTCGGTGCTGCTGCAGTTTCCATCTCCCTTTCTGATGTGGTGAGTTTGGTGACAGCAAAGGCCTCACAGAAAGCCAACGAATTTGGAAATCGTGACATGGCTGTGCTGGTTCGAGCGATGGCAATGGCAGGTCAGGGAGCTGCAGTAGAGGCGTTGGTGAACGGTGCTGCCCCTCGGGCGCCAGGATTGGGTGCACGGGCCCTGGTGCGACTCGCATGGGCATCGGCCAGGGTGCGCTGGCAAAGTCCTGCTTTGGACATTGTGCTGGAGGAGGCTGCAGGTCGTGCAGACCGGCTTCAACCACAAGCCATGTCAAACCTTCTTTGGTCGATGGCATCCTTGCGCAATAGGAACAAGAATGCCTTACGCACCTTGTTGCCACACATGGTGGATAGAGTCAGACGCCTATCGCCACAAGGCTTGGCGACTGGGCTATGGGCCTTGGCAGCTTTGCGTCCGCGTGCTGGTAAGTCCGTCTCCAGACCTGGATGGCTTGAAGAGGATGCAGTTTTGCGCATGTTGACTCAAGCCATTCGGTGCATCGAGGCATTTAGTCCCGAGGACTTGGGGGCTCTCGCCAGGGTGACTGCAGTTTTTGCTTCAGCCCAGACTCGTGGTGCAGACTTCGCTCCACTTGCAGAAGCAGTGGTCAGCGAGGCCACGAAGAACTCTGAACGTCTTCACAACTTGCCACCCCGGCAGCTCTCTCGGATCTTGGGTTCCATGGCGCGATGGCGTTGTCGCGACCAAGATTCCATTGAACGTTTAACTAATGAGGTGGCAAGAAAAGCTGAGCAGCTGAATGCAGAGCAGACGGCTGCCATTATTTGGGCTTCTTGTGCCTTGCACGTTTCAACCAAATTGGTTCCCGCACTCAGCATGCAGGTGTCGAAACTATTTCAGGACCGGAGTGAAAGAAATACATCGGCTGCTGATTTTGGATCAGTAGCAGGATTACTTTGGGCCGCATCGTTGTCAGTAAAGCCTGGACGGTCTGCCACCTGGCCGAGGGCCTATGGAAGCCCAGAAAGCGACTGGCTGAATGGGAGCTTTCTGGATATGACAAACATGGAACTCAATGCTTCAGACGCCCAAACTTATCAGCTGGCAGGTGTGGCTGTTGCAGGGGCAAGACTAAGGCTGGGAGATTGTAGCCTTCTCAGAGCAACAAGGCAGGAGATACAGAAGAGGGCCGAGACGGGCCTGGAAGCTCAAGATTGTGCGCTAGCAGCTCGTGGTTTTGCCACCCTAGGGTTGCACTCTGAAGGTTTGCTTGGGACGCTGTGCCATAGCTTTCTGCAGCAGGTCGGGCGATCATTTGAAGGTTGGGACACTGGCAGAGACTGGTCTGATATGGTTGAAGCTTTGTTGCTTGCTGGTACTGGGTCAGTTCTTCCCGGCAGCTTTGATGCAGAGCTCATATCAGCCTATGAGGATGCAGTGATTCTGCCACTCCTAAAACACTTGGAAGAGATAGTTGCAAGCGAAGGGAAAACCAAGGCCTTGGCCCAGAGCCTCAAATCCTTGGAGCGCTTTGCAGCATCTTTGGGCTTACCAGGCCTTGGTGCTGAGCAATCCCGGCAGGTCCTGAAAAGAGCAAACCTGGCAGAAGTCGCGGAGATCAGTCATCCCTGTTGGGCTTCAGCGAGGGAAGCCGCAGCTGAAAGGCTTTGGAGCTCTAACTCGATCAGGTCTGCATGGTTGTCCTACAACATTTCGCTTTCTTTAGATGATTTCCAGCTTGAGGAACAGGAGCCAGGGCGTTTGGTGGCAGTTGCTGGTGGCCACTCTGAACAGGTACCAGGTCTCCTTCGACCATTGGCTTTGCCTGGAGTTTCAGCAGCCGGTCGACACGCGGAGCACCAGGCTGTATTGGCAGTCTTCTCGCTCCTCAAGGCAGCGCAACGGCGAATTCAACGGCGAGCCTTAACGAGGGCCTCCAAAGATGCCAAGACACGAATCAGCGGCGATGTGCGAATCTATGCCTTTGGTTCAACACCATGCCTCTCCTTCCTGGCCACTTTGGCACAGCTGAAGAGCCATTTTCCCATGATTGTCCTGACGGTTGGTTTTGATGAGGATGTCGCGAGAATACCTAGGCTGCCAAACGCATCGTTTGGCTCAAAACTGCAGGAGGCAGCTGCCTGAAGTTGAGGTCACAACAGACCAGATGTCCAGATCATTTCTTGTTCACAGCAGCTGGAGAAAATAATGGCAGCGATGTTTCTTCGTAGGTTGGTAGATCAACCCTTGACCACCCTTTCCTGCTTCTGATTTGTGTATATATAAATGTGTAAAACTTGAAATGTAAAAAAATGTGAACATGATATTCATTGACAAATCTTTGACATTTCATTGATATCCTGAATGATTCACTGTCCGCACTTGGTGGATCTTGGTGCTCCTTTGTCGAGTGCCTGAGGCCGGTAGTGGCGCACACCAAGCTGTGCGACCCCAGGATGGTTCCGATGAGGGGAACGGGTTTGATTACTTTACTGTAGTGATGTTGGTGTTCAATGATGCTAGTGATGTCACCAAGACAATTGTGCCAATTGTATCCAATTGTGCAATTCAAACAGCTTCGCTGGTAGTCTGACAGCCTTTTCAATTCATTAAGTGTTCCATGCATGTGCTCATCAAAACGGATGCCTGGGTCGCGTGCAAAGAAAACACACATCAGAGCCATTCCCACCGGAGCCATTTAGAGACATCATGTTTCAGCCATTGGCCAGCACTGAATCACCTGCCTTCATGGCGGAAGTGCGCACAGACTCCGAAGAAACGGAGGAGCAATAGATACATACACATTATATTGAGTCGTTGAGGTGGACTATTGGGCCACAGAGGAGCAATAGCTTGACATGAGATGTGGGCCAGCCTGGCGATGGCATTGATATGATGTGTACCTCACATGTAACACACAGACATGTTGATCTGTGTGGATGCATACAATCTTGATGTTTTTCCAAACCCGTTCATTGAGAGACCATGAGAGACCTATATACTTGTAGGAGCTTTTGCCGCGGCGTTCCGAAAAGCGCTGCACTGGAAGATGGGCTGCAAGTGTGCTCGCATCCCTTGGGCTAAGTCTTGTCTCTCTAGCACTTGCGCTAGGTCCGCTAGGTCAGGGATTTCGCAGGACCAGCAAGACGAATGGCTTTTTGAGGCTCGCACTTGATCAGCAGGACAGGTCCTGGAACGACAATTCTTCTGTGTTTGAGAGGGGAGGGTTTCTGTTTGCGCACTGTTTATTATTGAGACTGTTTTGCTTCCTGCCAGTGGCAAGGTTAACAGATTAAGTGGTGAGAAAAGGGTACCAAAAGAATCAGCTCATGATGTTATCTCGTGCATATCATGTAGGCAGACACACACACACACACATTGTACATCATTGTGCTACTGCCATGTAAGACCAAATTTTACATGTGTGTGATTTGCGCATTTGTTTACTTTCCTCACATTAAGGACTGCCAGCAAAGAGACATATGGACTCATATGGACATCATATCGTGACATGATACATGTAATGTCATGCAATGAAGTATTCATGTGATTTTGTGTTTCTCAAATGCGACGGACAGGAACTACAAAATTGCTTTCAGCAAGGCATGTTTTATGACAAGCCGCGGCTTCTACCCGCCACCGAACGCACGATAGAGTTGAGTGCGGAGCTTTGCCAAGAGAGATGCCAAGGACTGGTTCCAGACATTTCCAGATCCGGACACCAAAAGTATCCAAAAGTCCTGTGGATGAACGGCAATATTTTCCAAAGCGAACCTCAGATCTCAAGCAAGGCCAATCATTCGCAGAACAATACCTTCGCAGACACAGAGAGAGAGAGAGAGAAAGAGAGAATGAATGAATGGAATGGAATGCAATGCAAAGCAATGAAATGGAATGAAAGGAAAGGAATGAATGCATGAATGAATGAACGAACGAACAAACGAATGAAGGAATGAAATTACATGAATTGAAATGATTTTGAAATGAATAGAAACATGATTTGAAGAATGAATTGACACATGATTTCAAACATGAACTGCGAAATGAATTGAACAATGAATTGACAAATGAATTGACAAATGATTTCAAACATGTTTTGAAACATGAATTGAAATGCATTGAACTGAATTGAAACGAAATGAAATGACATGCATAAATGAATTTCAAGGTTGACACTTGGACCCGCAGATTGCCAAACTTCATTACATTTGGGTTGAAAGCATGTTGGATATGTGAGCATGTCACTAGCATGTCACTAGCATGGCAGTGGGCTTTCAGGAGTCGATGGCTGTGCCCACTTTACTTTTTGGCCCGATGGGGGATGCCTACTTTCGGGACCCGAGTCTGTGCTGCAGGCTGCACCTATGAAGTGCTGCAGGCTGCAATATGTGCCGTAAGCGTGTGTCACATTGTGTCACATTGTGTCACATGTCATTGATTTTGATGGCCACTGGATACTGACTCTGCAGTATGATATTGGTGTGCACCTCCATCCATATTGTAAGCCTTTCATTCTGTCAGTTGAAGTGCTCGCCGAGGTTCTCTGCGACTATTACAGGGCCCAAGTACTGCCAAGAGGCAATTGAAAAAGCAACAGCAGTGATCGAGGAAAGTAAAGTTGAAACAGCTGGCTTTCACGAGGACTGAACTTTTCTTGGGAGAGGAAATCTTGCACTGTTGCTCAATGTTGCTCATGGATGCTAGTGGTGGGCTATGCATGGCTATTGTTTGGTTTCAGATGCAGACTTCCACGCTTCATGCTGGTCTTGTCGAGCAAGTTGGAAGGATTTGCCCAGTTCCTGGGATGCTGGAATCCTGGCTGCATCAGCCATTGGGCAATATCTCAATGTGGTGGTTGTTTGAATTTGTTTGATGTTTGAAAATCATCACTCAAGTGACCGAGGCAAGTTTCAAGTGGTCGACATGGCCAAGCAGAGCATTCTGGACATCGCGCAGGATGCAGAGGAAGCAGCAAAGACTGCAGCGGCACAGTCGGCACTTCCTGTATCAGCTGGTGTGAATGGCAGCACTTGCGTGACTGAGCCAAGCAAAACGGAATGAGTGTAACATTGAAAGTTGGAGCTGCAGCAGTTGGCCGAATCTTCTGACCAGTTCTTCTCCTTTTAGTTGCTTTTCTGGGTATTTTCTTATAATTCCCTTGTGTCACACACTCATGCCGTAATGACTTTTGCTGTCAGTAATGCTATGTAATGCTTCATAACATTCATAACTGATCTTCATTGTGTAAAGCGAAATGCTGTCGACATCCTGGGCTGAGGCCATGTATCCAGCCTGTGTTGCTGTTGGAATTTCGCAAGGCGATTGCTGCCCGAACCAGGACCATGTAACACTGGGTTGCTGCGATGGATTTCCGAAGACTGCGGAGGACCGCGAGCTGAAGATGGCAGAAACACGCGGAAACATGTTCTGGGATCACTATTCCTTTCCTCCAAATTCTTTCATTCTAGGATGTTTCATGATGTTTTGTGATATTTTGATGATATAGTTCATCATTTCCCATCATTGGACATATGATGTCCATCTTAATCCTGTACTGTATATAACCGTCATATTCCGTCCATGTTGGCTGGTAGTCCAGGAGGTGAAGATTAGCCCAGGGACCGAGTGTGCCAAGTTTCCTGCCTGTGCAGCCGCGAACATGACTGGGGCTTGCTGCCCCACAGCTGAGGGTCTGCAGCTGGCTTGTTGCAGCAGTATTTGAGCCACTTGAGCCAGTGAAGGCAGCTGCAGTACATTTTTCGTCAATGGTCAATGCAGGTCAATGAGTCTGCCGTCAGCACACACGTTGCTGGCAAAGCACCCCGTCAAATAGGTTGCAGAGAGGTGGCATGAGCTGAGGGTGATCAGGTAATGCAGGCACATGTCGGCGAACTTAAAAGGTGCTTGCATGAAGGTATTTTTTGATATTTTTTGCATATGTTTGCTACCTTCCTGCTTAGCATGTTTCTCTTGGCCCGGGCTCTTGACAAATTCGCCCAGCTGCAAAGACAGGGGGTTCGCTCAGGAGTGCGTGGCACAAATCAAGTTCACTTGTTGATCATTTCATGAATCCATAGGTACCGAGGTCGTGTGCTATTGATTGAACTCAAGTGATTGCGTGAGGGTGATCAGGTGAACCACTGGAGAGATATCGATGGCGATTTTGTGGCTTTTGTCACATGCTACTTTTTCACATGCAAGTGATCTACATTCTACACCTTTCTACAATGCCACAGTCACATTTGGCCGCATTGAGTCAAGATGGGGAGACGTGGGGAGACGGTCTTGGGGAATTTGGGGACATTTGTCCAATTTTTGGTTATGAACTTCCAGATGCCTCCAGCTTTGGATCAAAGATGTCTCAAGCTGCGTAAATGTAGAATGTGTTGTTGCTGCGGGCGAAGGGCGCGGACACAATGACCCTCGGCGAAGCAGAAAGTTTGTGACTTGCTTGGGGGTTCACATTAGGACGCGTCGAAGTGTGACAAAGTATGACCAAATCTGAGCCCTTGGAATATATTAACATAGTGAACAACAATTAATGCACGATGATGCACGCTCCTTATATCTCCTTATATGGAACGGCAGATTGTAGGATGATTCTGGATGACTATGGATGATTATGGATGATTGAGATTTTGATTGAGATTTGGCATGCTTTGGCCGATTTGTTTCTCCTTTCTTTCTGCCAGCTGAATGTCACTGAGGTCTTCGCCTTCGCCCGTGAGACGCTTCCTCCACTGGGGAAGTCGCAAGGCACGGACCTTTGGCAGATAGAACACAGCAATCAGCTGGCCTATGGCCTTCGGTCGATATGTTTTGCAACATGGTAATGCCATGTAATGCCCAGACATATTAGAATATATTATGTTATTTATATATATATATCAAGAATATCACAAGAAAGAGAGAGAGAGAGATTGGTGTTTATCGCATGCTTCTTGTTTAAATACCTACTCTAAAGTTAGCAGATGCTGACAGGATCAGTAGTTGGACGAATTTGCCGCCCTGGAGGAGTCGGTTGCGATTGGTGACTCCGACTTTCCGAAGACTGCGAAACCCCAGATGCTTTGCTGATGCTGCACTCTGCTGTGTTGCGTTTAGCCAGTCTGTTTAGTAGGTATGGTACATACATGTACATACTATGAATATATACATACATACATACGTATATATATATATATTATATTATGATGATGATTATTATTACTATTATTATTATCATTATTATTATTATATATACCTACATCTAAAATGCACTATGTATATGTATAAAACATTATCCGTCTATCTGTCTGTCTGTCGGTCTGTCTATCTACCTATCTATCTGTCTGTCTATCTATCTTATCTAATCTAATTTTAAATCCAATGTAATTTACCTAATTGACCTAATTTATCTAATAATCACGTTAATCTATCTAAATCTAATTTATCTAATCTAAATTTATCTAACCTATCACCTCTATCCTATCTATCTAATCTAATCTATCTAGTCTATCTAATCTACATAGTCTATCTAATCTATCTGATCTATCTAATCTATCTAATTTATCTAATCTATCTATCCTAATTTAATCCTAATCCTAATCCTATCCAATCTATCTATATTATTATATACTTGGTCAACTTAGTCAGTGCCGTCGATTTGATCCCCGTTGGCTGAAGAGATTGGCCGCTTGAGCGCGAGCGCCAAGGATTGTGCCAGCTGGAGAGGGCAGGAGCACTGCGCTTGAAGTTTGGCCTGAAAAATGGGGCGTTTCGGCGGCAGGAATGCACCCACCATATCCCACCATCTCTTGCTTTGATCAGCTTCTATCTTTGTGGTACCGCCATTCAACTGAAGGAAAGCATTTCCTGGAAGTGACGTTCTCATTCATTCAAACATTGAAATCGAGCAACTAAACAAACATGGAAGTGCGCATTAGCTTGCTTGCCTATGGTTTCAAGCTGGGACAGTACGACCAGCAATGACTGAGGCATTACTGTGAAGCAGTTTGCCAGGCCCACATTTGTGCAAATTGTAGCCTCCCACTATGATTTTCATAGTCTTGTGATTCACACCGTTTGATGTGAAATGGCTGGTGTTCTGTGTTGTCGCATGTTGTCGCACAAAGCAAAGATCGTTTCAATGGATTTGGTGTTGCTACACAGCAACCTCATCATATGTCTGAATTCCCTGGTTTATGCCCCGCTGCCGCTGTTCAGATTATTGGACGAATGCCGCGAAGACCCAGACTGGACTGACGAGTTCACGGTAGCAGACCTTGTGCAAAAATATGCAGCTAGCCTGAAAACTTTGCTGTCAATTCGTGGCCATGTCATCTAGTCTTTGCTTCTGCAACGTTCGCGCAACACGGAGCTGCTAAATGCGATGGGTAGGGGTGTTTGAGACAAATTACTGCCTATGCTGCTCGCGGCACAAGTAAATTTACCGTGAAAAAATATGAAACTTGAATGCAGTCATAAACATTAACAAACATGATGAACTATCTTGACATATCTTGACATATCTTGACATGTTGTCTGCCTGCAAGTTGCAAGACTGGGGGTGCACCTGAGGTGATCCCCATGACGCGAGGTACAGGCTTGAGCTATGCGGTGTTGGTGAATGCCAACAGTCCCAAGGAGTCCGGGCTTCACGGAGCTAATGTGGCTGCGATGTTCGCAGTGGATCGCAAGAAACGTTGCAAGATGTTGCAAGATAAGAATGTATGATATGTATGATATGTATGATATGTATGCATAATACAGGCCTTTCTGCCTACGTACCTGCCTGCCTACCCACCTACCTACCCACCTACCTATCTGACTATAGATGATGGATGGATGGATGGACGGATGGACGAACGGATGGATGTATGGAGTGGGGAGGGACGGACGGACGGACGGACAGACAGACGGACGCACAATGATAGATAATTAGATGGGGAGGGGTGAATAGAGCTAGATAGGGATAGACAATGATAGCCATAGATACGGACAGATACTGGTAAGCAGATAGATAGGTGCACTACAGTACTACACGCACGTGCAAAACCACACAGGCACACACACACAGAATTTCCCTGTTGAGTTGAGTTGCGAAGAACCACGTGGCAACACAAATAGCCTAAATAGCTAATATGAATCTTGAAAGATCATGAAATAAAGCTGGATGACCTTTGGCATTTGCCATTCAGGAGGTTGATGTAATGATCTCCCATGCGGCTCGGCTGCAACGGCACCTCAGAGGAGGCATCACTTTTGGTGGTGGTGTTGCGGATGACTATTCGACCATTTGCCAAGGCTTGGGCAGAGAATGCCTTGGACTTCTGCCGTACCCTGGAACGTTCTGTCCAATATGAAGAGTACCGTGGATGAATTTGACCAGAGAGATTTGCTTTTGCTGTTGGTCCTACTTCTTCAAAGTAAAAGCCACAATTTGATTAATTAATGATCAATGATGATTACTGCGACTCTTCGTCCCTCTCACAAGTTTAACAGAAGCCAAGTGATGTCAAGTGTTCCCAGCATTGCTTTCTGAGGTCACTCTTCATTTGTGCGCTGTCCCTATACCAATGCGAGGACAATTGCGGCCCCACTATCGCGGAGCAGCTGGGGACATATCCACAGGCTCGCAGTGCCATGGATTTCCTTCATCAGCATGTTGAAAGCTACCCATTGTCATTTGTGGCATGTTTGAGCAATAGGTATCGTACAGATATTGAATATGCGTATGTGATTGTATGTGTATCTGTATGTATATGGATATGCATGCGTATTATATGTATGTATATATATATACATACATATATATACACATATATATGCGTGTGTGTGTGTGCGCGTGCGTATGCGTACATGTAAATGTACAGGCAAGTGTATGCATTATGTATCATATATATATATGTGTGTATCTATATGAAAAACTCTCCAGCTTGTGACACAGATGGGTGCTGGATGTACTGGTTGGTCTGCGGAGTCTTGTGCTGCAGGAGAGCCCTTTCCATCGTGTGCTACAGAGAATCCATGACAGAGGAAACTCATCTGAAGCTCCTGATTGCGCAAGAAAGACCGCGTAGGATGGATGCACTCTTTGTACTTCTGTCTTACTAGCCATTATATGCCATTATTAGCCATTGTTGCATTATGTTGCATTCTCTTTTTCAGCGCATGAATTTCTCGTGGCTATTGTGGTTGATCTTTTACGCACTGGCATTTCATGATATTTCGTGCAAGCTCCATGGCCTCGAGTTGACCGGTTCAACCCGAGGAAAAGAAATCGAGAAGTCTGGAGGCGGGAAACTGAAGCATCATGAAGCATCTAGAGCTGCGAAATGCTGCGAAGGGAGGATGAATTCCAGCACATCCAAGGCTGGTGGCGGCAATCAGTTGTATTGATTCGAATTCCCTGGATATTGCTGATCATTTCCGTGACTTGTGTTTTTACTCCTGATGCTTGGCTGTGCTTGGAACAAGGCAGATTTGGAAACTGAGAACATCTAGAGGTATGAAATTTGATCCTGTTGCTGTCTCGATGTCTTCAATATCAGCTGGCTCCACGTGGCCCAACAGTTATGTGTTGTGATGCTTGACGGTTTATATGCTTTCGCAATCTGACCTAGCCAAGGTTGTAATCAAAGGCTGCATACCTATGCATACCACATGCGCCTACGGGACCTGCAAGCCATTGTTTGTAACTCGGGCTACTTGAAGGACTTGTGATTTGTTTTCTGCACTGGCTTCCAACCTTGAATGACTTGTGATTTGTTTTCTGCACTGGCTTCCAACTATGAACAGGTTTTGGGCGGTGGGAGATCAGGAGAGTTTCTTGCCGTGCGCCCCAAGACAAGGAATTTCTGCCGATCTATGTTTGGGAATGGACTTTCAAGCCATTGGAAGGCCATATGTATGCCTTCGTGTGCATTGGCCACATTGTTGGAGTGCCTCGTCCCCTGTTGCGAGCATCGCTTTTGCCGTAGCCGTTGATACTGTACTCGTACGCAAGTCTTGAAGCTGTTGAAGCTGTTTCTGCGCCCCGAGGTTGTGACCGTTCTTGCATTTGTCGTGTTACAGCTTCTGCAGCGAACTGGGCACCTTTTCAAGGGACGCATCTTGGCAAAGATATCAGCAGATGATAGCAGATATGCAGCAGATTTGATCATGAAATATCTGGAGCAATATGAGCAATCCTGCAGGTATGGTTGCTGTGCCCAATCACAACTGCGACGCTCAGCTTTTGGAATGGGCTTTTGGGATGGCAAAGGTACAACATTTCACAACAGTTTTCACGTGTATCAAGCGACTTGCAGCCACAACGCTGATGACACGGGGACATCCACCACGTCACAGCTCACAGTAGCCCTCTCGATTGCGTAGCCTCAGGAGATGTACACCCGGCTGTCGGCTACTCAACCATGTGCATTGATGAATGGCAGAGTGGGCATAGAAACGGTGTATAACGGTGTAAAACTGTCATGTTCCAAATCGTTTGGAATGAAGACAGTTTAAATCCAGACGACTTAGACTTTCACAGCGCCTATGCTGTGGATCTTAGGTGGTGCGTTTTCGAGATGTTTGTCACTTGGCCATTGTTTACATGTTTTAGCTGCATGCTGCAATGCTGCGCATTTTCTCTATGTGCCTTGCATTGCTAAATTTATCTTGAGCTGTTGACAGCTTCCCTTTGGAAATGGGCATAGAGATAACTAGATAGATAATGACAGATGGAGATAGACAGAAAGAACGATGGATGGATGGATGGATGGATGGATGGGTGGATGGGTAGATGGATGGGTAGATGGATGGATGGATGGGTAGATGGATGGATGGACGCACAGAAAGATAGATATAGATAGATTGATGCTGTAGATGGATGGATAGATATTTACATTTTAGATCATTTTAGAATACAGTTTTAATGAATTCCATGCATCAACGCGGAGGTTGCACAAACCTTACTGGTGCCCGTGAAGCTGGCAAACACGCTGGCTTCCGACGCTCAGCCGCAGGACGTGCCATGATGTGGATCACCTCTAAACTGGGAAAAGAACATGGTGATTTATTAACCAACAGACATGGGAATATTATGGGAATATTGTGGGAATATTGTGGGAATATTATGGGAATATGTGGATAGATTGGATAGTTGACCATTGGTTTTTTGGAAAGCCATTTGCCAGCTTCAACAGCTGTCCCTTCTTCGCCGTGTCTCAAGGCGGGCGAAGTGAATTCTGCCAATGCCCAGTGCAGCAAAGTGGAGGATGCCAAAAAGATTGATGCATCTTAGTTGCAACACAATGGAAAAATATCAGCACCTTGATCTGGCCTGGCAGGGTATCAACATCTTACCAACTAATGGCATAAAAAGTGTGCTCCTCCTGAAGATATTGCACCATCACCAGTGTTAGTTGTGTTAGTGTTTGCATGGAAGCAGTTCAGGAACAAATTCGGCAATATCACTTCGCAGATGAAGAGTCAGACGAGGCCGGTTGGGAAAGCTATGGGCAGCAAATGGATGTGAATGGAATTTGTGTCACATTTGCTTCAGGATGCTGGCTATGAGATGCTAGATGAGGCAATCCGTGAAGTCAACAACAAGGCGAACAAGTGGCACGCTCCGTGATCGCTACAGGATGGCTCCTGTGGACAAGACATAGTGCTCTGAAGCCAGAATTTACCCGAGCAATCTCCAGCTTGTAGTGATTGAAATGCGCCGATTGAATCCAATTGAGGTGAGCCACAAGTGTCAGATGCAAGTGATCACGGTTGCCCATTCGTATTCAAATTGACCTGAGATGTTTGTTTCTAATTTGATTTCGGCACAATTATAAATCAATATTTATCCAATTTATCCTGTTCCAGCCAGTAGATCCACTTCTTTCATCTTTCGTGAGGCGTGGTCGAGGGCTTTCTTCATTCTGGTGCTCCAGGCAGGTCCTTTGGCCTTTTGCCTAATGTGCCTGGCACCTAAGATTGGACCATATTGGACCTTTCAGGAATGAGCGACTTGAGTCAGGAAATGAGGCAGGCAGATATGATTTAGGGATGCGGTGCTGAGGTACTGTCAGATTGATCAAGATGCTTGGCAGAAAAACAGCGATGATGGAGAGAGGTGTGGAGGAAACCCATGCAAATCCTTGTTGAGTAGTGTTGGATATAGCCAGTTGGGTATAGGGTGCATGAGATGTTTTCAGCAGTCTACTGTAATTTTTTCATATTTCTCGAGCTCTCATCAGTCTGCCGGTTGCATGTTCTCTAACGCTGCTTCTCCGGCAGCGTGTGTGGGCCCAACCGTCCAGTTCCCCACATCTCCTCACAGCTCACAGCGTTTGAAGGAAAGGCTCAATGCATTGGTGGGAAGAGCAGGCTTCGCACCGTGGAGGTGTGGACTGGCAACCTCGCCTGCAACACTGAGTGAATACAAGTCGTCGCAGAGATCCCAAAGGAACTTGTGCCACTTCTTTGCCGACCTTCAACGTAGTGCCGAGGTATCATCATGTCCTATACTTAGCTTCTCATGGCCGCTTGGGCTATGACCTCTTTTGCCACGAAGTATTTGAAGCCTCCCCGAAGGCCAAGAGCTGGGAATGGTGGAAGCTGAGGTTGCAGGGATGGTGGTTGGGCTATGTTGGGCTAGCAGCTAGTCATTTTCTCTTTGAGCCAGGAATGAGTTGGATTCAGGGAGGAAGTCAAAGCCTTCCAGCTATCTCTTGCAATGCTGGCAAGCCTTAAATGGACCCAAAAGGTCCCCAAAGATGGGAAACACTACTCCCAGGTCACCTATGAATTACTGTTCCACCTTCCAACAGAAAGCTCTGTTCGAGAAAAGCATTTCCAAATCTGGGGTAGAGCAACAATCAGCAACATCACACATCCACCCATTGCAAGCAGCTTCTCATGGCTTCGCATCTCGCTAGGCAATGTGGTCCTGGCTTCTGATCCTGGGGACCCTGATTGGTTACTGGGTAGTGCTCAGCTGCATGGTCTATGTCGCCAAAAAGGCTGAAACCGCAGTCGTGGAGACACTGTGGGTATTGAATGGCTACTGAAATTTGAAAATACTATCAATATCTATTAATAATATTTAATATATAATTAATCTAAAACATACGATTGAGAGCGCGTTGGCAGAAATTTCATTATAATATACACAATTTCATGAAATCAGAGTTTATCAAGATATGGAGAAAAAGCAACCTGCATGACGGACCGCATGAACATCTTTTTGCTCAACCCTTGCCAGGTGAGCGTGTGGCTGCGAATGTTCTTGCAACTTTCTATCACATTCTGACGTTTCTCACGTCCAAAGTATTCCCAGATTTTCGTGCAGGCTCAGGGCCACTTGAGCTTCTGTCGCATTGCCAGCGTGGCCTTGGGCCTCATCTTCATTGAGGCGATCCGTGGCCCTATGTGGCCCTGGGTGGCTAAGGGGTCTGGAGCGACCAAGATTGACCAAGACCTTTCGGCCTTTTGCCAATTGTTACAATTGTATACAATTGTTGTTTTTACATGTTTCTACCTTGCTGGGTGAAATGTGCTGCATGATGACTCAGTTGATTTTGTTCTAAATGTTTGATGAATTATATGAATTTGAATGTTCCTGATGCATTCTGATTCATGAAGCTTTGGTCCCGACATCCACCAACAATTGTGATCTACTGCGATTGCACGACTTGTTTGCATGATGAACATCTCATAATATCTCTGATTTCGATATACTGTCACCAGCTGCATCCGGTACGGGTCCCGGGTTGTCTCATCGCTGGAGGTGGTGCTGAATATTTCCATAGTGCTGGCAGAACATTTCGTGGGAGTGTGCCTGGAACATGCACATGGTGGAACCAGCACCCTCCACGGTACATCCATGTACATCCTGTGTAAAGATTGTATTTGTAGGAACCAGATTATAGATCGATCCAGTTGTTGATCGGACACCAGTCCTTTCGAGTGGAAGTTGTCAGGTCATGCCATAGAGCATGCATGAGTATGCCATAGAGAGCTTGATGCAGAGACCAAGCAAAATCATTCTTGCGCTTGAGGTGTAAATATCATCCGTACCGATTCAACTGGTTTGTGCTGGGCTTTACGGCTGCGATCTCCCAGGGCTCATTGATTCTCTTCTTGCTGGTCTTGGTGCCTTGCCTGCTCTTACTTGTGCTTGTAGCAATTGAGAGAATCCGATGTCAAAGTTGATTTATATATGTTCTGGCAATTTCCGGCATTGGCAGAAATGGTTAGAAATGCATAGAAACGCCAGAAACTGCCCCATCGTTGGCTCGTTGTCATGTTGGTCATCGATCATCATGCCCCATCCTTCTCTCCATTTCTCTTCCCTTTTGTAGCAGCCAAGCTTTCTGCCGTGAAAGCAGAACAGCTTTCGCTGCTGCGCCAAGGTCAATGGACTTCGGTATGTTGTGCTAGGTCCACCAGCTTTGCTGGGGAAAGGTGCTGAGCCATGGCGAGATAAGACGTGGAGACGTGTTCATACGTGTTCACTGAAGCATGAAGTCTCCCGCAATCAATGAAAACTGCCTCCCACATCCTGCTTATTCCTGCTTCATAATGGTACATTCTGGTACATCCTGCCATACACCAAGACTATATTATATTTTTTTCAGTGCTAGTGAGTGCGATCTTCGAACTTAGACTTGTGGAGCACTTCCAAGGAGACTGGCGTGAAGGTATGCCTGGGATTGGCAGGATTAATCGCCCGCAGCCTCAGAGACAATCATTCTTACAACAAGTTCTTGTCACGACATGTCACATATTATGTCACAACTTATTTGGATAGTGCTTCACACTATCCACTTGACACAAATCACGGCTCGCAAGTTCTGAGAAGCAGAGACGTCAAGCCCAGTCCTGGCATCAATTAACGCAAACATCGGAAGTTGGAGCTTCGACGATTCCCGAAGTGTACATAACAGCTGCTGACAGCCCATGCTGAAAGCTCCATTGAACTCACATGACTCCTTCTAAACAAAACCTTACTGCGATGCAAAGGAAGGTATTGCCCCATACATCCCCATACATCCCCATACAAGCATATACTATGCATGGCATAGTACGGCACGATGTTTCATTTTCTTGCTTGACAGATGCATTTTGAGTAATCTTTTAAGGCCTTCTTCTTCATCATGTTTTTCACCTGCCGCGCGCACCATCCAGAGCACTGGTTCCCAACCATTGTTCCTCGACTACAATCATTCTGCAGATCATTGTAGATTGGACTTGGTGTAGTGCTGAAAGCCACTGGTGACAATGAATGGCCTGGCATTTGATATCCTTCTGTTAATTGAACTTCTTGACTCCGACTCCATCAATCTGGCCCTGAAACACCGCGTTCTCGTGTTATAGATGGGACATGTCATGACAACTCAGGTGGTCAACGGAGCCTTGATTTATGGGTGGCTCTTGGGACCTTTGGGGATCCTGTTGGCCAATGGAGTTCGCTTCGGAGTGGTGACCTTGGAAAACTGACGCCTTGATTCATCAAGTTGGCAAGTATTTTTTCGATGTCCTGCATTAGCAAGGAAAAGAACTGGTAGCACTTTCTAATCTTTGTATCACTTTCTCTTCATCCTGGTGCTTATTCAGCCAAATCTGCTATGTTAAGCAAATCCCAAGGTCAGATTTAATCCATCAACGAGCCTTGGAGGTTTGGAACCAAGTCTGCACTAACCACACAGCGCTTCTGGTGTGTTCTAGCGTTGCATGGCTGTGAAGGGCCACACCTGAGGTTGCCGACATTCACGACAAATTGAATATGACGAGGCCAGCGAGAAGACATCAAAACAGCGTCTTCTCTGCCACCCTGCAGCCTCTGCCCTGGACATGTCCATGGTCTATATACTATCTACATCATTCTATATCTCTGATATTATGTATTTCTATATCTATGTATATGTTATAGTTATATAATGTTATATACATGTTGTTATATGTTATATGTCTAATGTCTATGTTACATGTCTATGTTATATGATTATGTTGTACGTATGTATATGTTATATGTCTATATATGCCGATGTATATCTACCTATCTATCTACCTACCTATCTATCTATCTATCTACCTACCTACCTACCTATCAACCTATCCATCCATCCATCCATCCATCTATCTATCTATCTCTCTCAAGAATTCGCGGAGCTTCTCGCAGGTTTCACATAGCAGCAGTTCTGGCGACTCGACGGCATTTCACCACTTTTCACCGACAAAAAATCCGAGGAACTCATGGCATTGCTGTGGCTCAGCCATGCTCAGCCATCCAGCCTCAGGCTACAGTGATGAGGATGTCAAGTAGTGAACTCCAATCACCAAGTTGGCCTCCCCTCATCTCCTCTGCTCAACTCGTTTTACATATATTGATCATATTGGTAGTGTATCCAGATTTGGGTAGTGCTGCAGTAGAAATCTGTTGAATAGTTCAATGCCTGAGCGCATTGTATTGATAGAGCTGAAAGTTGCGCCCGAATCGACCGTGTGCCTGTGACGGAGTGCAACAATGTGCATCAGTGGGCAAAGTGACCAAGAAAAGATCATCGCCTGACGCGCAGTGTATTATGGTGTATTGCTTCCTTGGATTGGCCGTGTTTGCACAGAAACTGAGTCCTCAATGCTGCAACAATCAAACATGCTGAACCTTTCGTGCTTATGTGGTGCAACATTGAGTGGTTCCGGGAACTGTTAACAGAAGTAGGAGTTATGGTCGTAGAATATCGTAGAATTGTGTTGCCCAGACCCAGACCACTTAAGAAAGCGGCTTAAGAATGCTTAAGATGGCTTGAGTGGCAGATGGAAGACCCATGATGGGCTAAAGAGTTTGAAGACTCATGGCATGCCTCTTGTTGAACCAGCATCAGTGCCTCGTTCTTTTGCACCACATTGCGAATTTCGAGCGAAATGATCCAGAACGATCCAACACTTCCAGTGATCCTTATGTAGACCAAAATGGGAAGAAGTTGTTTCGACGTGTTTGCATTGCAGTTGTCACAGCTTGCTGTTCTAACCTCGCAAGACATAGATGATCCCCCGCGCGAGACATGGCCTTTGTCAACGGCCGCTACGTCCGTGGTACCCTGGATTCATCCTGTCAGGAATGGACGATATGGACATGTACCGATGTTGAAACAAACAATATAAACAATTGACAACGTGAAGATATTTGTGCTTTGGGTGTTATGTTTTCGTGAGATTATATATATATATGTGATATGATATACATGCTCGGATTTGTAGGGCATCCATGGGCATCCCGGCATCCCCATGGCTCAGGTACATCTTAGAGAGGTGCTGCTTCCACGATGCAGGGGCAGATGTCGCTGGTCATGACCTTGCGGCAGTCGCGGCAGGATCAGCAGGTTTGAAACGATAAGATGATACGATACATCTCTGGGCAACATCGTGCAACGTAGCAAGATAGAGTGGTGAGTCCAAATACCTCGCATACCTCGGCAATGGAAGTGAAAGTCATGAGGAGAAAACCTGGGAATTTTTTCGAATCGATGCGAATCGTGTGAGTGGATGCTAAGAGACTTTGTGGGTTGTCATGTGCGCTGCGCATTGACATGCCTGATGAGCCTTCAGTGTGCTTACAATGCGTTGATGCACTCGATTTTTCTGTTATGCTTTGGATTTTAGATCTCCCTCCCTCAGCCGAAGAGCACATGAAAGTTTAAAGGTTGAACGCAACTTACATGTGGAACATAAGTACCTGGCGAATCATGTAGGCATATGATCACACATACACTCTGCAGAGCATGTTGCACTTCTGTGCTGAATGTATGAGATCCTGAGATCACTGACAACCTCCGCGTTACGCAAGATGAGATTGCACGACATGCTGTGACTGGGCACAGAACAGGTGGTATCAGGTGGTGTAGCAGCCAGTGTAGCACTATGCTGCACTTCTAAGCAACCAATTGGCACATATTGGCAGTTGGGTAACATTTGCCAGTAAAGCCTCGGCCATCAACAGGGGCAGAAGATGGAACATTGCTAATGAGACAATGGAAGAGTTCAAAATCATTGATTGATTGGTGGCAACCAGTGAATTTGTGAATCTATGGATGGATTGGATAACTACGACATACTAAGACTGAAGTGAAGTGGACTGTTTTTCCTGCATTCACATTTTGGAAAACCAACCCAAATCACACATCCCTTCTCATCGCTTTCGCAACCGCCAGGCAGGAGTCAGCAACCTCACGATTTTCAAAGCGCCGAACCACCAAGAGCCCTTCGAAAAACAGCGGATCTCTGGATTGAATTCTCGGCGGATGGACCAAGTGGGACTGAAGCGCTTCGAGCCCTGCCCTGCAGGCAGACGTCAAAGTTATATGAAGTTTGCCGGCAATGGAAAAGACCAACATGAAACATATTAAAATAGATTAAAATAGATTAAAATAACACAGAATAACTGAATAATTAACTATAAATTGTTGTATTAGAAAATCATGAACACATGGACACCATGAAGCTTGAGAAGCAAGCAATGGAGAAAAGGATTGAAGGCCTGACTTCAGCACAAAGGTTCTGACACCTGACGCCGTGTAGCGCTAGGCTACACATTTGTGGATGCAGACGTTGGGGGTGGTGCATTTGCTCGGGTGTTCCTCGTGCGGAATGAAGCTACCCACGATCTGCAAGCGATGAAACGATACTTGGCACAACAGACCACGGTGCCGCAGAGTGCCGCGGAGAGGGATGTGGCACAGACAGGTACAGGTCAAGAGATATAATGACAGAAGGAGATTGCACCAGGTTTGTTGCGCCAGTGCGGGGGCGGCCTTGGGGTGTCTTAAGATGTTAAAGCATAAGCGGACTGAAGATTCTGAATCCGATGTGGGGCCCTTATGGGCCCTTAGCAGATTTCAGGAGTGGACCGAGTGAAGCTCAGCAAGCACTTTCAGATCTCGGACGCAGAGGCCGAGAAGATGGTGGAGCAGGAGTTTTGGAACATGCAACGGACCAACCATCCGCATATCATCAAGCACTTTGGCCATCTTTGGCCGATGGATCTGGATGGATTTTGGATGGTCTTGCGATAATTAAGTGTTTGGCAAGTGTGGCAAGTTTAAATGGTTTTGCCCTTTTGATCCCTTTTGCCCTGTGGTTTTGCTTTCATTTCTTTTTGATTCTTTTTGTGCTTGTGAGATTGGTTTGCGTGTGCAATTTGTAGTCAAGTTGCTGATGTCAACGGAGTTCGTACATGTTCGTACATGTTCGTACATGCTGGCCTCAACAAGAACAGCTAACAAGAACAGCTAACAAGAAACTAGTGGAACGTCAAAGCAGACCTCCGGCTTTCGCATGCTTTGACATCTTAGGTTATTTGATTTCTTTCAGGATGAGCGTTATGCGCACCTTGTCAGACATGCTGGCCGATGCCGAATGCTGGGAAGGGGTTGTATTTTGTTTGGGAAAACATGGGAAAACTACATCTGAAAGGTAACCCATGGGTCATGAGCTTCTACTGATGCTTGATGCTTGAAATTCACAGACAGCTTTGAAACTACCGTACGAATTTGCATGTTGGCATCCTCAAAAGCAGTGTTTGACATTTCGTTGGCGCAGCAATGCTCCAAGCATTTTCAAAGGATCACTTCAACCTTAGCCTTATGTTTTTCGTGCCGGTTGGCACAGCCAAATTCCTTGAATCTTTAGGTGCCGATGGATTCTTCAGAGTCTAATCTGGCGAGCATTTATCCCAGGTACTTTATCATGGAGTCTGTGAACGGCGGAACACTGCGGCAATTGATCACAACCCTCGTCGATGGCAAAGGTGGAACACTTGTGGAAAACTGGTGGAACTCCCGTGCAGAATCTAGTCATTTGGTTGACCATGTTGGACCATCCCCTCCCATATCCATATCTCCTACTGTATGGACTGGTTTGATATGATCGCGCTCTATCTCATATGAAATGGGACTGGATGAGGTGATCATTCCACAGATTCCACTGCTAATCTGACTAAAATGACCTAGATCAGGCTGGATCACGCCTTTCATAGCAGCCAAAAAAGATATGGGCACAGCCGTGTCAGGACCCCGCATCAGTGAGGGCTACGTGGCCGAGCTCCTGCACCAGGCTCTATATGCATTGCGTCACCTGCATCACGACTCGTGGCAGATCAACCACAGCGGCCATAGCGGAGGATCAGGTGGTATCCCATGGTATCCCATCCGGAAACGTTGAAATGATTTGAAATGGGCCAGAGAAAAGATCTGACACGCCAATCTTGGTTGTGATATTTTCTTGTTGGAAGAGCTTGGAGCTCTCGTGGAATGCTCCTGGTATTCTTTGACAGTATACCTGTATACTCTAGCTTTTCAATGTTCAAGTGGCAGTGCCATTGCAATTTGCCGCAGTTTGCTTCGTTTCCTCAGGAATCGCGTATCCACAAGGACGTGAAACTAGAGAACCTGATGCTGCTGGCCAACAGTGGTCCGCCCCATTTGGTGTTAATCGACCTGGGGGTGGCAGAGACACTGCAGCCGCAGGGCCTCTCAGCTAAATGGGGAGTTTGAGGCTTGTTTCCAGCATGGATCGAAGACGATCGTGAAATTGGATGAAATTGGTAAATTGGGACTTGCCTTCCTTGATCCCAAGTTGCATCCCTCTTGCGGTCCTTTCGCACAATCCGTAGTAGTTTCTATTAATACCGAGGAGTTTTGAGTGCAAGTTATAAGGAACAATCCAGAATGGTGGTTGTGCAAGTGAGAAAGACGCGAACACAATACGTGACAGCCAAGACAGAAAAATTAGAATTGCAATTGAATAGCGCAACTTTAATAATTTCTTGCGGCAACCTTCAGATTTGAATTCAGGATTCCAAAATACGCAAACTTTGGAGGTCATCGCAAGTGCATTACAGAAGGGAATGATGAAATGATGCGACTCCAAATCTTGGACACGTCAAACCAAGCCCCATTCAATGTATCTCCACATTGTTTACAGATTTGGTCACTGCAGGTGTTGGCCCAATGCCGGCTGGCACACCTCAGACAATGGCACCAGAGGTCATTGATTGTATGCTTGGCGAACGCTCAAGTGAATTTGCTGCAGATGGTGCTGGGAAGTGTTGGTCTATTATGGTCTATTGGTTTTGCTCCGTTCCATCGTCGCGATCATGCAAATCAGCTTGTGATATCTTGTGCACCTAAAGTTCTTTTTTGAGGCAGCTTTTGAATGCACGGTACCTGGGAGGAATAGTCAGAGTCGTAGTTGATAAGCACATTCATTTATGAGTGTCTGATTAGTTCTGCGAACCTTCAGTCCTTCAGGTTCAGAGATCATTCCTCGTATGTGCTCGTGTTCCGCTTCATTTGACGCAGTTTTTCCTCTTTTGCCCTCAACTGGTGCTCGGTGCTTCTTGATTCTGCTTCCATCCCACACAGCACTCAGGTTTTGATGACCGATGTGACATCTTCAGTCTGGGTATTGTTGCGCACCAACTATTCACCGGAGATGTACCTTACAAAGTGGCCTATGCTGGCGGAAAGTCATATGGACCCGTTGACTACAAAGCCACACGCGCCAACATGGAGACTCGGGATGCAAGTGCAGTGGGATGCAATGGGTCAACTGTTCTCTCTTGTTTCCTCCCCATCCAGTCACGGCAGGAGAAAACGGTACAGCATGGGAAATTGTAGTGAATTGTCATGAATTGTCACATTTGAGTCATCCTCGATTCCTCGATCCCTTCTTCAGCTTTTTGGGGCATAATGCGGGACGTGGAATGACCGGGATGCCACAGCCCCGAAGGATGCAGCGGACCTCACAGCTCAGCTGAGCGTGTCGCCTGGTGCCCTGGATTTCGTTCGTCAGATGCTGCAGCTGGATCCGGAGAAGCGACCGAGCAGTCTGGACGGGGCGCAGGGCGATCGGCCCAAATCCCATGGCCCCATATGGTTCATCACCGCCATATCCCATGATTTCATGGCCATTTTGGGGTATTTCAATGTATTTCAGGGATTTTCATGGTATGTCGGTATGTCGGTATGTCGGTGTCTCCTTATCATTCCTTATCTTTTTGGAACCCACATGAACGATAATCAGGGACGTGCCAATTTTGTTGCAATTGGCCTGTTGAGGAGTGCTTGGAACACCCATGGCTGGTGGAACGCTGCGAGCGACGGCGCATCCGCAGACTGCGGGCAGAGGGTCGCACCTCTTTGGGAGGTGCTTCCTTGTTACTTGGCAATTGATGATTAATTATGATTAATTTATTTGTTCTCATGTTTCTGGGCGGAAGTGAGTTATGCATAATTACTTAGTTATGCGGGCATGGATGGAAAGGTCTCTGGGGAGGTTGTCCAGAAGCGTGGAAGCATCAGGCAATATCGGACATATCCATACATATCCAGCATATGCATGAAGACCAGGTCAGTTGAAGCAGAGGAGGCTGCAGGGGAAGAGTTGCTGATGATGGAAAGGCGCTGAGACTTTCGAGATGGGGTCAGTGCATATCAGTGCCAGATTGAGAAAAACAACACCAGGCTGCAAACCTTGAATCTGATTCCCCGGCGTGGTACTGTAAAACTCCATCCCACTTTAGTCCGCGGCGCAGAGAGACAAACAGAAACAAGATGAAGCAAGTTGAGGCAAGACTGAATTTTCCCCGCCTGTTGAGCACGAAGTTCTGCAACTTGTTCAGGCGGCGCATTTGCAAAGCTCTCGTGCGCTTTGCCAAGCGGACTCCCCTGCAACGAGCTGTTGCATACCACTTGGCGGCTTACCTTCCAGTTGGCTGCATTCTTAGCTCAATGCTGCAATTGCTGCGCCAGCACCGACGGTTCCAGAGGAATGACTTGACTTCACATGCTGAGATGTAGACAGTGACTGTGTCACGATTGATACGATTGTAACATGGATTGAAGGGGCAGTATGATTTAGTTAATTTAGTTTGATTTCATCGTTTGTTGGCGGCTGTTCAAATCGCAGACTCCAGCGCGCCTCAGGGGATCTACGAAGAGCTGCAGATAGTTTCAAGAGAGTGGACCACAGCAAAAGTGGCATTTATCTCAGAATAGCTTCAGGCGATATTGGTGCTGCTCATGGAAATGATTGGACATGCAACGAAGTACGAAGTGATTGTCATTGTAAGATTTGTTGAGCGCTTTGCTGCGTGTGTCTGGAAATCTGATCTCGAGTTTGATCAGCCAAGTTTGTTCCAACTTGTGTATCCATTCTGGGTGTAGCTGCGATCATGTTTGAGGTCACATTTCTTACGATGAAATTGCAAGAGCCCTTGAGGACGAAACTTTTGCATTCGTCATGATTGCATTGCAGTTGCTCGATGTGTCATGCAAATCGCCAGCATTGCTTGATGCCTTGCGTAGGAGGTGCTTGGGATTGACCGTGAGAACGGTTTGCTGGTTGCTGCGGCCATGGACACAGACAAGTCTAAGCAGTTAGCAACTTGCCTGGCAGATTTTCCCAGATGGGAAGCACAAGCCCGTGACCGCCCTCAACCTTGTTGATCCAAGTGGTCCTTTGGGCATTCAGAAAGAAAATGAAAGAACCTATAATTAGTTAATACTAATTAATTACATCTAATTACTATCGTGCATGATGGCGCATTTGCTCCGCATTTGCTCCGCATTTGCTCCGCATTTGCTCCGCATTTGCTCCACATTGCGGCCCGCCACCTGAGGATTTTCAGGAATTTTCGGCTGCTTTGGCCATCGTTTCAGGTCACTTGACTGTGGGTTTTTTAGCTGATCCGGTATATATGGTTTGTTGAGCAAGATGAGGCAAGCTGGCAAGATTCAAAGATAGTTGGTTCATGTTGGTTCTTTGGGGGGGATGGGGCGATCATGGGAAAGGTGATTTCTCCTGCAGAGGAGACAGGAGACATCAGGAGACAGGAGCAAACGATTTCGAATACAACAGAACCCGTTTGCTCGGGCAATCACACAAAAAAGACAGCTTTGGAGTGGAGAGCCCGCTCATCCATGATCATCCATGATCATCCATGACCTATCTTCACTGAAAGCCACTGTGTTTTCCTCACTCAGGAGAACGAGAGCAACGTCTTTTTGACAAGCTGCCGCTTGAATGCAAAGAAGATCAAAAAAGCCTTGAATGTCCTGGACATATTATTTGACAATCCGCACCGTCCGCATGCTGCCAGGGACTTTACAGATTACATCAGATTACCAAAGCCTCCGGGCAAAGGGGCGTTTAAATGCTTGCTGCATTAAATCAGCATCTCGAGTCATGTTGGTGCACTGGTGCACCACTTGGAAATGATTGGATCGACCTCGCACAGCTCCGGTGAACTCCGTGAGCATGGGCGAAACACGTTGAAACATGTTGAAACCATTTTCGCAAATTCGAGGTTGGCAAAGCTACAGATTTGCCCAGACCAAGACCTCACTCTGGAGCAGGTTCATCATGGAGTGCAGCAAGCAATGCGACAGGAGGCAAGATTGATTGCACCCTAGAGTTCTGTGGAATTCTGTAGATATGTTTAGGAAATAGGAAGTGAAAGGTGCCCATACGCTACGCTGACTGATTCCTATGCTTCCGAGTTTCGGTAGATGGTTGGGATGAGTCTCCGGGAGCCTGTGGATGGTGCAGTGCCACCAGAGACTCAGCCTGGCAGCGGGCACCGCAGGTGACGCGAGAAGAAATTGTGCAATGGTTGAGCAAGGTGGCAAGAAGCACCTTGCTGCATCTACCGATGTGAGGTTGGGAAGCAGACAAGGTTCCACTAGGTTACATTAGCATGCAGCATACTTATATATACTTATTACTGTACGGAATCAGTTGGGGTGCCTGTGGTGCTGTACTTGTTTTTGAATTTGTGCTCTCTCACTTCCATTTGTCTCTTTTTCTGTCGCGAAGCCGAGGACAGCAGAAGGAGTTGTACGATAATCCTACAGGAATTGTCTCCAACGCAGACTTCAGAAAGCTCTTCGGACAGCGGAGTTTGAAACGAGCAGAGGACCAAGCTGGATGAGATGAGCAAGGCGGAGCGTTGATGGCGAAAGGTTGCAGGAAACCGAACTGATTTGCGAGGCCAAAGCTTGGCAAGCAGAGAAAGGTGTGGCTAGTGTGTGCTAATATTTGATAACTTAGGTATATGATATATACTGATATACACTGGTATATGATATGCCAACTGGTTCCAACAGTGTCCATCTCTTCCATAAAACCGGGAAACTGCAGCAGCCGCGGCCTTCGACTTTGATGCCATACTCCAGCATGCTCCAGCCCAGGCACAAGTACCATGGGACAAGCATTTTCCTTTCATGGAGCATGGCCGATGTCAGCTCTACATGCTGATGTCAATCTGTGGCAGATGGCAATAGTTTTGGCAATAGTTTGAAATTGAAACTTTCCCCAATGTTTTCCATTTCTCTGTCAACTCGACAAGTCCTGTTTCCTCACGTTCCGTTTGCAAAAAGGTCCGCGCAGCTGGATGCTCCTGTTGTATGTCAAGAAAATGCCGAAATATGCCAACCGCTTGAGTGACAATATCAGGAATAGCCAAGTTGTGTGGGAAATGTGACGGACCTTCTCAAGCATCCGACTATATCCGACTCAACCCTTTGTTTGCTTGCATTCCCGTGAGTAAACCAAAAGGCATGGTTCTTGGGCAGCATTCCCAGTCCAGTAATCCTGGAATTTGGAGACGACGTGGCAGGAGCTGGAGAGTGAGTCCGTTTGTACAGTAGAGCTTGCACTTCTCATCGGCTCGCATGTTCAGGGGCTGATCTAGGGGGATGCAAGTCTGGATGGATTCCAGGGTGCTTCTTTGAACCTGAAAAGATGAATTAGAGGCTCTTAGAAGCAGAGGGGTTCTAAGAAGCCACACATGTAATTTAAATCAAAAAGAACACGTACCTTCTAAGAAGGAAGTGAATGCGGCATTCATCGGGGTTTGTTGACATTGCATGATAATATTTAAGGGGCTGACGCCCAACAGCGGGCCAGCATGCCAAAAGGTGCAGGGTGGGATCATCATCATCATCATCATCAGCCTCAACAAGAACAAGAACAAGAACAAGAACAAGAACAAGAGCAAGAACACCACCACCACCACCACCACCACCACCAACAACAACAACAACGACAACGACAACGACAACGACAACGACAACGACAACGACAACAACAACAACAACATCACCAACACCAACACCAACAACAACAACAACAACAACAACAACAGCAACAACAACAACAGCAACAACAACAACAACAACAACAACATAAGAACTTCCAAAAAACAACAGAAAGAACAACCCCAGAACAACAGCAACAACGGCAAGAACAAGAACAAAAACAAAAACAAAAACAAGAACACCACCACCACCACCAACAACAACAACAACAATAACAACAACAACACCAACAACACCAACAACACCAACAGTAACAACAAGAAGAACAACAACAAGAACAACAACAAGAAGAACAATAGCAAGAGCAATAACAAGAACAAGAACGACAAAGACAACGACAACAACAAGAACAAGAACAATAATAAGAACAATAACGACAACAGTAACAACAGCAATGGCAAGAGCAACAGGAACAGTAACAGCAAATAGGAGACGTGACAGTAGCGGTGGTTTATGCAGGTAACCTCCCGTCAATATTCCATAAAGAGATTCTATCACTCATGTTCCACTCTATCCCCACTATATAGATTATTGACGGTTGAATCCCCATAATTGTCCCCTCCTATCATTAAGTGACCATTGAAGGCCATTGACTCCCCAATGAATTCACCATGAAAGCACCATTGTTGTTAGTTCAGTCACCTTCAAACTAGTGAAACATGAATAAAAATCCAATCTCCAACAAGCCTATGGAAGATATGATATATATATATATAATATATTATTTTGACGTGTGTAGCTAAGGCTGCTTCGGGGTTTAATCAGCACCATAAACACGTAGGATATTATCCGGAAATCAAAGTTGGCAATGGGCAAGCCACCATTTAGTTCGACGAGTTTTCCAACGAACTAAATCCTTCATTTAGTTCAGGGATTTTGTGTTGTCACATTTGAGAACTGCAGCACTGCAGGGTAAGTTTGTTCAATCGCAAAAGTTCGGGATTAAGCTGTAAAGTCTATTTTCGCCCTCGTTAAGTGGACTCCTTCTGCGCTGCTGCTGCACCGCTTTTCCAAACACTTTTCCAGCTGCTGGAGCATCGGCGGGGGCCAAACGGCAGTGCCGGAACGACACTTTTTTTTTGACGCGCTCCCCCTGCTCTCGCTGGGGTCGGCGGATATTTGTATGCAGATACACATGACATGCCATATAGTTACTTACACTTGTAAAAGGCTTTGCAATGGCTTATCAACTGCTGGGAGGCTTAGAAGGTGACAGCAGCACCGCCCGCAGTGATTCAAAGTTTGCTACCACACCTGCTTTAAGTGTGGCAGATGTTCGGGCTGCATCCACTACAGGTATGATACCCAGATGTGGTGCAGTTTTGATTCATTCCACTGCGACGAGTTGTATGGTACCAAATGCTGCGCGAATGCATTGCTAATACGTTGCTATAACCCTAGCTGTTAATAGTGTGCATTTGTATCAATCTGGGATCTGGTTTGTCTGAAATAGGGTGCCCCATCATTTTCACGTGACTGTTTCGGGGTATGACATGGGATGACCCATTTTCTCACACACCAATGTGTTGTGGAGATAATGGCACGTCTAAGGCTAGCGTTTGAGTGGAGGGTTATTGAGGAGCTGTGACTTCCCCAAGCTTGTCAATGGCCATGGTATCACCAGTTGCTTACTCTCTCCAATTCTTGGGCCACTTGGGCTTCAGCCGGGTATTGGGGTTGCAACTTGGTATTAGAAACCTGGCACGATGGCGGCTGTGCTGGAACTACAGCGGCAGCTGCAGGAGCCGGCCAAACCGTGCGAGCTGCACGAATGACACAGTGGCACTGTGCAGAAATCATACCAAGTCATGACACGTCATGACGCGTCTTCATTTTGTTCTTTCTCACGTGCAGTTTCACATGGGCTTTAAGCTTCATGACGTTTGTGAATTCTGTGTCAGGATCATGGCCATCAGCTGGCTCAACTGTCCCAACAGCTTCAGAACATGGAAAATCTCATCCGCTCGCAGGTGAGACGTGCTGAGACACTCCACAGATGTTTGTAGGGTTGACTTGAAAGCGAAAGTTGGTGAAATCAAGACTTGCCGAATCTTGCCGACTAGTCTTTGAGTCATTTGAAGTAACTACAACATACTACAACTAAAACATACTAAAACTGTATATTTAAGTTGTTTGAATTCTATATCATCTATATCCGATGAATGTCGGTGAGCTGCCAATCCGCAAGTCGCGCCGTCGCGCAGCGTGTTTTCCAATCCGAGCTGCTGCTGCCCAGGAGCCCTTGCACACGAGTTTCAAGACTCCAAGGCAGCCAAGGCATAGCCGTTCGCCACCGGTCTCGGCATCGCCTGTGCCTTGTCAGATCATAGGTGACAAGGATGGAACATGTAGGGCCATGTAGGGAGAATATGTAGGGCGAATATGTAGGGAATTGTTGGGGATTTGTGATCCGCCATTTTCATGAGCGCTTGTTCGTCCTTGTCTCTATTTTCGCAGCTTTGGAACCAACATAATTATTTTGATATTTTGCAGGCGCTGAAGTTTCTTGCCGAATATGAACATCCTTTGCATATAGGTTCAGAATGGTTCAGAAAACGGCAAAGCTTGATATACCACAGACTCAATAGGAAGTCAATGCCAAACAATGACCAAAAACATCCGAAACCCCAAATGCATTGAATATTGGCACCCGACAATCGAGCGGGGTTAGTTTGAGGAGCGGAAGGATGGAGCCCCAAGTTGCACAACAGAAATGGAGATCGCCCAAGCGAGATGGGAAGCATTGGTCAACATGAGCCTTGGCGAGTTGCTTTTGGTTTTGAGAGGTGTCAAAGTTTTGTCATTTACTTGTTGCTATTTACATCTATTTACTATCTTGTTACTAGTAAGTCCTTGCCTCTCCCATCCTGGGGGCTAATGATGCTAATGCAGAGACATCAAGCCTGCAGGCTCCAGATGGCTCCAGGATTTCTTTGCGTCTTTCACGTGGAGGGGAGAGGATTTTTTGTGCCAAGGATAGAGCTGGAAGAGCAAACAAGAACGAGGGACGTCGCAGAACTCCGCAAGATAATTGAACAAAGCAACTAGGATCAAAGTGGCAAAGGTTGGCAAAAGATGTTAAAGGTATTTACAGCAGGATGCTTCAAAGATTTGGGAGATGTACAGGACTTCAAAGTTGATTGAGGCACTCACGATTCCACCTGACCGTGACCTGTAGCTGTCCCGTTGAGGTAAAAAAGACAAGTCTGAGGAAAAGCTGGACGGTCGCTTCAACCGCTTCGCGCCTTGGACATGTGCGATCCATGCAACAATTTGGTGCATGTTTGAGCATCGCTCTCTACATCTCTCTACCGCTAAATAAAACTGCTTTTCATCATGATGATCATGATGGTGCAAGTTCTCCTAGTCATCCCAGCAATGCCACATCTCAATACTCTCGAAGCGTTGCGCCCGGTGACTCTATGTGACTACTGTATCAGATGTCCTACACCACCCATCCCAACCGCATGTATGGATGATTGTGGATGTTTATGGATGTTTATAATGAACATATGATCCCCAAACATCAAACTCCAGTGAACCTATACTATACACAATAATCTACTGAACCTCAGGAGTTGCAGTTGGCAGATCTTCGACGCGAGTTTGAAGGATTTGTCAGGCAAACTAAAGTGCCTTGTTAGCAAATAGTACGATGCATACGATGCATCCCTGACCTCTGCCAATCTCTTG